>JAUYWH010000012.1:23605640-23625593 GCA_034779795.1 Ctenopoma multispine | reverse complement strand
AAAATCAAGTTTAAAATGAAACATGAAACTAAATGACGGTGAACAATTTACGGTGTAAACTTTGACCTGTCAAATATAACAAACATAAACCAATTTAAACACATAAAGACGTTTACTCCTCTAAAATTATTCTCAGTGTAATTTACATCTTCATCTCATACACTAAACTACTATGTAAAATATTTTATAACGTGTACGATTTACTTTCCACTGGCCTGTTAATAACAGTTAGAGGCCTGTGATAAGCGCTTGATTATAGCGCAGCATAATCAATACTAAATACAGGCCTCTGCTTCCCTGCGTCTTGTCAGGAATCACCACGTTTCTGTTAACGCTCATGGTAAAAAAAAAAAAAAAGAACCAACACCAATGGTAGCTCTGGATGAGACCCAGCTATGTGTCAGTGTCAGTGAAATCACAGTGCAAACAAAACGCTGCTGCTGTGGCGAGGGAAAGGCCCAACCAACAAACCAGCAGAGGTAAATTTAACTTTTAACTAGAATTTATATTTTTATTTCTAAGTTAAAATAGAATTAATAGCACGTTAGTCATCAACGTTAATAGACTTGTATGGACATGCAGACAAGGCTCTTCTTTTTTATCATGAGCTCACATATATAAATGCAAAGCAAGAAAATATCAAAGCTTGTGATACGTGTGAAAAGTGTATTTTAACAACGTCATCTGTGTGTGTGTGTGCGTAAAATGTCAAATAAAACACAAGCGCACACGCATACATGGCACAGAGAGGGGTGCGTTTTGTTGTGGCACGGCGAAAATGTGATAATAGCACTTACTTCGTGGCCAAGAGCATGTTTTTTCTTTGGACTTGTTCGTTTGGGTCGGAATGCTGACGGTTTACATATTCAGCTACGGCCTTGGCTGGAAACTCAGTCTCGCATACATAACCGAAATCCCTGGCAAGATGTACGGCTTCGCCTGAGAAAGGAGGGAGGGGGAGAGAGAGAGAGAGAGAGAGTGAAAAAAAAAGAGGTTGAACGTGTTTGCTTATTAAATATGGTTCCATCAATTTCAGAGCAGTTCACACTCCCCTCTTTCAGCGAACACATGATTAATTTCATCTGAGCGTCCACTCTTGTTTATGCCTTCACACAGCAGGGTTACGGCACCTGTGCCTTCCCAACAACATTAATGATGATAATAACAACAATAATAGCCTTTAGAAATAATGATAAGACAGCCCAGCGAGCTGTCAATACGAGTCAAGCTCTCCTCCTCCTCCTTCATACCGTGAGAACGGTTAAATATGGAGGAGAAACGATAAGTGGATGTGAAACATAGACGCAGCGTCATGCTTAACACCATGTCATTGATTACCAGTGTCTTTATTCAAAGTCCAGCGGGTCACAGAGGCATGAGGAAGCACTTTTTAAAGGACTGTATCTTCCATTTCTTTTCTTAACTTCTCTTTAGTTTCTTTAGTTGGGAGAATTGCAGGTTTCATTCAACCGGAGTCTGCGCTCGCCTCTCCTGTTGGTTGCATTTTCTTTTTCTCCCAAGTCTTTGGCTTTAATTTCCTGAAGCAGTTGAGGTTTTTTTTTTTTACTGCGGGGCTTCCTGCCCATAAGCCTCTGCTCCGGAAGAAGGTATGCGCCAATTAGCATCAAAGCTCAAGTCCAGTAAAGTCGTTTCCATAAAATGCAGCGGATCATAAACAATGACAGCACCCCAGCAAACGCAGTGTCCCTTCACTAAATAACCGGCTGTCTTCACCCCCTCCTCTGCCATCCACCCCCACGTGCCACCACCCACTTATTACCCAGAATCATACATTTCTCCAGGCTCATTATAATACACCACCAAATTTCTACGAAGCACAATGAATATTGCATTCGCTCCTCGTCTGCAACAATGATTAACAGAGACCAATGAACCATCGCAGGATTTCACCTTTGCAAACCCACAGCACCACCAAATACCACTGCACTGAATAATAAGGTTGAGTTCTGAGAGCAAAATGGATTTATCCAGTTGCGTTAAAGGCATCTTTTTTAGCACACCGTAATTGATTCATTTATTCTTTAATAGGCCCAAAACCTATAGCTCCCAATAGGTCAGCGTCACTCCATTCGCATGCAACAGAAATCCTCACTGAAACCCAGAGCATGGGAAGCTATTAACGAAAGAATTAAATCACAATTAAAAATCAGCCCAGTGCTGCCACATCCGGGGTTGTATTACTGTTTGAAACAATGCAGGGTTAATAAATCAATCGACTTCTCATCCATGAGGTGAAAGAGCTCAGCGGTGCCTAATAAACAAGCAGCACTCAATAATTAACTGGACTTCCAGCACAAATTCATCCAGTGGAGAAACTATGCCAAGCGTGGACCTGCAAGCGTGCTCTTGAAAGCGAAGGCCAACGCTGCAAAGTCACTAGAATTACTAACACCAGCCTCTCTCTCTCTCTCTCTCTCTCTCTCTCTCTCTGTGTCCCTCTCTCTCTCTCCACACACACACACACACACACACCCTTCATGCTTTATTACTTGCGAGGCAAAGTCGGTCCACATTACACGGATGAGCGCATATGCTGATTTCCAACACAGAGAAAGAAAGAGAGTGAGAGAGCGAGACAGAGAGAAGAAGAAGAAGAGAGAAAAAAATCCCAGTTTGCAAGCACCTGATATCGCGGGAGCAACAAGAGTGGGAACGTGATTTATGGCACCCGACTTACCTTCGACTAGTGACGTAAGCAAGGTGACGTTGGCTGCCTTGCGCCTGCCCGCAGGTAGATTCAAGCCGATTTTATCCAACTTCTCCCTTAAGGATCTTCCTCCGTTCTTAGACTTGGCCCTGTGACAATAAAACAAAGCAGAAATTCATTGCAGTGTTGCTCGAGTGGAGGAATTTCTGTGAGTGGGCTAATCTATGAGAAAAAAAGTAGTTTTCTTTGAAATGGACGTGACGGACGCTGCGCACCAAATATGGCTGTGTAAATATATAATAGTGTAGTGGTGCATTTAGTGACAGGTAGATTGTAGCTTGCAGGTGATTTAGAAACAAACACAAGTAGATTGACAATGTTTTAGGAGTTTGCCTCATAACCTTTGATTATACTGGCATCATTTAATCATATGTCACAGTAAATGTGTTTCAGCTCTTCTTCTTTTTTTTTTTGGCTACTTAAAAGGTGAATAGACTAAATTTTGCGTCCTGTTTTTTTTTTTTACCTCCTCTACATCTCTGATACAAACTATAAATAAAAGTAAAAGAGCCCCAGCCTTTTCCCCAGCAGACAAATACTGTACAAAATGAATAAATAAAGCCCTACTTAATAGGCAGTACTATTACTGGCTGCGTGTCTGCAGCACTTCAGTAGACAGTTCACTGGAGACCAATGTTTTCATGTGTAATGCCTTCACTGGGCCTATAGAGCTGAGGTTGAAACAGACTAGGCCTACATTAATTTGAATGTGTGTGTGTGTGTGTGTGAGAGAGAGACAGAGAGAGAGAGAGAGAGAGAGAAAGAGTAAGAGAGAGCGATCCAGTGCGCTAAGGAAGTTAATATGGAATTTAACAGACCCCTCCTGCTTTAAATGCAGGAGCTAGGTGTCATGGTTGGTCGATTTTAATTATTCTTGGTACAGAGGAGAGAGAGGGGGGGGGGGGGAGATGTGCGCTCACTGAGAGAATAGATTGAAGTGGAGTGAGAGAGTTCATACGCACAGACACAAACACACACACATGCGCGCAGGTACATAGCGAGAGGAGGTGTTTGCAGCCTTCCATTCAGACTCACCTCCTCAGCACCCCGCCCAGCAGAGAGGCATTGAGGCACTCGGGCGGCGAAAGGCGTCTCTGCACCTCCGCCACTGTGACCTTGTACTTTGATGTGGAGCTGAGGAGAGACAGGCGACCCGGAACTGAGCAGAACACCTCGTTGGGGTTTACCACTCCTCCAAAAAGCCCGTCCTTATTTACGGGGATGGCGGAGACACTGTTGTTCTTGGATAAAGACACTGGACCTATAGCCAGATAGAGAGGGAGGAGGAGGGGGGGGTGAGAAAAAGAGAGGGACGGGGAGAGGGAGGGAGGGAGACAGAGAGAGAGAGACCGTGCTCAGTGAATTTCATGCGAAGCAGAGTCTTAACTAAATGAGAAGGAGGGATTTAGGCCCGGGATTTAGACTTTAGCACCACATGTGCACACTTTCAGCAGCAATGAGGGTATAAACATGAGACAGAACTCTATACATGGTAGTAACAATAATAATAGTGATAATAGTGTGCAATTCAAGTGTGTAATTTATTTTCTGTAGAAAACACCGTCAGTATTTTAGACAGTGGGAATCTCCAGTATCTGACCGCTCAATCAATATTTTTGCGCTCGCCACATCATGCATCGACTCTGCTAAAAGCAGCCTCACCAACCATGAGATCTGGTAAACTCTAGCTATTTTGACACATCCTCGGTATCCAGCAAAACACCGTCGCCCGTCTGTGATTTCACACCGAAGGGGGGTCAGCACAACAGGGCTTTAAACCGTTTTTTTGGGTGTGCAGTAACCGGAGACAAAGGGGACTGTGCGCCTTCGGATAGATCACTTGTGACATTAATGGCTCAGGGGAGCCTAATAGAGACAATAGGGGTTAAACGAACTCTTGAGATTACTAATATAAGAAGCCAATTATCACGTGGATGCGCAGATAGACGCACTGAAAAAAAAAGAAAGAATAGAATAAAAGATATCGTTCTGAATCTTCTCTACTGAGCTCTAATCTGACCTGACAAAACGCTTTCAGACCTGACCATAAAAAAAAGGCTTCCTCGTCTTGTATCATTCACGATATAAATCTATAAGCCTGAGATTTTTAACTGCAAATACATAGAACACATAGAAGCAACACAATCCAAGTGCTCGAAATGTGATACGTATAATAATAAGAAGCACATTTGGAGATATTTCCACGCAGAGTTTTGATCCTCTATCTAAACGAGGCTCTATCAGTCTGCGCACACTAGGCCTGTGCTCCATGTAGCGGTACTAACTTCCATTTTAGCTTTGACCATGCAGCGTTGATTGCAGCTACTGGCTCCTACCACTTAAGCGTCAGGATCGTCTACAGGCCTGTATCTCTGACCATCAAATCAACGGGTCTACAAAAAGCCCACCAGCTCTACTCATCTCCCCGCTGCTCTGAAACGCTGACAGTAAATTCCATCAGCGAGGGGATAAAAAAAAAGGTGCAGCCAGTTTGATGCACTTGGAAACCATGTAATGAAAAATAGGCTACTGCGTATTAAGATCAGTCAGGCATTACCGCAATGCATCGAGTTCTTTGGAGCAGAATGGTGTGTGTGTGTGTGTGTGTTTGTGAGTGTGTGTTCGTGCGCGCAAGCGTGCGTGAGTGCAGCTTGCAGAAACATGCATGATATCTCGGAGGAAATTGCTTACCTTTTTTAATTACAGTCTGGTCTGGAATGTGAATTCCTTGATCCTCAACAGGCTGTGACACAAACGCAGGAGGAAAAAAAAAAAAAGGACAATTTTAGCACAAAGGCACAAAAATATCAGCGTCACTTCTGAGGGAACACACCTCGGGATGCTGTGCACGAACAAAGGCTCGCACAATTAGCGGCTATGGAGAGCACCCAACATGGAGACTCCAGAGGCCCATACCTGTTATTATTGTCCACGAGCGTTTTCAGCGGGCTGCACTGACGGACGCATTACACTAGATCACAAACTCAGACTTAAATAACGAAGCTGTGTCGCCCCATAATCCTGACCTAATTTCGCCATCAGATTGGCTCTACTCACAAGGAAACCTCTCATCTAGATTGGATAGTAATTACGGCAGCGCAGCCTATTAAAGGTCTATGAACTAATTAGAGGATTATTGGTGTTTGTTTCTGATTTAAAACTGGGAAGAATGCTCTCAATAAGAAGGAGGGTTATTGACAATTTTAGCTCTCATTTCTCACGCGTCTTTAGTAATCGCAGCTGTTACCTAAACTCAATCCTGCAAACTCAATTCTCCTTTTAGCGTGCTTGCATTGTGCAGTGGATTCCAGTATTATTGTTCCCAAAGAGCGACGAGCTTCACCGTTTTTTTTTTCTTCTTCTTTTATAGAGAGAAATCGAATAAAGTCAGAACACATGAAGAAAACCATGCGTAAATCCAGACGTATTTTCTTTTATCTATTTGATTGAAGTTATACAATAATGTTGAACCAAACCACATCGAATCTGGTAACTAACAGCATGATAAAATCTTAATAAAATAAGGATGCAAAACTGAGCTCTTCTTAAAATGAATCTTGACAACACTGGATTTTTTTTTCATGCTATTCTGTCAGACAATAAAATGGTTATATTAAGAGCTACAATGAGCTAACCGAGCTAATGAATTAATGAATTTATTGCGTGTCATTTATTAAACTACAGTATTTATAAAAAAAAAATAAAAACAAAAAAAACATGAGTAGTTATTGTGAAAGTCAGGTTTTTCTGCAAATGGTAATAATAATTATTTAAAAATAACCCCACCAGCATTATTAGCAGTAATTATAATAATTTTAGAAATATAGTAGTGGCTGATAACTGCACCGAATATTAATAATCACAAAAAAGTTGCTTCTTTCTTTTTTTGATTAACTCGCAGAAATAGAGAGCCAGGTAAACGCTGTCTCACCTGAACGTCTTCTAATGAATGAGGTATTCCATGGATAGGGATAGAGTCCGACAGTCCCGTGTCAATGCCGTGGCCGGACGGTAGGAGCACTTCCCTGCGGTAATCCCGGCACAGCTGGTGGGGCAGGCTGCGGTGCTGGTGCAGCAGGCCGCTCTCCTGACCCTGCCTCTGGCCCGGCCAGCCCGGGTGCTGCGGCTGCGGTTGGGCGTGCAGGGAGTTGAGGGAGTAAGGGTCGTTGACGTGAGAATATGGGTCCTGAGACTGCGGGTAGATGGGCTGGTAGGGCGGAGGAAAGTACGGGGGCTGGAAGTCCGAGTTCGGTGTGTGGGAGAGCGGTGGGGCGCTGGTGTAGGGACTCTGGCCCACGCTGCCCAGCTGAGGTAGCCTGGCTGTCCCGTTGCTGGTGCCATCGTGGCGATCCTGGCAGGGACGGACACAGAGAGAAGTGTATTTTAGCCTGAATGCATTTTTAAAAGACACCACATTTGTTTTTGCTTCTGGGTCGTTATCAAATATGGCCTGAGTGGATGGCAGGAATTATTATGTATGCAAAAGTATTATTACAATAGCTCCTGTCCTGGATTTTAAACAAGAAACACATCAATCTCGCACACCATTATACAAAGTCTTTAGAAATAAAATAATATTAAATTACCAAAAGTAAATAATAAAATTAAAATTCCGGAGGTGCACTGCCCTCAAGTATACAAACGAGCCCTGAATTCTTTTGGCGTTTTTCCAAGCTGCCCCACAGGTTTGAAAAGTGGAAGCTTTTGAAAAACATTATTCAGAGAAAAGGAACGACATTATAGGAATTTCTGCAAGTATCTGAAATGGTGTCGCTCCAGAAACTTACCATCGCGGAAAAACTGTGCACTAACATCTGAAAAGCTTTAGTTTTTTTGCTGCGACTCAAGAAAAGAATAATCAGTTCAAAAACACTTTGAGTGTTTGGGGAGGGGGGGCGAGCAAAGGGAATTAACCAGCAAAACAAAAAAAAATAGCCCCCCGAAAATACTCTTCTCTCCTGCAAGATCACGATGGCCCCGAAAATCAGATATGTGCCACAGAAGCAGGACGATAATCCATCAGAAATAAATGGTTAGATCCCCGCTGCCCTTCATTTGGGTCTACAGATGCAGATAGTCGGCGGCGTTGGTGGATTCTGGTCGAAAAGTTTCTCTTGGTAAACCCTCTTTTCTTCCCTGCTCTCCTGGCGTCTATCACAGTGCTGCCGTCCCCTCGCTTGAGCTCATATTATCAAAAGAGCCGCTTCTTCGTCTCCCTCTTGCACTCCTAATAGGACGCATTCATGACTATTAATATTACAGGAATACTTAATAATAAGGAAAGAATAGTCGAAAATCGGGCGTGAAGCGGAGGACGCAACTCAAGGCAGGAGTCTGCGCTTAAATGACGTCCATTGAAAGGAGGAATCAGTATATCTAATCAGAGATGGGGAGAGAGAGGGAGGGAGAGAGAGAGAGAGAGAGAGGGAGTGAGAGAGTGTGGAGGGGAGTGGAGAGACGGAGAGACAAAAAGAGTGACATTCACTCTCGTCTGACGAATCAGAGAGAGAGGGAGGAGGGGGGGCATTTTAAAAGGGTCCCTAGGCCAAAGCGCAAAAGTGAAAGAAAGATATAGGAATGAACGAAGGTGGACCACAGGCAGGGGAAGAAGAAGCCAGGGAATCAAACATTGTTCACCTCTGAACTGGGTGAAAATCCAACAGACGACGCTATGGGCATGCAGACCGGCTCATTTCTACCGCTCATCCCTTTGTTTTCCACCTCAGACTCCGACAGCGAGCTGTCCTCCATGGGGCTCCTCTGTCTCCGCCGAATTAATCCACTAGTTCCTTTTCGACTCAGAACCCAGAGTCACGCCGGCTAACTTTTAACTTTGACCCGGAAATATGGAGAATAATAAATGACCAAAGTCTGTGATAGGGCCGCTCGGATCCGGCGCTCTAACCAACTTTTACGCGCGGCTCACACAGCTCCACTCCCCTTCCTGTTTAATTACGCATTTAGAATAAGAAACATGGGGCTGCGACTGGATTTCGATTGCAAATTTTGTTTTTTCCACCGACACAAACGGGAAAACATTTGCCTGCAAATTAATATAATCACCACAACATAAACTCGGAGGTGCCCAGCTTTTGTTTTCCTGTTCTCGGCCGTCCCTGTCCTCCCAGGATGCGGGTGAAAACACGTCCGACTGGCTTCTCCACTCCTAAACGACTCCCTCATATTACTGCCAAACTTTGTCTATGCCCACAACAACAATCACTCAGTGTATGCACTTCACATATACACGCACGTGTGCTGTACACACGCAAAATCGAACGAGTCAAATTGCAAAGATATCAAAGCTGAAACGTAAATAAATGTTCATGCAGAATGAAGCAGGCTGCAAAAAGCGCTCACATCTGTCACTGTAGTGAAAATATTTATTGTAACTAAATGCATGGTAAGTGCATATTATTATTTTAATATTCCCAGATTTCATCTTATATTTGGAGATATTACAATGTAAAATTAATTTTAAATAAAAATAAGACAATACTACAACAAATATAGAAAATTCTTGTTACTGCTACCTTAATATTATTATTATTATTGTTATTATTATTATTGTTATTATTATCATTATTATTATCACTGTCTATATAATGCATAAAAAAGAACATATGAAATCAATAAAGGACATGGATCTATGGATCTATTCACCCTTCACTTCAGTTACATGTGTTCACTAACAGCTGTCAAAATAATGATATATTTGGATCAAAACAACACAACACGTCCCTAAAATTATTCTCTCAGTAAACTTACAAAATATTTAATTAAATCAAATAATTCAAGCCCCTTACCTCGCAATCTTCATATTTAATGTTATCAGTTAATTTCCAAAGCATTTTCATGGGTTGTTGAGGTGGCTATTGAGTATAGGTATCGCCTTAGTCTTGTTTTCACTCAGTGAATTGTGCTCCCCGCTCAGAAAAACTACTTTTATTGAAGCTGTGGGCTGCTGTCTGTCTTGCGCTCTGAGGTCTCCCTCTAATGGTGGAAGTGAAAGGCTGGAGCAGCTCTGTAATACCACTGGCACAGGGCCTCATTAGCATATCAACAGCCTTTTGATTCCCCCCATCTGCTCACACAACACCAATGGACAGCGCACAGGTAAAAACTAAAGCAGCAAGACGCTACACATGCTTATAATTTCTACTGTTCAGTCAGGTGTGTGTGTGTGTGTGATAGTTGAGGGGAGGGTACAGCCATGCATGGGGACCTGCATGCACCTGAGACGGGTTCTAGTAAAAATTTTACACATCTTTCTGTGTCAAGAGAAAAAAAAAACACATCAGACTCTAGGAAAGCTATTTTAAGGATTTAGTTAAACTTATGAAAGAACACGTGTCTGTTGTGACACAACCATTTCTTTGATTTTATTTTTCTGATGATTTGAAAACAGCACGTCTTTGCAAATATCACCCTGACACACACTTAGTCGCCAGCCTTGATTCTTTAAAAATTCCCAAACTGTTATTTTAATCCCATAGAGAGTGAAGACCTTGAGAGGCTATTCTTTCAATGTTATGTTAAAGAGGTGAGCCATTCGGAGCAGCTCTACAGGTCCATTGACTACCTGTAAGGGCGCCGGGTTAGGGAGAATGTAAATAATTAACACAACAACATGGCCTTGTTTCATCTGAATGAGCGGCTACGGGAGCCTGACTCTGCCCTATCGCCGGTCGAGCCTTCACCTCAGCAGGCCGTGGGTCAGCAGACAGGTCGCCACCTCTCTAGGCGTTGGCCCGTCTCGTTTAAAACGCGGATTACCATTTTTGGTGGAGTGCGTTTTCTTTTTTTTTTTCTTCTTCTCCTTCTTCTTCTTCTTGTTCTTTAGCAGCAGTTGTTATTAATGAGAATGGAGAGATGAAACTGACTGACAATGACAGCTGTGACTTTCTACAGACCTGTTTCTCTGTGGCAGGGAAGAAACTAAACGGTGTAGTTTCAGCAAAGATCTTAGATCGTGTCTTGAATCTCCCTCACGCGTCTCAACACAAGGCCAGGTTCTCACTGAAGCCAAGACAACCTACAGAATAAGACTTAACACGCGAAGTCCTCTGTAACGCACATATTGAAGACATGCATTTCCAAAGAGTCTAAATGCAAAATACATCTATGGAAAGTTAAATAGTGCACTGAAGGCGCAACAACACAATTTAGACACAGGGCTGCGTTTTCGTCAATGCTGCACTTTTGGCACAACCACACAACTCCACGTCTGTTTCCACACCTTCCTAATGTAGGATAAATACAAAAAAAAACCAACACATCTGTATACAGTTGTCCCTGCAGCTCAACAACATACGATCACAACATCCTCAGGTCTTCAAAGCACAACAGTGACATGGGTAGTTTGACGTGTATCATAGTTAAAGAGGGTTTCCCAAACATAAAAAAATATATCTGTCTTTAACATCTTTGTTTGATCTCCTGTCTGCTAACAAACGTTCTAGTCTACACAAAACATTTCGCGGTGCCTGTGCAACCTCATCCCTACAACAAGTCGACACTTTGACAGTTTTCATGGATTTTCACAGCCGTCTTTGTCTTAAAGAAAGCACCACATACCTGCCATTCCCCCATTTTGCCCATAATTGACATTCTTTGTCTTGTGCTGCCTTTGGTGGTTTGTTTTAGTCGATCTGGTGCCGAGTCTATCTCATTGAACCGTCGGTTCCAAAGTAAACCTTTACTTTTTACCTGGTCCTGGATCGCCTCACCTGGCCATAAAAAAAGCGGTGCGGGGCCACCTGGTGACGCATGCGCACTGCTGCGGATGTGGCCAAAAAAGGAGAAACAGTCTGGGAAAAAAAAGAGTCTGCTGGATAGGCCTGCCATATATTGCTCTCTTTATTTATTAAAAAAGCCTTGTTAGGTAATAGATGTAAAAACTAATAAGAACTAAATGTATTGATTTTTTAAATTATTATTATTTTATTTGTCACATAATCACACCAAAGGCAGCTACTGAATAAAAAAATAATCACTGGTTATATTTTGCAGGAAAGTGTTTATTTAAGATTTCTCACATAAAATCTATATTTTCAGTGACTATGTATTTGCTTTGCATCAAGTGAATTTGCATTAAAGATTAACGTCGATTATGAAAAGTGAATAAACTGAATTGCTCATGAAAATTCAAGTAACATGAGAAGTGTCCACCACTCCCACTCTCACCCATCCTCCTAATGCAGGGTAAAAACTAATTAATAAAGGTGACATATAAGAAAATATGCCAGTAAATTAAATGGTTTTGAGAATTATAGTAAATGATATAGAGTATATGTTTATTTTTCACTGACATTAAAGTAAAAATTTACGTTTCAATTTTTTCCTCACAGTTTTGTGTTGATAGAAAAAAGTGATTTCTCACTGCAAATGAAACTGTGTCAAGCTAAAAAAAACTTGAAGGTTAACTGCCGACATCATTACTTCTACACAGAAAAGCTACCCTGCTATTGTGAGGGTCATTATTTATTTATCCACTGTTTATTTCTAATACATAAGTTAGACCCCGCGGGCCAAGAGCGAATGAGCTCTCTCTCTCTCTCTCTATTACACACACACACACACACACATACACTGAAACGCACACACAGACAAGTGTAACGCGTGCGCTCACATAGGTGATAATGGCCAAAGCTTTCGACCAAAACCTCCTTTTCCAAGTTTCTGAGGGACCCAGGCACACATGCAGACTGACTGACTACACAGGACGCGCAGAGTTTCGGTGCATGTTGCTGGCGGACAGCTGCGTGGATGCTGCTGTCACTACTTCACACACTTGGAGCAAACATACTTAATGGAAGCTTCCTGAACATTTGGGAAAACGTTTTGCGAAAAAAAAAAAAATCTTCATTTTGTTTTTATACCAATAAATCTGCTATGGTTAACTCGTATCGCTAGTAAACAATTTCAAACAGAATCTATATATTTTTGTGGCGTTAATATTTAAAACAAGCCTTCATGCTGGACTTCAAAGGCGAACACATTTTAAGTGCACACACAATACCTGCAGCTATGTAGACCTTACCAGGCCTGGACAAAAGAAAAGGGAGTTGGGGGGGGATCAGAAATATTGTTTGGGGCTCTGCGCACTTAGGGAGGAGTAAGTTTTTAAAGCAAAGCTGTCTGAGAGTGGGTTACTCTCAGACAAGAACGGGGTCCCTTTTGAATATCCAGCCTGTTTGTCTAGGGCTTGGTTTCAACCACTTTCACTGCGCCGAGCCTCCAGGCAAAGTTCAGCTTCCTAAAACTACGATCTGTGTTTAATAGTCGGCATCGCTGCACCTCAGGCGTTTTGAAGGCATCAATATATAAACAAACAACAGGTTATTATTATTATTATTATTATTATTACTATTATTATTAGTAGTAGTAGTAGCAGTAGTAGTAGTATAGGTTGTGGTGGTAGAGATGTGTATTTAGTGTATGGTATTATGGGGTTGCTGAGATACAAACAGCTCCTCGTGCGTAATTTACGCGCTCTTCCTGTTGCCAAAAATGTTGTGAAACATTGTGCGAACCTTGCTGCCTTTCTTCCCTCCCTTGTAGCTTTGAAATATTGATCGGTGATGGGACTAATTCCTTAGCCCCGAGTTACGGAGAAGCTGGGAAATTGATTTGCAGCAGAGATTTTTGGCTACACACTCAGTTGGACGAGTCTGACTGGTGAAGACAGTAACTATCCGTCACCAGCACTCACACTACAAAAGCTCCATGCATCTTGTGAAACTCATGAAACTGGTGATTGTTGAGTGAAAAGGTTTCAGGCCCAAACGCTGCTCCCCAAGGAAGATAAATTGTCTTCTAGCGCCACCTCGCTTCAGAATAAAAGAAAGGACGCGCCGCCCGTGGATTTAAGACAATATTGGAGGTAATTGAAACCAAATGAGAATGCGTGCGCAGTGACTATTCCAGTAAATGGCCAAGTCAGTGCCAGTCAACTAAGCAGGTGGTCATAAGAAACATATGCAAAATAAATGGTCGCTGGTCAAAATGCGGCAGGTGTCAGAAATATTTATCATTTCACCAAAATTTAAATGTTCACTGAGTTTTGGATTAAAAAGTCTTCCGAGGCTCTGAGAGGTCGTATTGTCCCGCCTCTGGTCTTTCTGTATATAAAATAAACTATATGTGAAGCACTGAGGAAAATCTCAAGTTTAGTCAAAAGCTGGTGACACTGAGGGTGGGGGTGGTGATGGTGGTGGATTAAACATCCAACCTAATCCTGTGCTGCCATCTTGTGGTCGCAAAAAATAAAATCTGTGTCAGAGAATCCTATGCTGTCTCTTGGTTTCGCCAGAGGCAATCTGATCAGCTTAAACTGAGACCTGTTTAATTTAAAGATTGGGCAATTACCTTATAGGATTTACTGTTTTAGAAATTGGCCTCCCCACTATTCATCTAGTACAGAATAGATATGTGTTAGGAGTGCATATGAATAAAGGCATAAATAACGTTTTTTTTGCAGTTATTTGATGCTTTTATCAAAGACGTACAAGCAATGTCCAGAGCAAGCAAGAAAGCAAAGTCAGAGAGAAGACGAATACACCTAAGTCCAATGAAAAGTTCGGTTTTTCAGTTTCAGTACAGTGCATATAACAGTGTGAAGTGACGTAGAGGTTTTGCTCAAGAGTGTAGATTAGATTTAATAAGATAAATTACGGTCAAAATATAGGCACAATGTTAGATTAATTGTGTCAAACATATACATCGTTAATCATTCATTGTACACACACTGTACAGTGTTCTGTAACAATACTGTTTTAAATTGTTCCAGAATTTTGAACAAAGACAAAGTCGTGAAGCCTTTCACGCCTTTTCAAAAGTCTAAACTATAAGATAAATTAGCGTTTTAGTCTGAAAAGGCTTAAATGTAATATTCAATTTATTAATATTTGTAGAAATTCCGCTTCTCTTGAACGCAGCAACTCGACCCAAAGCGCTTAAGCCTACATTTCCCGTCGGGCAGCCTGTCGTATTGGAGAACTGTGTGTACCAGTGATCTGTGTTCGTACTGAAACAAAGTGCTGTTAGTGACAGAGGACAAAGTCAAGGAGCAAGGCTGTGTACAACAATATCTGTTTGTGAGTTTTCATTTTTGATATTTTAGACGTATAAAACCTAGTTCCCATACACACAGTTGCGTATTTTCTCTAACTGAGTATCTCTGTGCATTCAGTAAACTGTGTCAGCTTTCGTGTGATGCTATGCGTGTAGTGCTCATGCTAAGTCTCTGAACAGCAGTTAGTGTTATCTTAACAAACCAGACGGACAAAGATACTCGTCTGTTGGGCCACATGTAACCTTTTTTTCTTCTGATAAAAAAAACACACTCACACACACCCGAGCCCTGTTGTGTGACAGCGAGAACATTTATTGAGTGTTACAATGTTGTCATATCTTCTGTTGGCTCTGCTGGTTTTGCGTAACAGCTCTGTGCCGCAGCACTCAGACACAGACAGACCTTTAGCTTTGTTCGCGTCTGTAAGTGAAATTAGGTTAATAACAGCAAGTCGTGTTAATTAGTCACTGCTTGTGGGGTTTTACTGATTCAAAACGCTTTGGCTCTGACAGGTGTCCAACATGTCTGTGGACTGGGTGGGATATGGATACGCGGCCCTCGTCGCCTCCGGCGGAGTGATGGGTTACGTGAAAGCAGGTATGTGTGGCGGGAAGGATACGGTTTAAACCCGCTTTTTAGAGGAGCTCCGATAGTTACAGTTGCATTTATTGATTCGCAGTGTGAAATTTACAAACTTTCCAGCAGTATTATTAAATTTAGTCATTAGATTTACAGCATGTACTCATCAAACCATTATATAAATGTAGCTTAAATATGCTCCACAATTATCAGCTGCAGCAGTAAAGTTATTAACCCATGAGTCCAATAAGCCATTGTGCTTAAAGACTAATTTAGGTACTATATATTTTAACTAATTGTGTATGCTGTGTGTTGTTTCTTTCAGGCAGTGTCCCCTCCCTAGCTGCTGGGCTTCTTTTTGGTGGACTTGCAGGTTTTGGTGCTTACCAGATCTCCAATGACCCAAATAATGTTTGGGTGTCTCTTGGTTGGTAGTTTTCTTTTTTGTGTGTGAGGATGTTTTAATTTGTTAGGAACAGTAACATGTCTCTACTACTCCTAAGGCAACCTGATCATCCAGGCTTTTACTAATATTTTTCACACGCTGTCCTTCAGCTACATCAGGAGCTCTGGCTGGCATCATGGGAAAGAGGTTCTATGCATCCAGGAAGTTCATGCCAGCTGGCTTGGTGGCTGGAGCAAGGTATCATCTTATCATATGAATTAACAGATTTTGCTTGCAGAACACACTGTGCGCTGTGATCTCTGATTAGGATGACCATGATCAGATGCGGTGGTTACCTTCGTGGATGCAAATGTATTGACAGTATTTAGAATTTAAAACTGTATTTAATCTGATGTAGTCACGTGATTATTTCAGTAACTGCTGCTACACTGAATATTGCTTGATTAAAGTGTCTCAGATGGGATCATTAAATAGACCCTTTCTGATGATTACTCAACCACAGAAGCAACTCAAAACCTCCAGCATTTCGTTTGCTTTAATGTATTAGCACACTGTTTTTGGTTGGTCTGTGAATTGAGTCTGATGTTATTGTCTTGTTTCAGCCTTCTGTTAGTGGGGAAGCTTAGTCTGACGTTGCTCCAGAGGCCCCAAGAGTCCTGATGGAGCCAAGATTCTAATGCGTACCTCCTTTTGTTTCGGGAGTGACCTGTCAGCTTTTGTCATTTACATTGTCCTTTTGTAAAAAATAAAAGATTGAATTAAATAGAAAATGGTATTTATATAATAGAAATGATTGTCTTGTCTTTTTAAATGACTGCACTATTACATTTCATGTATTTATTTGTATAAAATATTTATAAAATGTTCTGTTTTTTATTGCATATTACAAAGACATTTGCAGTTTACAATATGCAGAGTAAGTTATTATAGACAACAAAAAAAAAGCATGAGTCATCTACTGTAGCTAAGCAGACTTTTTTATGTTTTTTCATGGCTAGTGAAAAAGTACTTGATAGCAAAAAGTAGAATGGGGAAAAAAAAAGCTATGCCACATTTAAATCCTATTCAGAATATCCCAACACTAAACATTGTTAGAATTGGCTCACACTGTATCCTTTAGGAAAACAGCGGGATTGTCTTCCAGACAGTAACAGTCTTGGTTCAGCATCATGGCAACTTTCATGTCATGAAACAGAGATCCCATGCACATTTTAAGGTGGGCCTACACAGCGAAACATGAAAAACGTCTCTGCGAAGCGTGTGGGATGTGTCGTGAAAACCTTGATGTAATTCAGGTAACATGCAACATTAGTGTGTTTCCTCTAGTTTGGAATTTTAATGTTTCACTATGATAAATATTAATTTTAAATGAAATATGTGCATCTATGGCAACGTGCCCAACAAGGAGAAGATGTTGTGTCGCCGTCTTCCCTGAGCTATCGATTTCCACCATATTTGGATGTCCAGTCCACCCTGCCATGGACAGGTTGTACGGCAGGAGCTCTGCTCAGGAGATTGCCAGAGGTTTTCCCCAGAGCTGAGTAGTTGTTTCCCTTCATTGTAGTCCTGTCTGTCCTCTTCTTCCAGTCTTCGTAATCTGAAGGAAAATTCCAGTCACTTAGTTCGCATAGTTAGCACTTATAATCTTCAATATACTACAGTAGCCTTAGGAAGTATTCAGACCAAAACCTCCAGTTTTTGCACATTAAAACATTAGTTTGTCTATTTAATCAAATCTATTTGATTGTTCAGCCAGAATTGGTCAGATTATTTGCTGTGACACACCAGGCTGTGATCAGGTGCCTCCGGTTTGATTTCACTTTTCTGAAGCTGTGGCTGATACTTTAACAGAGTGACACATCGAACTGATTGGACATACAGGCTAGAAATGCACATACCTGTATAAAACATCACACAGTTTACACAAGACCAAAGTTAAGCCATTGCGTTCAAGATGAACCTATGGTAAAATTATGGCTCAGTGTTAACAGTATAAAGCAATTTCTAAAGCTTTGACAGGAGCACAATGGCCTCAATAACTGAAATGGAATAAGACTGGAAGCAGCAGCTCTCAATCAATACTGTAATTGATCAATCAATGTACAGTACTTCCCATGTACTTGGGTCATTGAGTACTGTTTACAGTGGCCATATAACTGGGTTTCTGTACAATAGATAATAATAATAAACAAAGGTAGCTTTTTCCTCCTAATATATTATAAGACACACACACACACAGAAGATGATAATACCTTCATTTGTTTCACTCAAAGATGAGTTGGATTTGGACTTGGGCTTTGCAGATTTTGCTTTGTCTTTTTTATTATCAGGAGAAGAAGAAAGACTGACTGAAATGATGAAGAAAGAGGAGAAAAAGGAGAAAGCAGTACCAGTGAACGAAAGCTTGGGTGAATACTGCATAAGTGATAAAGGGGAAAACTGAACACAGAAAAGAATGAATTATGTTTAAGAGCAGGATGGACGTATAGATTACAGAAGCAGTATTCGCTTGAAATTCAGATTTGAGGAGCAGTGTAACACTTTGCACCAGATAAAATGACATAATATTGTATTTCTGTCAAAGTAATGTGTCCTTACTTGTGTGCTGGCCACCCAAAGGGGCCAGTTGGATTCTCTGTCCCACTGATCCCACCTCTTTCTTTTGAAAGGAAGGGATGTAACCACTGGAGAGGTTATACTTGGTGCTTACAAAGTTCCCTGTACGGGAAAAAAAGACAGCATGGGTTTAAAGTCAACTCCACCTAAGCTACAATAATGTGCAACATTTAAAACCCACAAAAGAAGAAAACTGAAGTCAACACATCTAATACATGTTCTCACACATTGCTTCACTGGCACTAATTATTTGTGTGACTGTGCCTTAACGTTACTGCATATGCAACAGCTACTGAGGACCCAAAACGGAAGAATGAGGCCAAGTGATTGAAGTCATTCAACTTTTCAAGCGACACCACCAATCTGCTTCACCAGCAGTCACAGATTGTTATCAGTATAATTAGCCAAAAGACTTATTGTTGCCTTCTGAAGACGTTGTGGTTGTAGTGCAATTTACCATCTATTTAGCAACTGTAGTCCTTAGCTGTGTGTATTTGTGCTCTTGTCTCCTGCAGAGCCTTTAACAGGCAGCATCATTCACATGTTAAGTCACTGGCTTGAATACCTGAAGCGTGCTGCATCATGCTGGTTGTTAGTTTATCTCATTTGACCCTCAAGCTATTCGACTAACTGCAGCTCCAATGTTTGTAACAACACTTTATATCAAGTACCTTTGGAGAAATCAAGTTTCTCCAGTATTCTTTCTTTGACACATGCTTTCTCTGTCGGGCTATCCACAAGTTTAGAAGCATTCTCTTCTAGCGTCACGTCAGTGTGACGGGAGTCAGAAGTGTGCATGCAATCAGAGAAAAAGAAGACAAACAGAGGTGAATAAAGAAAAGGGATAAAAGGAAAATGCAACCATGAAATTACTGACAAAGCTTAAAGTAGCTCAGCTAAAGTAACAGAATTATTAATGCAATAAAACAATGATTGTCTTAATTTTCATTAAAAAAAATATTCTATCCGTAAGTAATAGGTGAGTAGAAAAGAAATACTGGGGTGCGTGTAAGTGCTGGGGGTTGGAGCAGATGAGCAGGGGTGCAGTTGAGGGCCATTTAAGAAGCATTTGATCTTAAAGTAACAGACTTAATCTCATGAATAAGCAATAGAACGGCAGAGACAAGGTGAAAGAAAGAGACATAAGTACAGAGGAAAGGAGGGAGCACAGCGGGGACCCATATTGTGTGTCTGTCTACATGACAAATGATTTATAGAGGTCTCCCGTCTCTAAAGTCGCAGACACTTTGGGATCACTCCAAACACTGCTTTTGTCCACGGCCCCATAACTACTGACCAGGAGACATTAGATGCATCATTAGCATTAAGAGGCTTTGTGTACAAAGGAGACAGTGTCATATTATGTAACAGCAGGTGACAGTGACAGCTGCCAGGTTTCCACTGCAGGGCAAAATGAGGAATAAGTTCACAGTGTAGGTCCATGTATGATGTGTTATTTTAAACAGTTTGGTAAAGGAATGGTACAATAAACCCTAGAAAAACAGGGAACCTTAAAATCAAGGTACAATACACAATCAAGGTACATAT
>JAUYWH010000012.1:23592171-23605478 GCA_034779795.1 Ctenopoma multispine | reverse complement strand
TAAATATATATATATATATATATATATATATA
Organism: Ctenopoma multispine; assembly: GCA_034779795.1. NCBI lineage: Eukaryota > Metazoa > Chordata > Actinopteri > Anabantiformes > Anabantidae > Ctenopoma > Ctenopoma multispine. The sequence continues at coordinate 23,605,446 of JAUYWH010000012.1, read as the reverse complement.
TATATATATATATATATATGCTTTGTATATATATAGTGCAGTTATCTGTATGAGCATGTGCATAATTATTTTCTACATTATGGGAGCTTTACATGCCACTGACAAAAACAAAAACATCCTTACTTTTATTTTCCGTCAGTGAAAAAGTGGAAACTGCAATCTCTTAACACCTCTACATCACACATCATCTGTTTTTACCTGTGTTGGCTCTGGTGACAGACAGTCCTCCAATAGGAGCAAGTGGTTTATTTACAGTGTTGGAGGAGTTTTCCCACAGGTCCCGTAAAGTCATGCCACTCATCTCCTTATCCCCTGAGGAAGTTTGATTCTTGCCGATCAGGCCTTAAAGCAACAGAGAAGGTAATGAACAAAGGAGAGTATGAATACTTAAACTATTGTTTCTTCTTATTTAACTCACTGACCAGTGGGTCTGTTCTAAAAAAATGTTACCCTGAACTCTTAACCTGATTTAACCCGATATGGAAAACTTTCCAGAAAAGCTCACCAGAGTCAGTTCAATCAACTTGTTGTACTTGTGAATTTTTGTGCATAATGCCACACTGTTCACCATGGGAACAGGTAAATTAAGAGGAGCATTTTAGTCCAGCAGAGCTTATATAACGTTTATAAAGACAGCAGCAGGAAAACCTCAGTTTTAAAACATTATATCTTATTCAGCGTAGTCCATTCATTAATTATGAAGCAGATTTGGATTTCCATATGGACATGTGCAAACAGTGAATGCCAAAACCAAACATGACATGACTATGTTTTAATGTGTCAAAAATGTATTTACATTTAATCAAGTGTGTAAATCAAGATTGTCTAGTAGCTTGTGCATTTTCTGGTTCTCTGGAGTAACCATATTACTGCAGTGCATGTAAACTCATTATCTGACACACTGAGTGATGCAAGAGCAAAAAGAGATATGCCAAATTGATTAGATTACCTAAACTTGTCTTACCTGGCAAGTATCGTGACTGGCTGAGGTAGTGCTGTCGCGCAGCAGATCCTGGGAGATTAGAGTCTATTTGGCCTATTTTAATATTGTTGGGTATCTTGGTAACTGTGCTGAAGGAATACAGAGGTTTCTGCTCCTTATGCCTGAGAACAGAAAGCAGAGACTTATGAACAAAAACCCCAAAACATTTGATAGAAAATCATCACATTTAGAGACCTGTGCATTTAATTTTATCTGCCAGCATTAAAAAACACAACTCAAGCTTTGGGCCCCTGACTACAGGTTTGTGAAGCCAAACCACGAAATGCATAACATGACCCTTTTATGATATTGTAGCGCTTACTGTGGGCGGAGCTCCTTTGGGCGCCTCTCTTCCTCTATGTTTCCCAGACTGGGTTTCTTGGAGTTGGAAGCAGAAGTTTCAGATGAGTCAAATTCTTCCCAGCTGTCTGAAGTCTTTGCTACCGTCTGGCCCCAGCGACGACGACCGCTCTTCAGAACCCCCATCCCACCACTGTTCTCACTTCCTACAGATGCTGATTTCTGCAGAAGATTATACATTCGGTGTCGACACAAACTTTACTTTATAGGTTTATAAAATCTCTCTTATTAATTTAACTCTAATTCTCTGTTGCTTTCTCTGTCATCTTTCCTTTAATTTAACATGAAAAAATATCAACTCACTGCATGGCTGAGGCCTCCTGCTTTACTTTCAGCTTGGGGCAAGGGGATCTGCTGAAGTGGCTGATGCTGCTGCTCTTGTTGATTTCTGGAGGAGGCTGTGGACTCAGAGGAAGACTGCTGGGCATCAACCTTGGACTCTGACGCCTGCTTCTGGGCCAGCGGCCTGGCTTGCGCCTTCTTGATCTCCTGGCTTTGAGGACGAGGTCCCAAGACCTGACCTACCTGGAAGTATGGGTAACGCAGGGCCTAGCCAGAGAGAATAAAGGTATATATTGTTATTTATTATACTGAATAATCTGTGAGCATCGTTTTCAATCATCTGTGCACCAATGACTTTTTTTAGCCTGTGTATCCACATAAAATGAATCAGTCCAGTGTCTGACATGCTCAAACTCACAGATAGCTGTGGGCACATCACACTAGCTTAAACCTGTATTATAACTTGACAGTGGAGTGTGTATTTGGATAATGTATATGCAGCGTAGACTTTCTTCCATTTATGCAAATATATGTTTGTTGTCTAAGTTTAACATGAGGCAAAACTGTCTTCTTAGAAAAGGCTAAAAATGACAGCATGTGTGCACCGTACGCCTGGGAGCTTTATAAGAATAGAATGGAAAAGTAATGTCACTCCCACTGGAAAGGTGTTTCCTTATCAGGGATCACGCAGTAATTTAACTGGCTCATTGCTGTGAACATTGTCTGTGTAAGAAAAACATGACAAATAAAGCCTTGACTCCTGTATCCAGACTTTGAGACTCTGTCTTACCTACCTGTACAGCCGTGGGTCTTTTTTTAGGATCCCATTGCAGCAGGTCCTTCATCAGGGTGATAGCCTCATTGCTGGCATTTGGGATCAGGGTCTTGAGGTGGGTAGGTACACATTGAGGGAAGCGAAAATTCATAGCAGAGGATAGTTGATAGCCTTCTGGCCAATCCATCTAATGTATAAGACAATCAGATGATTGCATATTATTAGACCCATTTAACATAGTGTATATGTGCCACTGTGTAAAACTAGATTATAAAGGCACATCTATCATTTACATGGTAACACAAACAGACAGATAGGCTCTGAAAGCATTGTCTCAGTCCGTCACATATAGAACTACAGAAGTCACCTAAATACCATCTGAACACATTTGTTCAGCATCAACAATTAAACTGATGACATATGTTCTGATGCAAACATAAAATTCCTTACAGCCTTACACTAAACTTACACTAACAATGGGTACTTTGGTTGAGGCAGTTTATAGGATTTCTGCTTGCCAATCAAAGTTAACAGTGGTGGATTTGGGGACAGCCTCACAAATGAAGGGACATCCTGTTGAGCACAGAGCAGACTTAATCTGCTTTACACCGCAGATAGATAGAGACACTGCTTCTGGCCTACTTACACACTTTTTATTTTTTTATATGATCAACATATTTACTCTAAATATATTTCTCACTCATGCTGAGACTTTCAATTATTATCAACACCTGATAAATTTAGATGATTAATGGTCAGAAACTGAACTCAGCATTTTCACCTCTTCATTCACTTTCCTCTCACCTTTTTGACGGTGCCTAAAACCTGGCAAATCTTAAAGATCTCATCCACTTCACTGTTACCGGGGAAAAGAGGTCTGAGTGTGTACAGTTCAGCCATGATGCAGCCCACAGCCCACAGGTCAATAGGAGAGCTGTAGGTAGAAGACCTGAGCAGGACCTCTGGTGCTCGGTACCTTAACAAACAACACAGATCACACTATGTGGCCCAGTGAAAAAAGCTAGTAGAAAACTCTAGCACATGATGATTGATGTGTAGGCAATCATTTTAACAATTTTAGTAACTGATACCAGGAAACTGCTCTCACCATCTGGTTGAAACATAGTCTGTGTAGGGAGGTTTGGAGCGGATCTCTCTGGCCAGCCCAAAATCGGCTATTTTGACTAGTTCTGGACCCATACACAACAGATTCTCTGGCTTCATGTCTCGGTGAAAGAAACCTGTAGGAAATGTATATGAAGTTTTAGCAAACTTGGACTGTACTTACATTTCAGTCATAGGCTACTTAAAACCAATTGTCTTTGGTGTAAAACAAACACGAATGAATTCCCTGGGCATTCCTATACCTCTTGGTCGTACAAAATAAAAGAAACATATTAATATATAATGCGTTGCTGGTAGTCTATCTGAGAGACATGCTAAAAACACAACCAAAATAACAAAGTAAAGATTATACTATGACAGAGTAAAGCCTCTTACCATGCTTGTGCACAAAAGCCAAGCCAGATAGCACTTGAAACATGATGTTCCTAATTTCATTCTCTGAGAACATCTTATCCTCTCTAAGGGAAATCCAAAGAGATAGAGAAGGGAGGAAAAGGCAGGAAATGAAAGAAAAGCAGTTAAGAGAAAGAGAGGTCCAGTAAAGTACATGCATACCTACTGGATGTGTGGTGGCACGTGTGTGTGTGTGTGTGTGTGTGTGTGTGTGTGTGTACGGCACACGCAGACTGGTTGTGGATATGATTTGTGATTTACAGATGCAGAGGTTTGAATGAATGAATGAGTTTTTGTTTTTATTTTTTAACTCAACCCAAACTTTACTTTCAGGATACGTTTGCATAACGACACACGAGGCACCCACACAACCATGCGGTCTAGCAAGACGTTCAAAGCAGAGAGCTAAAAGACTCCGGTTGCAGAGTGATCACATACTGCAAGAAGTGGATCAATATGTAGCCGATTAATCTGTTCAGACTTGTGGTTTAAATGTCCCACAGTTCACAGCGTTGTCATTTTAAAATCGCTTTGATAACGAAGCTCGCAGCATGTAACCACTCTCGTAACGCTCTAGAAGGGGACACGGTACACCTACCATTTTTGTGAATAAATGACAGGCCTTGTAATATTTGAAAGCTTATGTTTCTTATCACTGATTCGGGGAACAATTTTTTTCTGTAAACATAGAATTGATAAAAGTTTCATCAGCCGGTTCATGCAAGCATCAGCAGTGGATCAACAGCAATATGTTTGTTTTGTATGCTGAAAAACAAAAGCATGTACAACAAAATACAATTAACTGCTAAGCTACCTAGCTGTCAAACACCAGTGGCTTCCGGGATTTGTCTGTTTTATGCTTTTCACTGCTTATGTTTGACCTAGACCTAGTTTTTTTTGCAACAAATGCAAACATTTGAATTGTAAACTGCCGCATTTCTCTTCTTACCTGTCCTTCATAAGCTGATAAAGGTTCTCCTTCATGTACTCAAAGACAAAGTAAAGCTGATCGTTCTCTCTTATGACCTCTTTCAGTTTCACCACATTCGCATGGTTCAGCTTCTTCAGCGACTGGTGTGATAAATCATAGGAAAATGTTAGAAGCTAATGCTCATTCAGTGTTAATATTGACAAGTCTATGTTAGTTTTAGCAACATGTACAATATGGCTCAGTCTTCTAGATCTTCATTTCAGTCCTGTGTATGACACGGACATATTTCAGACAGGGTTACAGAGTTGGAATGCATTATTCCTAAAGCTATACACACAACATGCTTTTTAAGCAAGTAACTATAACAGTGTTTGAATGGTTGTTGTGCATGTTTTCACATAACACTGGGAGTATTGTTTCTATAGGCTGCACCATAAGCTATGGGAAGCATCAGCACCCTTACTTTCACTTCTCTGAGGTTCATACATTCTTCCCATGAATAAAACTTCCTCTTCATCCTATGAAAGACAAAGACATCCATTATCAGAACAACATGGTAAAATAAATAGAAGACATTGCGACTGCAAGATATATAAATTACAAAACTTGTACAACAAAACATTAAAAACGTCATATACATACAGTATACCCTACACTGGATAGACCTTTTCTTTTGTCTGCTCTTTCTGCTTATCCCTATAAGGGGGTGCCTCCAATGGATAATGGTCTGCATATTTATTTGGCACAGGTTTGACACCAGATGTCCTTCTTGACGCAAACCCTCCAGCACCACTGGCTTGTACAGTCTCAGCCGGTTGTTCAGTGTCTTGTCAAGTGACACTTCTGCATATGGCCAGGACGAGCCGGGTCGAGACCCAAGAGCCACTGCCGCCTCCCTACAATGGGTCGGCATCAGGCTGCCAGTTGTGTTGCTAAACCACACAGAAGCTGAGAAGGTTAGATTTTTGCAGTAAAATACTGTGTCCTCTGTGATCAACTCTACTTCTAGAATTATGTAAGAGTTACAGGACACGCAGATGGCTTTTTCTTCTCTCTGGGCACATGCCAGTCGTCCTTTCCACAATGTCAGCAACCTGACACACCCCCCTCTACTTTCACTGCCTTTCACCGTCACCACGTATATTGTCTTGCATGGTAACCAAATAATCAACCAGTGGATGCATCTCCAGTTTCTCATCTATTATTGAACCCTGCTGCCATGCTACTGAAAGAAAGGCATGTAAGCTTGTTTGTTTGCCCTGGTGATGGCAAAAAACCAGTAGTCCTTGGTCCTAAACAGTACTTTGAATTTCTTTTTGTATGATATTTCTAGTGTGATATGTTTTTTAATGTCTCTAAAGTACATCTGCTTTGTTTATTCAGGCAGCGAAGACTAAAGACAGTGTGAGACGATGTTAACCTACATGTATCATTTATAATAGTTTTGCAATCAGAGTGAGAAAAGATCTGACTTAACGTGTACAGTATAGCATGTCTTGAATAAATGATAATCCTCTGTAATATCTTCTCAGGCATATTATAAACAGCCTCACCTCTTGATAGCCACCAGTTCTCCAGACTCGTTGCTTCTCCCCATTAGCACGCTGCCATAGGTGCCATCACCCAGCTGCTTCAGGGTAGTATAGCGATTCATCATCTCTCAAGACGGTCTCATCGGCTTTTTTAACTTTCGTTTTCTATTCTGTTCTGCTGAAGAAATGATCTGTCTTTGTTTCACCAGCCTCTGAAGAAGAAGAGTTCAATTGTTCTTCGCCAGGAGGAAGTATTGAAACAGTGTTCAAAAGTCATCTTGCACTAATTTGACCATTGCTTGAAAAAAATGGATTCTTATGATGTAGGTCAGCCAAAAGTCAGCATGGTGTCTGGCAAGCCTGCGGAGACAGACAAGAAACAAAAATCATCAACAACAGATACAATTGTCTTTAACTACAAATGCTTCATAGCACACAGAAAGTCCCAATTACCTTTCTTGCCTCTCCTGAAAATCCCTACAAAACAGGATGTCTGAGATCTGAAGACAAACAAAAGCAAAGACCACTTCTTGTTATTCCTTCAGCGGGGAGGATTAGGTGTGTGCCACACTAGTAGGAGGCTCCTACATGATCACCCAAGGGAGATGACATAGCCAGGCCTAGGCTGATTAGGCCAAGGGGGACGTAAATAGGGCGTTACATCACGTCATGCTTACCGGCATCCACTACCTTCCCCAAGCACCCTGCCTGGAAAGAGGATTTGATTGATGCCACGGGCTACAGCTCTGCCAAATAAACCACGTTTGTAAAAAATGATGGAAGCAAAAACTAAAGAGTCGTCATTGATATACAGTGTTGTGTCTTCCTCCAGGAATGCATAGGTGCCCACTGTTCTGTTTCAAGTTTGCAACATGTTTTCCTTCTTTCATGTAACTGGATCAATTCTACATATGTATTCTCACAATGACCTCACATATATAACAACCTATAAATAATATGGGGGACAGAGAGGTCACCCTATAACCTTTGAAGGATAGTTTATATTTGATTGTTTAATATCTGAGTGTTGGTACTGCCAAAAGAGTTTATAATAATATTCTAGCATACAAGATCCAGCAAGAGGTATATATATATATAAATATATAAATCGTTGTGGGTAAGCCCGGGCTACACAAAATGAGATAAGTGTATCTTTCATTAAAGGAAAAGGGGCTAGAACTACCATCTAAAGAGAATTTTCAAACTGGATTTAACTCTATGACTCCTGCTAAACATTTAACAAGTGACTCATCAGTGCGTGTGGGCTAAATGTTTAAGATTTTGTGGACCTTATTGCACACTGTAGAGCACATATCGTAATTTTGCCTAACTGGAAGTGATTTCTCTTAACAAAAACCTTCCTGATATCAGAGACACAATAAGAAATAAGATGAGTTATGAGGCCAGTCAGTGGACTGCTGCCCTGCACTCAGCTTTCAAGGCAATCTGTTGTGGAGAGATTTAAAGGGAATTAAGATACAGCATTATCCTGGTCACATGACATTAAGAAGTTATTCTAGGTCACTTTATACTGAAAACACACGTGGACTAACAGTGTCAAAAACACCTACATTTGATCATGACGTCTTCTGATTATTATTGAATGGATGTTGGATATTGGATATGGATATTTAACTGTATTGAAAACAACAGTTTCCTAAAACAAAACAACAGTATCTATTATATAACACAGAAAAATAAGTGAATTAACATTCTGTACATTCCTACCTGTCCGTTTCTTTCGTGTGGTTTTAAACTCACCTGTCAGGGTTGTTCTCCTCGTTGTCCTGCTCTCTTCATTGCGCCAAGATTCTTCACATAAAATCCACGTAGTATTTTCAATTCAGCTCTGTACAATAAGATGCATGTGTCCGCTTTGCTGCTCCCCATGGAAACGTACACACAAATGCAACGATTGTTTTAAGCTGCCAGGTGACAAGCAGCTCGTTCGGGTGGACGCAAAGGTTTGTGGGACTTGTTGTTCTTGGGAGAGGGAGAGCGAGGCTGCAGAAATGTAAAACCGTCGTTCAACACGCTTCGAGTGGGATTTTGCCCAAAATGTTTGGAGGTTTGATTTATATAGGTTGAAAAAAATGACAGTCGTGGATATATCGATTGAATACTTAAATATGAGCATGAGCCCTTTATGTTACCCCCTCTGTGGTAGTTCAACTGCTGCGCCATGAGATGGAGCCGTGGAGCTGTAGTGGAACCACAGACTGTTATCCTGATGTACAGGCATTGGACTATATCAGTTCTATCACCTCAGAGGTCACAGATACCAGTATAGATATGACTGAGCAACCTGGCTTATATTATAACCAAGACTTTCCCATCACAGGGTGAGGGTGAGGGGAGGGGTCTTCCCACACACGTGAGGTAGGTTAAGCCAAGAAGCAGGAGAAGGCCGGGGCATAACAAGTGGAATTTCGCACTAAGAGGATTACCACCGTGGTTAGCCACCCGCAGGTCCTGTCAACGGGTGCCGGTTTGCCGGTTGGAACACTGAGCACCGCGACGCCATGCAACCGGAAACTGGGCGCGGAAGCGGTTCCCTCTCGGGCTGATGCCATTTGGATGGCGTTTTTAAAACATTACATGTAGAAAATGAATAACATTAGTGTTGACATTCCAGGATGACCTTCGGAAGTTTTAACCCGTTGCGAGCGCACGAGAATCCGTCTCCGAGAGTGGATCTGAGAGCGGTTTCTTGAGGCTGGTTTTAACATGAAGACGCGACCTGCGGGGATCGGCAATGTCAACGCCAACTGGATGGGTTCGCTCCCCTCCAAGCTCAGTGCCATGCCCCTCAAACACCTCGCCGTGCCAGGTGAGACTGTCGTGCGTAAAGACGCGTGGTGTCTCCTCTGCTTTATATTTTTTTTGTCCATCACTCACATCACTATATGGATATGTTCTAAAACAACAACGCACCAAACCCACGAGTCATTCAGACATATATCATGAGTGTCTGTGTATGTTTGTGTGTCAGTCCTAGCTTCTGTAGCTTTAGTTTCAGCTTTTTTAGTTGCTGTAGTTCCATATTTTAACACCTTATTTTTGAATGTAATTTCTCCATCTTTAATATTTTTAAGTTTCTCTCAACTTTGTGAACGCATCCTTGTCATTTCCCGTCCTAACACCCCCTCTGTCATCTACTTATTGTTTTGTTTTTTGGGGGTTTTTTTTGGTCGTATTTTTATTTTCTGTCATCATCATTATCATCTTTTCTACAGGGTCCCATGATTCTTTCACCTTCTGGGTGGACGTTCATGCTCCTGTGGCCCCCGATCAGAAGACCTATGTTAAATACCTGGCCACCATCTTCAGTGTCTTAGCCAAGAAAGTCATGGTGAAGTGGTCCATGACACAGGTACAGATGTGGGGATGTAGGGAGCCAGATTGGAAAGGATAGCCTTTATAAAAATGAAATGTTTTGGGCATATTCTGAGAGGTCAGAACAGTCTAGCAGATGCGTTGGGTTTTGCAGTTGTAATGTCATGCGATGTGTATTCCTAGAACTTGACCTTTAAGGAGCAGCTGGATGCAGGAATTCGCTACTTTGATCTTAGGGTCTCCTCCAAACCAGACGAGCCTGGAAATGAGCTCTATTTCATCCATGGCCTCTTCGGACACAAGGTGAGCGGGGGAGTAGACACTCAGTGACATTTAAACACTTCATCATGTCAGCTGTTGTGCTGGTCGTTGTGTTCCTTGTTATTGTTTTACAGCTCTCTATAATGATTGTCTCCAGCCCTGAAATGATCAAAATTACATTTGAAGAATGTAGCCTCAAATATTTCAGCAAGTCCAGATGTTTGTCCTTTATTTTGGATCAGCACAAACAGTGTTTTCTACTGTGGGTGATGAACAGGCTTACAGGTTGTGTGTTTAGCTGTAAACATGCCTCTTCTGAAATGGGTCATCCTGACATGTGGCCAGTCACCTTTATATGACATTTCACATAGATGATTGTTGGGACAACAACTTAATGCACAGTAAGAGTGCATTATTAAGCATGTCTAGTTGATGTTCAACTTGTTTTTCATGATCAATGTTTTTTTATGACAGGTTTAGTTTTAAATTTATACATTTTGAGCTATTGAAATAAAATAAATGAACTTTCACTCTCCACTCCTAAAGGTGAGGGATGGCTTGCTAGAAATCAACTTTTTCCTAGTCAGACACAGGAAAGAGGTAAGAAGCACTTGAAATAGTATATTTATCAAACACAATTAAAACGCACAACCATAGATAGATTTGATTTGGACTTCTTCTAACTGAATGATATCTGAATGATTTAGGTAGTTTTTCTGGACTTTAACCACTACTATGCAATGGACACGGAGCATCATGTGTACCTCCTCAACATGCTCCAGGAAGTGTTTGGCAGCAAGCTTTGTGCTAACAGTGCAGTGGAGAACATTACTCTGGACTACCTGTGGGAGAAGAAATACCAGGTGAGATTTGGGATGGACGTGGATGTGCAACATTACTCACAAAGTCTCCTGAGAGATTTCATAACAAATATTGTTCTCAACTAGATCTCCCACTGGTGGCTCTGCAGTAGATAATTTAAAGCATATTGAATCATATTTTAAATGTATTGCCCCCTGAATTTGCACATATTCGCATGTCACCTTCACTTGAGGGTGAACCTGCATCAAAACCAGCCAATGCATAAAAGATTCAGTATATGTCGTATATGTGCATGCGTGTATAAACAAAGTCGTATGCAGGTTTGCAATGGATGGCCCGCTTAACCCCTGTTGTTAGGTAATCCCTGCTGCGTGTAACTCTCCTGGGCAGGAATTAGTGGTGAGTGTCATCCCATTATCACTTGTTCCACCGCCCAACTGGGGCCATCTTTCTTCCACTGCCTTTTCACATTTTCATGGTGTTCTTCACACCTCTCTCACTATTGCTTGCTTTCCACTGCCATTACATTTCTTGTCATTCATTCACATGTTGAATTGTATCATTTTATGTTGGCATACACACAGGCGTCTTTGCCTGTTTCTGTATGTGGCTGTTTCCTATTTTAGGTACAAATAATGGTAGTTTATGTATTGTATGCTTTATTCAGATATCCTAGTATCAGTTTGATTCATGTGCTGATGACCCTAATATGTGACTGGCTTAGTAGGCAAAGGAGAAAGAAAGCAAGAAATAGAGAGAGTACAGAATAGGGAGAGTAGAAGAGGAGACTCTCAGTGCTGAACCACTGATAAGGAGTGGTCTGGGTTTTTTCTTACTTCCCAGCAGTGATTCTGACAGAGTGTTAAATATTTAACTATGTTTTCAGTATATACGTTTATAGTTTGTCGATCTGTAGATATTACTGTAAAATATTTCTGGGTAATTGATAACCATACAGTAAGACTGGATTAACATTGTAAGTATGGTTAGATAATTTTTTTAAATGTAACTTGGAGGTCAGTTGTACTTACATATAATAATGTAAGGGCACAAAATCCAAGCCCTGTTTGTACTGACTTTCAAATTCCAGATACATATCCAGTGTCTTTCATTTTCTGCTCTCCTCAGGTAATAGTGTTCTACCATCATCCTTTAGCTCAGGGTATCCCTGTGATGTGGCCTGGAAACAAGATCCCGGCTCCCTGGGCAAACACCACTGAACCCACTAAGCTTATACAGGTCAGAAACAACACAACTACCCTTCCGATGTTTAAATGCTCACCAGCTTAAATTTAATAAATATTTATTTCATTTCTGCAGCTGAAAATCTGTGCCGAAATCCAACGCTTTCTTCATTTGTGATTTTGAATTGTTCATTTAACAATGAGCTGGTTTCCCCTAAAGTTGAATCACTTCTAATGTGATGTTTGAGACAGAGCTGGCACAGGCAACTATTTTTAGTTGTGGTAAGCCTACACTCAGTGGAGCCCAGTCTCTACTCATTACCAGGATGAGCATCTCTCTGCATCTTCTTTCTCTTTATTTCTCCAACATACCATCATCTTCTTCTTTTCACCTGCTCTGAGTTCTTTGATTCACTATTTGTATTAAAGTAATAAATATGTACTATATACTTGAAAAACCTAGTTATCCAAACTGCTATCTAGATTAAATTTAATCATTTGTATTTAACATTCTCCTGTCTAGTTCTTGGAAACTACACTGAAGGAAAGAGCGCAGCAGGGCTCCTTCCATGTGTCCCAAGCTATCCTCACACCAAAAGTCAACACTGTAGCCAAGGGCCTAGTCTGGGGTCTACGAAACTACCTGGTTGAGAGGTCAGTCATTCAATTTGGGTGCATTTGCTGATAGTGGTTATAAAAAAAAGCTTATACTTATAATATTTTTCTGAAATTCAGGAAATATGCAGAATAAATTTAGGAGCCAAATTGTGTGTATGTGCTCATATATTTTAGAATTGTGTCTTCTCCACTGATCAGTTTGATTTCTTCACTTAGATTTGAGACCAGTAGGGGGCGCTACAGTAATTTCTACAAATCCCTGCAGTAAAGAGGATTGCCAGCCTCGCTTTTGAGAAAGGGAAAGGAAAACAACATCTCATGATATAATAAGACTTCTGAGCTGTTAAAGAGAAAAGCCACAGTGTGAATGAATGATTTTGCTTCTTTGTACTTATGCGCTGTGTTCTGCAAGGACAACATGTGTGTTTCTATCTAAGCATGGCTCTTTACTTGTTTATTCCACTGAGGATCAGCTATAATCTTCTATAGCCATTTCTAACCTGTGGAGGATCAAAGTGTATCACATGTCATCTCTGTGACAAGAGAACATTTATTTGTTTGCACAAACCTTTTTCAGTCACCTACCTTGTTAAGCCTAAGATTTAAGTGGAAATGACGACAGAAAGCTTCACTGTGAACACCCCACGGGGGGGGGGGGGGGGGGGGGGGGGGGG
>JAUYWH010000012.1:23519203-23592161 GCA_034779795.1 Ctenopoma multispine | reverse complement strand
CCCACCCCCCCCCCCCCCCCCCCCCCCCCCCGGCCCATTACTTTTGAGAGACACAGCCACTGATGGTGGGGTATAAAACTCCTGTACGGACGCTCAGGCGAGACAGGAGGTGGCCTACTTCGGCACTTCCGAGGAAATAGGATTGTTTATCATTGCTGGGTAAACATTGTCACTTCCTGGTTTTGTTCTGCTGGCGACTGAAAGGTAGTGGAAAATTTAGGGGTGTTAGGAGTGATATGGTTACACACTCATGGCCCATGTGTGGACAGTCAGTGCAGAGCATGCCAAAGAATCAAAACAGAAAGCAATGATTTGCAATGAATAGTGGCAAATTAGTGTCTTACTGACAGACACAAAAATCACTTCCTTTAACTTTTTTTCCATTAGGTCCACATTCTCCGGTCCATATATTTTTAAACTTTATCAGCAGCGTTTCCTATTTCCCGAGCAGATATTCAGCCAAGGGACAACTGATTAAGCTTTGGCAGTGCTCAGGAATATGGATTTCTAACTGTTCATTTACTTTTGTAGTCATAACTATGAAGCTAACAGAGACAGAAACCTGGCACTAAACATTTCAGATCAGTTTGCAGGTTCAGGAAATCTGTGAACGATAAAATGCAAGTCAAAGTACTTTGGGTTAACAGGAACTGGTGGAATTGTTTGCATGTAATAGCTGGTAGCTTGTCTCACACACAGACCTCTCATTCCTTATTTTGTGTGCCTCCTCTTTTCGAACCATCTTTATCAAACCAAATCTAATCTCTGTATCTCATTTACTCTAGAAACCTGCCTACCATCATGTCCTGGGTTGAGGTTCAGAGGCCAGGGGTGGATGGGATCAACATCATCACTTCTGACTTTGTGGAGCTCACTGACTTTGCCAACATTGTCATCAAACTCAACAACCTGCTGCTGTCTGAAAAGGACCACAAACCCAGATGACACCCTTAGACTAATGTGTGGGACATAGATGCTTAAACCATTCTATGAAGTTAGTTTTAATAATAATGTATTATACTACATCAGTGGCACGCAAATAAAGACTTTTGTTAGCTCCTCCTTTAATCGATAAGTTGTCATTATTTTACATGTCAACAATGACCTGTACTCCTCTGAATGACATAAATCATTTAAAACAAACTCATTACCTATGTTTTGGTGTTTGGAACTTTATAGTTTTGGTTGCATCCAACTCTCTCAACTCCAACACCGTGCACGAAATCCAAAAGGTGGAAAGAAGGCACAGCAGTGAAGACTGGGCATGCCCAGTAGCATTTTTACCATCCAGATGTTGTCATGTCACAGTTATGGCTTCATTTGTGGATTATAAACCTGGAAACCTATGACACTGCTGCTATAACATGGAACTGTCACACAGGTCATTGGATTGCCAGGACAATGACTGTATGACTTGGGGATTTAATTTTTAAGGTTTAACGTCTTCGATTTGTCAGAGGGAGTTTTTCCTCACACACTTTTCTCCTTACTGTTTTCTGTTTTTCCAATAGTGGAATGAGCATGAAACTAGATAAAAATTCATGTTTTGTTACTATGTTAAACGAAGTCACAAGCTGTGAACAGGTTTTAGTTCAACTACAATATATAGTTTAACTAAGGATGCAGAGAGTAGCACCTTTGGTGGGAATAGCAGAGGGAAAGCAACATTCCCTGTGTATAGTTCGAAATGTTTTGGGTTTGTGTGTGGATACTGGGTATTTAGTGTATCTGGGTGAGTGTGTTTTACGGTGTTTGTGTATCTTCTTGTGAGCCCGGTGATTACTTTGCATGACAGTAGTCCAGTGACAGCCGTCCTGCATTCCTGTGGTCAGTGTAGAAACAGAGGGAGGAAAAGAGAAAGCAGTAGAAGAAGATGAAGAATTTACAAAGTGGTAATCTTAAATGGATATAAAGAATAAGACAGACTTTAATTGTCTAAGGGGAACAGGAGGAGAAACTCATCGTGGTAGAGGTGAAGTTTCAGCTGGTCTCGTAGAAAGTGGAGAGGAGCACAACAGATGACGAGCAGCTGCTTTTTCATGATCTAACGGGAAAACAAGATGTTTTCTTTTCATTTCAGCTGTACCCTTCTTAATTCACTCCCTGACTCCAGGCCACATTGTTGACACGGTCGAGTGTGGTCACACAGGCACAGACAAACAAGCACAGGCACTTTAATTGTAGAGTAATTACACATACTGTGGCAGGCAAGTGGGAGAGCAGCAGACTGATGCATCGCTGCGTTGTTTGGATCATCTTTTTCACACACACTCTTTGCATTGTATCCCACTGGACCAAAAACTCATGTATGGTCTTCCAGACGAGAATAAGTTCCTAATAATAAAACCACATCTGTGATTGGATACAGGTACTTGGCAGCCAAAATCATTGCTTTAATGGTGCAAGCATTTCCATATAGTACTCCAAAACTTTTTTTTTTTTTTGCTGTTGGTCACCACAGTTTAAGTAGATGTGCAGCTGTGTTCTGTCCACAGCCCCAAGTTCAAGGATCTACTAAAATCTAAATGCACAAAATACATATTTAAGCTACCTTTCTCAGTTTCAGTAAGAAATTCTAGGATTTTTGGACACTCCATCACCAGGTCAGCTTGTGCAACACTAGACTTAAAACAAAGGTCCTTAAAGCTGAAGCTGAACTCTAAAACACTACAGCAGCCCCTGTGATGGGGTCAGTCAGAGTTCAGTGGAAAGATATGACAGCTTCATCACAATAGTAACATATCCAATGAAAGACCACACGCAGCTAGCGATTAGCCCCGAAGCAGGTTTGAAGTTGTTTTTATATAACTTCCATCGTTTAGTTTGGCTGCTTGCAACCCAAGATTGAAACTCAGGTTGTAACCCATGACTCATGACCTGTTTTAATTCACAGATGCTGTAGTTAAAACTTGAAAATATTGCTTGTCGCAATCGGATTTGTAAAACATTTCTTTTGAAGATTAACACAAGAGGCAGAATGATGCAGCTGTAGTAACAGAGACAGGAAAAACAATAATAATGGGTATTTTATCCATTCTTTTATTAACATTGTGTTCAGATGCTTTGGTGATTTTATGTGCCAGTTTTAAATAATAGGAAATGTTAACTGATTAAAAAACAATTTTACATACTAATACTTCAACACTGTGTGTCTGTGTTAAACAGACATGCTGCTATTTTTGGAAAGTCGTTACGTCAGCCTAAACTATTGGTTTGACACTATTTAAAAAAAAACAAGAATTAACAAAGTCTCAGTTTATTTAAGTGTTTATGTCCCTGATATTAAGTGATGTGAGTGACCATAGCTGATGAGGCCAGTAACATCATTTTTATACAGATTTGAGGAACAAAAGGAACACATTCATTAAAGTAATGCCTATGAGACCTATTCAAGACACAGGCAGGAAGACTTGTCTGAATGAAGCTGCAGGGTCTCCTAACATGGGGTGGAATCCTTTTCCAAACCAGAGGTTCCTCCATAGTTTCTGCTCAGCCTCCTGGGATCACAAGGGAGTTGTGGAATTCACTCGGGAATGCTGTCATGCATTCGGCTGCCCTCTCAAACCCACAGGTTGTGACATGATGTCACTGGGAAAGCTTTGCGGCTTTGATGCTAGCAAGCAACCATGGAGGCATAATAGCGTAATGGCTTCTGGAAACACTTGACAAGAAATAAAGTTAAAAGGAACTGCAAGACAATTTTCCAGGAGAATTACCCTGCTAACATTTAGCTGATCTCTTGGGTTCAAACATGCATCGGTAGATGCTGAGTCATTACCTAAAATGAGCAAAAAGCCCAGACTTGTTACCATAAATGAAGAAGCAAATTTCAAAATGCATGTGATCCGGAGCAGGGGAGAAAGTGGAACAGGACTTGGTGCTCAAGCTCTCTTCCTGTTTATCCACAAAGAGATTCTTGCAGTAGCTCAGAGGAAAGATAATCCTGCTTTCACGAAAATGCATGCCTGTGCATTTGCTTGTGTATAAGTGTGTATAAGCAAACCCCAGTTGGCCTTTATCCTGGCCACAGGACAAGTTCAAATACTACATTCGTCATTTTCCAACGGTATTTCTTCCTGTTTTGGTGTAGAGCTCCTGAGTTCTGTTGTATCATACAAGTCTATTGATTTGGAATGTAAGTTAGTTATTTTGTGGGTCTGTGGATGGATATTGTGTGTTCTTTTTATGAGTATATAGGTTCACAGTTTTACATTCTCAATGCCTGCTGCATGAGATCAGCTTTAGTTGTTTTGGCTACCAGTCTGGATCTTTCTCTCTATGAGCTACAGCTAAATGAGTTAAACCTACTTTACCGGGACTGGATTGCGTCTTGTGAAAGGAGACGTTGGCTGCATTCCTGTTGTAATATCATTAGGAAAACACGCATCTTATCGTGGCTCCTTATCATTGTTACAAAGCGAGTCTGAAAGAATGTTCACTCCCTCTGTCTCCCCCCTCTCCCCGTTAAACCAGTGAGAAGATGAGGTCAAGTGCAGGTGGTTTGCTGGCACATGCATATTATGCACTGTTGAGAGAGAAAGAGAGAGAGAGAGAGAGAGAGAGACTCCCACCTCCAGTTCCTTCCACTTCCAGCTGTTGCTACTTCTGTCTACACGTCGCAATTGGCTGAAGCCTCCGGTGTCTTCTTTACGTGCGGGGTGTGTAGGCTGTGTGTGCGCAGCGTGCGTTCGTTCGTGCGTGAACGTGACAGAGGAATAAGAACCTTTTTCCGACACATCCACAGGGAATGTATCTGACAAGAAGGGGGCTGAAGGAGACACGAAGGAGATAGGTAACCGCGACTGAGAGAAGCGCGTCTTGTTAAACGACGTAAATCTGGATTTTGGAGCTGCTGCGTAATTGTATCTCTGTCTTCACTATGATAGAAGTGGCCAGTCCCTCTTCAGCGATGGTAAGCGCGTTTATAATGAAAAAATGAGGGGAACAACAGAATTGCCTTTTTTCTTTAGGGCGATGCTGAATTCCTTTCCCATTATAAACTTTTCATAAACGCTTTCACACCATCTTAGCAGCGACTCAATCCACAGCTCAGGGAGGTCCTATGTGCGTAATTCTTAAGTGAGCTATTTAACAGTAAGCTAAATCTCATCCGGCTTTAATTGCAGATTTTGTTCCCAGTAAATAAAACACAGGGGACGTTTTGTTTGTTTCTGGTCTGGTTAAAAAAAAACACCAGTATGGAAATGTGCGCATCGTATGCAATACGTGATCATACGCAGCATCCATGCAGCATTTGATACCAACAGACCAATACCTGATGTAATCGAATCAGTCCATGGCACAAGTTGGTACATCTAAATGACTCAGATGATGAATTTACACTTGTACCACGGGGACCACAGCTCCAGTCAAGTACAACATGTTGTTCTACTGCTAATGAAGCCAGTTATGTGGCCTAACCTGGAAATCAAGCAACACATCAAGAAACTAGACCAAGAATAATATCAGAACTTTTTGTCTTACCCTGTTTTCCCTTCTAGAAAAAAACTGGCAGTACATTGTTACACTTGTTGGTCCTGTCAGTTATGTAGCAACAAGTTGAATGCTGCAAATTATGGTTACAGATAGTGTATTATTAGGTTGTGGATTTGACTTTGGTGGTCCAACCCAGATTGCACCGCATCCTTTTAAGAATAGTGAAACATAAAAATCTCACCACAGAGTGTAAAATGTTAAAGATTTTAGTGGACTTTAAACTTAAGTTTTATTAATCAGTAGAACAGTATGCACCAATGCTTAGCTAAGCTAAAAAACCATTATGCTTGACTTGGTTTGAAGGCGGTACAACCTTTCTTTCCCAGTCTACCATTAATCTCTTTTCCTTCATCTCTGGATACTTTAGCCTGTATTTTTAACCATTTCATTTTCCTCTGTCTCCAAGCATCCCCCACACACAATAATCTTGTTATCTCAAAGTCTATCTTTCTGACACAGTTCATTTGACTGTATGAAATACAATGTGGGTTATATGTCCCTCTACCCCTTCACTGTCCCTCATCATCTCTTTATCATATCCGGCCACTTGGAAACCCAAACATCAGTTTATCCTCTTCATATCGCTGTTAAGGTAATCTGGGCTTTTCCAAAGACACACACACCCACTGTAGAAATTTGAGTTAGATTTCCTCCACCTCTGAGTCAGCTGCAATAACAATGGATAACGTCCTGTGAGGACTGTGTGTTTCCATAAATGAACTACAAGTGTGAGAGTAGGATTTGGAGCTGCAGAGCTGGTGGATCATTATTATGCTATAACAGAGGTTCAAGGTGAATATGTGTTTATCAAAACACACATACAGGGAAAAAACAGACACAATCAAATACAAAAACAAACGTAAACACACGTAAACCCACGTAACGGACTCCATTTAAGAGTTTCTTATGGTATCAGTGACTGAGATATATCGGTATAAGACATTTTGAGTAAAGACTTGGCTATAGTATCTATATTGTTTTGTTATAATCAGGTTTAAATTAAGGGACTAGTGAATCTATTACATCAATTATCTCAAAACTACAGTAGTAACTGTTCATTGTTTTTGTGTTTGTACTTGTATCTTTGTGAGGAATGGTTTGAGTATTACACGCTGGCACTGAGGACATTTTTGGAAAGTCACGACAGGAAAGTGAGCAGTTGCTCTTTATGAGAGAGGGACTCCATATTAAACAGCATCTGTGATACAATGCTGGCTTTGTCAGGTAGGAGGAGAAGAGCGTAACACTGGAATGTAAGGGGAGGGGATGTTAGTGACAGGCAGAGGGATGGAAAAAGATAGCGATAAAGACAGAGTAGTAAGTAGATGACTCTACTTACGTGCTTCATATTACGCCAAAACCAATTGACTCCAAAACCAATGATTTGACAAACATTTCCAAAACCACAATTTTGGATATCATTGGTTGTTTAACAAACTTGGATTAATATCAGTCTGATTTGGCCATTCGCAGTGGATGGGAACATTTTTCTACAAACAAATTCAGCTCATTTACGTCTTCAGTATAACACATTCACACACAAACCCAGCTTGTCATGCATTGTTGCAAATACGTTGACCAGACCAGTGAGAAGGTGTGAAACGTTCATGTGGAGATTAACTGTGTTTGTAAACACACACATATTTTGTGCAAGAAACTATATTATTCCTATTGAAAGTTATCCAGCTTCCCGGTCAATTTGGCTGTAGTTGGCTGTATCATTATTCCCATCAGCATCCCTATTCGTTAAACAAGTTCATACTCCAGCCCATAGACTGCCTGCCCGGAAACACCATCTACCACGAGGCTGATTTTATCTGTATCAATAAAACAAGCACACGCATTGAGAAAGCAGATGGTCAATATTAAACATCTGCACAAACAAAAGCAAATACAATGCAGGGGATCTTATCTGCTGCGTGTTGGTGCACGCTCCGTGCGTGTGTTCCGTCACCTGACGTTGTTGTTGATGTTGGTATCTTTATCTTGATAGCGAAACCCAGATCACGCCCCTATGATATCCACAATATTTCAAACATAATTTTTAAAAAGAACAGAAGAAAGACTTTGTTATACTCGCTTTTAATCTGGGAAAAAAAAGATTTAATTCAATAGCTGGCAGTAAATGTATAAAAGTGAAGAAAAAAACATTTTGAGCACTGTTGAGAACATTAGTTTGCTGTATTTGTTTTTACTGGATAAAAACAGACATATTCACACATGTAAGTAACTCCAACCAGTGCACAAAAATCTGTTCCAAATCAGGGAGGTTAAAAACAATGGGATTTGTGCTAAGATGTGGTTATGAGAATGCAGAATCAGACAGCAACAAGGATGCTGAATGTAATTGAAAAAGATGGCAAGACAAAACAGATGGAGAGGAAATACAGACGAGAGGAGCAAGTAGGCACAAGGATGAAAGCAGAGGATGAAGAAAATAAAGGGTTGAGATGAAACAGCGCAGGAATGTGGGATCTTTCCTTCTGGTTTTATGAGTTTACTGAGTCCTCCATCAGTTTTTCTTCCTCCACCACCACACTCTCTAGCTCAGTCTCTGTCTCCAGATGCAGGGGGAAACTGAGCATTTTGGGGAGACTCAGCTGTTCCACAGATGGGATCAAAGAGATTGTGTGCATTCACTTTCTAACAATTGTATCCATGTGATTTTAAAACCGTTGTGTGTTTACAAAGCTGGACTTTACTTATTTAAAAGGCTAGTTCAGTACACCACATTAAGAATTACAGTTATTATTAAAAGTAGGTAAAAGCTGCGTGTTTAGGATGTTTTCCTATTGGCCGAAATTCCAATAGAAGGAAAGAAATTTCCTTTGAAAACTTTCCCAGCGTTCCACATCATTCCATTTCAGAAGTTAGTTTGGGATGAAATTTGGATGTTTACACTGTTTGACTTTCTTTCGCTTACTGTGCCATATGTCTTCTTTTTGATTACATATTTCCAAGAATATGTCCTATATTTCTCAGATTGCATTTTGACTTCCTGTGCCTCCTCCAAATTCTGGTCAGTAGAGGAAAGAAATTTGTTTCTGTGGAGTAGATTTGTCTTAGTTGGCTCAACATCAGTACAAAGTAAAGGCTTGAAAGAAGTCATTACTCTTTGATTTGCTGACACCAAAACCTCAAGGTAATAATTCACATAGATTATAAAATATATTAAATTCTGCCATCAAATTCCACTTTAGGTGGAAGAGAAATGGGACATTCTGACAGATTTGGGGAGCAAAGGAATAAAACTGAAAGATTAAAAACAATGACAAAAAAATTGTATTTGTGTGTATGGTAGTGTTTGCCTCTATAGACCTACAAAATCCTAAACCATCCAGTAGTTGCGGGCTGATAGAATCAGGTTTTGTGTGCTTTGATCTGAGATTGAGGAGAACCTCAGGATGCCAGACCTGCAAACTGGAAATCTAAAGAGAGGGACGGAGGGGGTGGGTGCTGTGACACACCTCACTGCTCTCCTTTAACTGGAGCACAACAAGGACAAAGTCTTGTCATAACGTGCCCAGACTGGAGCTCATCAGGTGAACAAAGAAGGGGTTGAGGTGTGGGGAGGGTGAGAGACAGTGAGAAGGAATTAAGTTTTTGTGAGCAATGGGGATTCAAAGAGGCCTGGCCTCGCTAACACTTAGCTGATGTTGCCATCACACATGGTGTGTTTGCTTTGTCTACACGAGTGAAGAAAAAAATCAGTGGAATGTGGGTCCTCATATCTTAACGCGATTTTTTTTTAAGAGCTGAAGGAAGGAAGCTGGTGCTGAATTCGAGGAAGTGGCACGGAGCTGACTTTGATTTGCATTTCCCGTGCTGTTGGGAGGAAATAGAGGAAAAGAGAGGAGAGTGAGATTAAAAAGACAGCAACACAGGACAAGAACATACGCAATATGCAGGAAGAGGAAAGAGAAAAAAAGGTGTTTGGAAGAAACAGAGAGACGTTTAGTAAAATGAAGGCAAAAAGTGTGGGGAGGAAAACAGAGAGTAGAGAAGAGAAGAGGAGAAAGCAGAGAGATGACAGAAGGTGGAAAGGGAGATGTGGCTGGGGTGGTTTCTCATAAGCTGTAATCATCTCTGGTTTAGTGAGAAGCATTTCACTCATCCAGCTGCATGCACACAGCGTGTGTGTTCCTCAGAATGTGTGTTGTGTGAATGAACACCCAACATCCCTACCGCTCAAACATTTGACTTGAGTTCTCATTGAGTTGGACTTCAGAGATAAGAATAGCCATTTATGGATTTATAATATAATTCAAACATTAAATAAATACAGAGAGAGTTTATCCTGCTTTGAGCAAAGCTTTGTACTAAAAGCCTGTGTTTCTCCTTACTGTATGTATTGAATATAATATTTTGTGTCCTTTGTGTGCACTCCACTATTGGTCATGTTACAAGAACTGTTTTTCTTTCTCCATCTTCACTGCAGGACTCTGAGATAATGTTCCAACCTGAGTCAGATCAGATGTCCCCAGTTGAACCCAAAGTAAGCAACTACACACACACACACACATTCAGACACACACAGTGTTCTGTAGAATAGGGTCAAATTTTACTGTGAAGATTATTTTACTGAATTTACCAAATATATAAACTGACCTTTCCACTCTGTCTGATGCTGGTAGTCTCCGCCCCTGGACCTGATTGACACAGGCAAAGGGCTGAAGGTCCAGACAGCCACACCACATCTGGTTAGCCTGGGCAGTGGGAGACTCAGTGTGGCAATTACCCTGCTGCCACTAAAAGAAGGTAACACACAAAAACATTGTTGACAATCTGCAGACACTGCTACCCTCCCTCTCTCTGCACACACACACACACACTTCCTTTTACGCCTCTGTAGTGACTGAAGGAGAAAACCAGCTAATCCCAGTCTGATAGTGATGACACTGACTTATACTCATTTGCAAATTTTCCAAGTTGAAAAACAATTCACTTTCTAAAAACTGCAGGTTCATCCCTGCAGCATTTTTTTCTCTCTGTGTCGTCTTCTGTTTGTTTAAGACCGAATATATGAAAACACTTATAAATCATATAGATATACTGTATTTGACCTTTATATAAAACCCAACAAATCCCTGTTGAGCAGATACACAAACACAAACACACACTCTTTAAGGTAGGGTTACTAGGCCATACAGTAGCTATCAGTCTTCACATTATCTTCCCAATACCACATATCACATATCACATAATCTTCAAATGACATTTCGTACTAGTCATGTAAAGCTGCCACATCTAAGGTGAAACCAAATCTTTACATTGCTTTAATTCCATGGTTCCTGGAGGGGTGGGTGGACATGTGATAGAGGAAAGCGATACTCTATGCTGTGTCACAATAAAGTTAAGACAAAGAGCCAACACTGCTTCCTTCCACAGGGATTATTGAAAACACATACTACATTCCTGGAATGTAGTATTCAAATGCATTCAAATCAATTCAGCAAGTTTCATCCTGCAGACACTGGCACCCATGATGCATTGCAGTCATGTAAAACCCTCCTGTGTGCGCGCGCGCACACACACACACACACACACACACACACACACACACACAGTGATCAAAGTATCCTGTTCATGACATAATAGTGGTGTATGTATAGTTATTTATATTTTATTTCTATCCTCAGCCATCCATAGATGTTGTACATTTCTTTTACCTTTTACTTGAATGAAATCAAGTTTACATGTCACAAAGCTCTCATTATGTTCCTATTGCAGAGAGAGACAAAGACACTTTTTTGTCTCCGCTTTGCCACGAGAATAGTACATTGACATTTGCGTCAGTACTGGCTTTTGAATGGATTTAATCATGAGCTCTAGTCAAAATGATAAAATCATAACTGTTTTCCAAAACCATATTTCCTTATCAGAGATAAAGCAGTTTCTTAATCCCTAATGAAACGTGTGGTTTTAGCCACAGTACATCCAGTATAACACTAAAACGATGCATAAAACTTACAGAATTGTGAAAAGGCTGATTGTGATGATATAATCAGCATTGTGACATTTGATTTATTTATTTTTTTATCAATGCTTGTTGCATAACTCTTGCCACACACTTTCACCATCTCCAGCTTGACATGCCTTCCCATTTCAGTGAGGAATGCCAACAATGTAATCAAGCCATTTTAGGAGAACTGAGGGTCTATTTCTCTCCACAGCATATTCACCGAAGGAGAATAACTAATTAAAATTCATAAGGCTGCAGTGAGCTATTAAAAAATAAGCCTATATAGTTCATACAGACACATGCAGATGTGTAACACAGTGTTACTATATTAGCTACTTTTTTTCAGTGATCATGTGTATTTTTACTGTTCTAGGGGTGACACGCATCGGTAGAGAAGATGCTCCAATACCTCAAGATATCACTATCCAGGGACCCGGAATAGAGGCAGAACATTGTCTCGTCATCAATGAAGGTTTGTTTGCATTTTTACATGTGGAAGGGCCAGTGACTCCCCTTTTGTTCATCAAAGCTTTCTAAGTTTAGTGTGTAATCCTAAAACCATATTTTTGTTAAAACTGCCGAATCTGTTTAAAAACAAATCTGCCAGAGAGTGAAATTACAGTATTTGAAAGTAATTTGGCAAAATTGTAAAGTGATGGTCTGCTAAATACCATCTCTGTAAGTAAATGCAACAGTCCTTGTAAGTGGATTATAACAAAGCTGCACAAGTTTGAAATGGTATTAGCATAGTGCACCAGTAATAATCTTTTAAATCCCTAAAGTCTTTAAGTAAAATAACATTCGAGATATATTAATATGGGATGGGTTGGAATATTTAGATCGTACAGTATATTGATTAGTTGAAAGAATATGTAGAAAGAAACTGTAGTGTAAATTAATTAAGCATTTACACACTTTAATTGATGTTCCTTTCTGGAACATCTTGTATAATTATTACCCTAAACCTTCAGATTAAAAGCTTTTAATGGGGGTGGAAATTGCATTTTTGTGTAATTAAACTGGTTGTGCAGTCGACTCATCCTTCAACAGGGAAACACACAGGAGAGAGTTATGATGTAGAGCGCTGCAGTTGAGCTGAAACTATGTTTAAACCTGACTGTCTCCTCATTACCAATATAACAGGAGGGGTTGTGACTCTGGACCCTTGTGGTCACCTCTGCAGTCTCGATGGAGTCCAGGTCACTGTGCCTACACCACTCACACAGGGTAAGGAGCACACACATGTGGACTTAAGCCTATGGTAGTCTGCTTTCAGGAAGGGCCCATACACAGATACTGCCACCTACTGGACACTGCTTATACAGAAGTGGATGAAGATTATATTATTACTTAGTACACTTCAACTATTTTGTAATGCCTGTGTATGTGTGAGAATGGTTAGTTTGTGGTTAGGTTAACTTGCATTCCTCTCAGTGTGCGTCACATGTGCACAGTTAACATTGTGCTGATGGAAACCATGCACATACAATACACCCTGTAAAGCATGTGCGTGTGTTTGCACATAAACATATAGGCTCATGTGAGTGTGAGCATTTTTTTTACATTCATGTATGTGTTTTGAATGATGTAGTGCTCTGGTTTGGTTAATTTCTTTGTGGTTTGGAAGAGCTAGCTGCTACAGTGAGTCACAGCTTCCAGCAACAGTAGAATATACTCTTAAAATTCTGTTATAGTAGACTGCAGAGAACTGACAAAACACTCACTAATACTAATGTATCTCTTTTCTTATCTTTCTGTTGACCACTGCCCACATGTGTCTGTTTTGTGTCTGCCAGAATCTTGATCAGTTTATCTCTTGTTGTTTTCTCCTCCTAATTTCTCTGCATTTGCTTAGTTGTAGAACTCTCCCTCTTTTACGAGTTTGCATACTGTAACACTTCGTCCCCTCTTGTCCTCTCTTTTATAGGGCATGTACTACTTTGACTTTTCCACGCGTCTGCCCTTTCACTGCATGCTTCCCCCCCCCCCCCTTTTCACTGTGTCTTGTGTGGCCAGGCTGTTTTAAGTTAAATATTGACAGGCCTATTTATCTTCCCGCTGTGCCTAGCTGATTCAAATATTGACAACATCTTGGTGTGTCTACACACACGGGGTCAGGGCATTGTAATGTAGCATTGGTGGAGAAAAGATCTGATAGAAAAAAAATAGGTTAACAAAGTCAAAAGGGCATGGTTTGGAAAATGATGGAGTGAGACGGAGAGAGAGAGTGAAAATCTTGCAGGAATACCCACTGGCCTCAGATGCTCTGGGTCGAGTTAGTCTAACCACACACACAAACACACACGTACACATTGTAGGGCAGTCTGGAGATGATTAGCTATGTGTAGGAACTAATCTGTTCTGTATTTGGGACTTCAGAGCTTGAACTGGAATCGAATCAGCTTCACTCTTAACTCATTGGAAGGAGCTGGAAAGCACTTGAATAGTGATTGTCAGATGGTAACATGTTAATAATAGCAGCCTTTGTGATAAATAAAACCTTTCTGTAGCAAAAAAAAAAACACAGATAAACAAGCCTTAAAGCAACTCTTTAATTTTTCTTTACACAAACCAGACATGGGCTGTCTGTTTCTGCATATTGTATCCACTGTATCTTGCAGCAAGAGACAACCCACCTTCTCTCTCGATTTCACACACACACACACACACACACACACACACACACACACACACACACATGTTGCTGCCAGTGGCTTCATGGTGTATTAAAATAGCTGCAAATAACAAAGCGTCTGAGACGCGTAAGAAACAGTGGCAGAGACTACGCCTGATTTAACCTGTGGGGCAGAGTTCCCCTTAAAAATATGTTTTTTAATCTGTTTTTCAGTGTAAACTTTCCTTTCCAAATTAATTGTTCATCGCCATTTATGATATCTGCCTGGCCCACCTTAAACCTCTGTAAAATGTCTTCATCACACTAAGAGTCTTCTTAAATAAAAAACACCAGCTTTTCACGTCATTCTCCATAACCCAACTTGTTTGAGGTAACAAAAGTCTAAGGTATTTCGAATAAAAAGAACATAAGCAGGTAGACAAAGGAAATCTGAGGGGGCGTCCACCAAATACCTCACTGTCTAATAGACTCTAAACCTACCAACGACAGGTAGGGGTGATGGCGTATTGCGCTGTTAGTTTATATATGTCTTAATTACTTACACTTGTATGTTTTTCTCTTTTCATCGTTATGTTTAGGTCATGAACCTGCAGTAGAGATGTCGAGTTTATCGGTTGTATTTTAAATTATTTGCTGTCGTAAATCCCGAGTGTCGCACCCCTTTTATTCTGAGAGTTGGTACAGTCTGGTGCTCAGACTCGTGGATGGTAAATCAGTGATCTTTCTTCCACACGGAGTCAAAGCGGGTGAGGAGGCGTTTCATCTCTGTGGAGGGAGGCAGACAACAACAACACAGACGCCGGCAGGAGTGTAGATATATATATATATATATATATGTTTTATTTCTACAATAAGTTATTTTAGGTCTTGTTATAATGGTTTGTCAAACGTTAAAAGGAAGAAAATAGGATTTCTTACCGTGCGCACTGAATTGGAGTCAAAAGGTTTGTAACGGATTTCTGTATTAGCGTATTTAACTAAAGTAACAAAGTAACTCGAACATGGTTTTTAAGCTCTGCTACTTCACTGTTTGTACTACGTTGTGTTCGCACGTCACTGTTTTGTTTGTAATTAAGAATGTAGTTTCTTCTGTATGTGCTATGGGACATTTGTATGTTTGACAAGCTCATATTCCCTCAGTCTTGATGCGGGTTTTGCCTCATTCAGCTTCATACCGCAGTCACCAAGTGGTCGTATGTCTGAGCCTCACATGCTCTTTGAACAGCCCGTCTTACACTGTGGGGTTATCATCAGTCGATTTATTTGTTTAAATTATGTGCATGCTTGTCATTCAAGTGAGTAGTGTAAGCAACTTTTTCTAGCCTGAGTCACCAGCAACAGCTCAACAGCTGACATTATTGATTTTCCTTTAAAGATCTAAAGCCTTTGTGATTAGCAGTGAAAGCCATCTGTCACTGTAGAACTATGGGTGCACTAATAATTAATTAATAATTAATACTTATTCAAAGCTTTCTAAAATGGTAAAACACAGCCCCACCTGACTTTTATTGTTACCAATGGAATGGAGGTGTAAAGTGGTGCTGCTACTCAGTTCAAGCCCCCAGACCAGTGGAATTTTTTATTTCCATCTAAATTTCTGAGGTATTCCATGACAACCTGTTTGTTGTAGTATATTAACAGTGCCTTTTGATTGAAATAATCTTGGTGCGTGTGCCTTGGGCTCATAAATTGGCTTCACAGACAGTTCACAGACTGGTGTGAGTTCCCTTAACAAAGAGTAATAACCTAAGGCGGCAAACCTGACACCCGAAGACAAAACCTGCTTCATTGTTCTGAATGTTATTGTGTTCACAAATTTTTTTCTCCTGCCTGCCTTTCACGCATTTGGGGTTTTAACCACTATTATGATTTAAACCTGATTTAAAAGAAATCCATCCTTTGTTGTCCATTTGTGGTTACAGTTATTTCTTCTAGAGTTGTTGATTGATTGTACCTGTGACTGTCTCCAGGCCTGCAACCCTCACTTGAGAGAAGTGAGGTAGGTTGAGATTTGAAATAGAACAGAGAGTGGATAACTGTTGAGCTGTTGAGTAGCCAGATTTGTGTGTGTGTGTGTGTGTGTGTGTGTGTGTGTGTGTGTGTGTGTGTGTGTGTGTGTGTGTGAACTAATCTACAGCAACTCCCCTGAGAAAGACCAGTCTGTTTTTTTTTTACAAAATTACTGCTGGACTTTGTGGCCTAGAGATGGTTAATTTGTGGTTTTGAGGCTAATTTAGCGACTGTGGATCAGTTGGTAGGGTAGTCTGCTGCAAAGCCCAGGGTTGGTGGTTCCATTGCCTGTTTCTCTGGATTCCTCGCCACATGTCCAAGTGTCCCTGGACAAGACACTGAACTTTGGCATCTTAAGGGGGCTGCCTGTCCACAAAAACTTTCCCAAGGGGATTAATAAAGTATAAATTAATATTATAATTACTAATTTACACTCCCACTGGGACCAATTTGTCTTTTTATCTTTTCGTGAATGATAACATTCAGCTCTAGTTCAGTACCATGCAGACTGTAGGGATCAGAGATCATAAGATTTTCAAGACATCCTTTATTACAAATGTTTTATATATTCTATGACTGCACTTTGTAATTTGTGAGCGTGAGTGCACGTTCAACATTACCAATTAGCAGGTGATAATGGAAATGGGATCTTTGCAGTTGGTTTATTTTTCATTCTAACATAATGGTATATATTAGGTCCACTTATGTAAACCAAATAAAGAAACAGTTTTGAGTTTCCCTTCCCATAACATTGTGGTGTGAGTGTAGTTTGGTTCACTCAGATCTACATGGGAACAGAAACTGGCTCCAGACGTGATACAGCTCCTACATCTGTGTCCTCAAAGACTTTGAGGTTTGACTTTGTAGATTACAGACTTTAAATTATCCTGTAAATGTATATACAGCCTAATTTCAAGTTATGTTGTTGTTGGAGAAGGTCTGTGCGTATATCTGTATGTGTTGGGGGGAGGGTACTTGGCATGCTTTGAGGAGGCAAACTCAATTTTGTGACAAACAAGTAAACATGTGAATGAAATTAGATGTGGTTTCCAGTGCATGGTATGTCTTCGTATGTGCGTGTAGGGGGAATGGGAATGTGGTTTTGTGTTTGGATGTGGAGGATGCTGTGTGATACCCTGTACTTGCAGATGCAATTTCTTTACAACCACAATAATACACGTTTTGATGGTGGCCGTAGATCAGTTGGGAGAGCATTTGTCAACGACTCCCAGGGTCAGTTGTCTGTTTGCAGACCAATTATTATGTGTCTGAAAGAGAGAGGGGGTTAAAATGATTGAATCAGCAGGTATTACATTTTAAAGGTGTCTTTGATTTTTTTCCTCTGTCACAGAGACACACACACACTTGTATTTGTATTTGTTTATGCTGAGGACGGGAAGGAGAAGATGTTTAGTTAGCAGTTATTTGTTAGCTAAAGAGTTGAGAGGAAATTACAAAGAGGGGAGGAGTGGGGGCTGTGAACAAATGAGGGCAACACAATTTACCCCCCACTTTAAAGGTGGCACATGCTGAGGCTACTGAAGGAAGGAAATTAGATTTTTACAAGAGTTGACTTGCTGGCTGAGTGTGTGCTGTTATGTGAAATACTGAGCTTTACTGTGAGTCATTAGGCAGACATCGTAACAAGACACACATGGAGATACACAGCATGCATAATATTTTGAAGACGTACACTCACATTACTCATGTCTGTCCATGAAAAATGCCTATTATGAGATCGTCCGCACACTAGCTGACATGGTAACTTATGTGTGTTGTCCCTCTTTTCCTCCCTTGACACACACCTCTTATGAACTCTATGTCATGATGCCATTTCCTAACAGTTTTATTTCCAACCCTCAACCTTGTGTTTAAGTCCAGTCCAGCTGTGCAGACTAAACATTTCTTACACTGTTTTCACATGGGTAGTGTTAGCTCCACCTCACCACTGCAGGCAGGTCTCCCCCTGTGATGAGAAAGCTGCAGCTTTGAAGGCAAAAATATTCTGCTCTGTGGGTACTGTAAGGCAGTGTTTACGCCGATATGACCTCTTTTGGCTAAAGTATAATCTCAAAGTAGGCTATTAATACTTCTTTTTGGTGAACATATTCATGGAACTCAACATCAGGTGGAGAGTGAGAAAGAAAAGGGCAGATTAGAGATAAGAAAGTCAGAAGAAAAACAGTTTTGACATTTCCATTCTGTCTTTTTCAACTCATCCTCTCCCTATCACCCCCCTTTATCTACGTGTCAAGTTCAAGTCCAAGAAATGTGACATAACTTTAATAGAGCTATCAACGATGTACTTATTTAGCCTTATACACACATGCTAACATTGTGGGGGTTTACTGTAATGCTTATCTGACCTCAATTCCTGAGGGCAGAAACAACAGTGCAAAGGACATATGTGTGAGAAAACAGAAAGAGATGGGGAAAGGAGATAGGAACTCTCTGTTTTTCAGTCAGTCTTATGATTTTCCTTCCTCTCTTCTGGCCCACAAGTCTTCTCTTTTCTTTCATGCTGTTCATCTACCCTTTTTTAAAATGTTCACGCACCTCCTCTGTGTCTTTCTCCCTTCCCTTCTGAAGTATTTGGACAGCTGTGGCTGGCTGTGTGTATTACTAAGGTTGTGACCCTGACATCTTGTTTAATACCTGGACCTCTAGGCCTTATTGATGGCCAGAGCAAACACTGTGGTCTGGGATGGCTGCTGTGTGCAAGTGTTTGTCTGGCTGTGAATAAATACAGAATCTCAGACTCATACTGACTTAAAGCTGTACATATATGACTGTCTCTTACATTGTGTATCATGAATGATGGTCTAGTTTGTCCTGTGCAATATTATTTTTTGTTGTATGTGTCCCACTAATTCAATGTCAAGATTTACTTGATTGACCAAGTCTATACTCTCCACTCTGTTTAACTGTAGATTCCTGATCTCTTGTCTCACTACAAATGTGATGCACAACTTTTACCTTCTGTGTTGTTGTGTTTTCTCCTCAGGTTATTCCCTGTGTCTGGGTAAATCCTACTTCTTCCGGTTTAATCATCCTGAGGAGGCAAGCAGAATGAAGAGCATGCTTCCACAAAAGAGCCCAGTGTCTGCTTTAGCCTACAACACAGGTACACATGCACATACAGGGACCTCTTTCGTGATCTCTGCACAGGATGTGGTCCCTGATGACTCTTTTTTTTCTACCTTTGTTCTGCTCCAGCTTTTTATCTTTTTTTTTTCATCTGTTACTTTGCTGCTTTTTATTTCTTCTCCACCTTTAGTCGTTCATCATCTTCTTCTCCTGATGGAACATCTGTCCCACAAACATCTTTCCCCTATCACACTGACAAGGCCGCCAGGCTAAAATTACAGGTAGACACAATTCAAACTGTGTGGGATTGGAACATTAGCCTTTAGTGTGCGTGTTAGAGTGACTGAAAGCAAGGGTGGGGGCAGGTACTTCTTTCAGCCCTCTCATATGTATTTTTTAAACACATGCTTTTACTGTCACACACATGCTAAATCTTAAATTCAAAGCTTATTGGAATGTTTTTGTCATCTGGTGCCTCTACATACCATGGTGTTACTGGACTCTTGCTACAACTCTTCTCCCTAGTGATTGATTGAGGCGTGAGCTAGGTGTGTGTGTGTGTGTATGTGTGACACAAGGAATGTGCTCCTTTCTCTCCCAGCGTCTGTGATGTTTTCATAAAAATGACTTACACCCCTTTCACATTCACAGTGAGCAAAACTGTTATTCCAGGCAGGTAATAACTTTTATCATTCATATTCTTAAAACTCACACTGTGATGAGCACATCTAAAGTGAATACTACCACACAAAGCAATGGTAGCTGGACACAGAATAGAAGAGAGAGAGAAGAATAGCCATGACAGAGGAGAGTTGAAGCACACCAGGCCTGCAGTATTAATCTGCCCATGTATGGAAACAAACATCCTGAAAATGTGTCTCAGTGTGTGTGAGTGTGTCTGTGTGTGTGTTTCTAGATCTTATGATGTCTTTCATTTTCTGCCCCAGTTCTCTCCACCATGTAAGGTTTGACATTTTCTCACGCAGGCTAACATCAGCAATAACAAGTAGTTTTACATACTTTAGTTCTGCTCATAAAAAGAAGTTGAATATTTACACGTAGATTCTTTAACACGTGTACATTTTTGACACATGTACACATGAAACATACACATTTGCCTGTCTCTCTCAGACAGAGCCACATTCGGCAGTTGGAGGAAAGCTTTGTGTATGGGTGTGTATGTCAGTTAAACAGTGGGTGGTCTAGGTTTTCCACATAAAACCACAGATGAATGTAAAAGAAATGGGCAGGTTTCTCACATGCTGTATTATGTTCCTCTATGTAAGTCTTTATACCTACATGATGCCAGCCTTTTGGAATTCTGCATAGAAAGCAGGAGGTTGGCTGCATACACATTACATGCTTTTTAACTTTTTTTGTCTCGGTGATAGAACAGATTTTTTTTTTAGAGGTATAAACAAAACAAAGCTGATTTTTTTTTTTCTCCAATTAGGTTACTTACGGGCTCCTAGATCTGATTATATTTGAGGTCTTGCAAGGGCACTGCTGTCAAAAAGGTCAAACATTAATTCACATGGTCCTTTTTGCTTTATTTCATTTGACAGGGACATCGCATATTTATAAACATCACTGTAACTGTGCCATAGTTAGCCAAAAGACCCATTTTAATCATTCAGATTTAGTACCTTGTGTCCTGGCAAAAAATAAACATGTAGTATAGCAACGACTGCAATGGGGATCAAAAGAGAGAAAAGTTTATGAATGACCTTACAGAGACTATGTCTTCCATGTTGAATTTGAGTGTTGCACAAATTATGCTCTTGTTGTTACTGCTATACACATTTCAGTTAAATCTCCACGAGTGGCAGTTGAGAACCTAAGCAGGGTTCACATTAGGTACATGTGCCTCAAACTGGAGTTGAACTCAAAAGCTTGTAATGTGAACATAGCCGCAGAGTTAGAAATTAAATATACTGCTTGGTAGCAAGCATTTACCAAGCAAAAGTCTTTTTTTCCTGATATATTTTGTAGTTAAATATAACATGAAGAATTTAAAATTGGACTCAGTTGAGGTTTGGAAAATGATCGTCTCACTGCTGAAACTGCTTTAAATAAAAGACTTTAGGAAGGACGGAGGGGGGGGCCCTCAAGGGTGTTCCAGAATATTTTGTGGTCTTTTTCATTTCCCAAAATCCTATACTAAGGAACTGAACTCTAGTTAGAGTTAAGCTGTTTTTCTTGGACCAGATAGATTGGTTTCTATGAACATGTGTGCCGACTCCTATTCTGGGGGATTCACTGCCAGTTGTGGATTGTTTGGCTTAGGTTTGTTCTGCCAAGAGCTCCATTTATGAATAGCTGCAGCTTCAGGTACACATAACGTCTCTGTCTTCTCTTTCTCTCTTCTACAAATATTAATGGTTCTTTTCCTTCTTTTACCTATATTGTTTTCCTGTTACAGGTCTTTTATTCTCAATTATCCACAAAAGGACCAGGAAAAATGTGAATGTGGTCATTCACATGGAAAAAATGTGCATGCAGTACATTACTTTGTCGAGTCATACAGCTTTATTCATTTCTCCTTTTTGCTTTCTTTAACAGAAACTTAACATTATAACCTTAGTGCTGGTGTATTAGACTACGTTTTAGTCTTAGTGTACCTAAGTACACCTTTCTCTTTCTCCCTGCCCAGACTACCTGAAGTTTAGCAGTGACTATAGCCATGCAGTGGTGGGCGGAACCAGCAGTGCTAGGGGGATGCGATCAGCCTCCGAACTACGAGATTTAATGGACACCCTGCAGCGCAAGAAGACTGCCCTGGAGAACAGCCTGAGAGCCAATGGGAATGCTAACCCCTCCTACTTCAGTATGACACAGGTCAGTCACCATTTCACTTAACAACATATCCAGTGGTGTATAACATGCTTTAAAAGGGCTTGTGAAGTCTATGGGGTTTGCCTTGGGTATTTGTTTTGGCCAAACTGGAGTTATTATAGTTTACTCCAGGCTACTCAGGGTTTACTAGTTATCCAGGGATCCACTGCAGATGTTTAAGCTCATTAATGAAATCTTCACCGTTGCCTTCTTTGTATATTTATCTTCATCTACAGTCACAGAAAACATTTATCTGCCTGAGATATTATGACAAAACAGCAGGTTTAAGTTTTGTCAACTGTAAAATGTTTTTCTTCTTTGTTTCTCAGTCACCTCCTACCACACCTGTCACAAGTCCTACCACATCCTCACCAGTCTATCAGGAACAGGCGAAGCGATTCTATGGCTCAGATCGCCCACCTGTCTCTTTGAAATCTGCTCCTGGACGCCGATCCGACTCTTCTTCTTCGCTGGCCTCCCGCAACTTAGTTGGTCGCAACCAGGACCACCTTAGTGTTAGCGATAGCCGGAGGCTACACAATCAGAGCTCCTCCTCTTTACTGTCTACGTGGAATGGTGGAGGCTCTTCAACCTCTGTTGCTGGCAGCGACAGCTTCATTCTCTCTCCACCTTTGTCCTCGTCATCTCGCATTCCATCAACAGGAGGCGCAACCAGCATGCCCTCAAGCCCCCGTCTTGGACGGCGTAGCTTTGGAAACCAAGATTCATCGTCAAGCAGTCGAACAAGGAAATACTCAGCAGGCTCACTGAGTGGGATTATGGGAGGAGCACACAGCCGCTCGCTACCACGCCTCTGTCCCTCCTCATCACTTCGCGACAACAATGGAGCTCTGACCTTGTCTACACTGCCCCCACGGAGAAACGATGTTGCTGGGAGTTACAAATTTAGCAAAGACTATTACAACAGCCAGAATAGCAGCCCTGACCTCAACCACAACTCCGGCCAGCAAACCTCAAGGAATCAATTCCAGAAAACGACTCAGGCAGACGGTGTTGTGTCTATCTCTCTCTCTTCCCCTAAAAACTTGACTTCTCCCACACCCTCCGTCTCCTCCACAATCACCCCACCTGATGTGACTATTCCATCCAGGGCAGGGGGCTCCTCATCTCCTCGTGTAGCAAAAAAACTCAGCCTCACTTCCACTAGCTCAGTGGGCTCCATCAGCTCCACAAGCTCCAGTCCTCCAGAAACAGACACTGGCCCCCTAGGGCTTGGACTTGGAGAGAGGAGGTCATCCTTTGGGAAGGCAGGCTTGGAACCTGGAATGGGGTTGGGCGAGAGGAGGCAGTCATTTGGAAAGGCGGGAGTGACACCACCAGGGGGGTTTAGGGAAAGAAGGGGGAGTATTAGCTCACTGAGTGGGAAAGAGGAACTGACAGACTACCATCAACGCCAAAAGGAGGAGAGACTTCGTGAGCAAGAGGTGGAAAGATTGGTGAGTTGGAGTATGCACCATAGTGAATACCATAATGAATGTGCTTATTTCATCAACGTGGAATCAGATTAAAAATTAACCTGGAGTTAGAACCAAAACTGATCTTAAACATACCCTCCCATGTAGCTTAATTCACACACACAAACACACACACACGCGCAGTTCTCCACTCATACAGATGCCTCTGGCAGTTATCCCATACCAACAGGACTATTCTTAACTCCGTACTTAGATTGTGTGTGTGGGGGTTTGAGTATGTGTGGTGTTTATGTCAGTCATCTGGAGAACTGCCCAGTGTGGTTTGAACCAGTAAAGAGCCGCGGAACACAGTGGTCATGTGTGGGTTAGTGAAATCATGAAGATTAGAGGGTAGTGTTATAGTATAACAGGTGGATAAACACACAGATGCTCAACATATGACAAGTGTAGTGATTATCACACTGCTCTGCTGTTTTTATGTGTTTCTCTCTTTCACATAGCCATAATAACTTTAGTGAAACAATGTCTCTCGAACTGTGGGAAGTAGATTTCTGGATGTTGTACAAACCAGTCTGTGTTTAACAAGCATCATAGTGGCTTTCAGCTAGCCTCATGATATTTTTGATTAGCATGATGGAATATTGTGGACCTGTCCCTCTGGTTGTGATTAGAGTTAATTTGCTGTTTGCCCTTTGTGTGGATGGAAAAACCCAATAGTATTGCATTTTATTATGTGGTTTGATTTATGCACTGTTGTTTTTAGTTTGGGCCTTACATGCAAAAGTTTTTAAATTCAATTACACATCCAGAGTGGCTTTATCATCTTTTTATAATTAATTGTCAAATGAACTCTAATCTTAAACTATATTTTAAGTAGTAGGTTCTGAGTAACTGCTGAGAACTACTTAGCATTTCTGTTCACACTGGTTATTGTCAGCAGTCCTCTAGCAGCATCTGTGAATTCCAACTTCAAATGCAAAGCAGCTCTCGTTAGCTTAACTTTGTCTGCCTTCTAGTGGTAGTATAGGAAAACTGCACCCTGTCCATGCTAAAATGTTATTTGGTGTGAGTTTGTGTAAATGGCTGTGTAAGGATACAAACAAATTGCTGACTAGATTAACAATGGTGCAATTCAGGTTGCACAGCATCGATTTATTTGGCGAGGTTTAATTATGGTTATTTTAGCAGCCCGTGTCTACTAGTTGCCATTTAGCCAGCTTGTAAATGGCCACGCATCAGCCTGTCTTGTGAGTACACATAGTTTGATATTTATATAATTAAAAAGAGAGGAGAACTATGTTTGTCAAGTAGTAAAGGAATACTAGATTAGGAGGTAGAAATAGATGCGTTAAATATAAGAGAAATATTACTATTAGGAACTAAAAACATTAGTTTTTAATTCATAATATTGCATAGTGGTGCAAAAAAACAGAATATTTTAATACATCTTTTCATCTATTCTGTGACAGACCAAAGCACCAGCTCATATTGTACTTTCCTCTTGTTTTCTTCCCGTTCTGTCCTGCTCTCCATCTTTCTTTTTATACTCGTCACTGTCTGAGTTGCCTGTCTTTCTCTAGTTGACAGCTGATTACTATAAGGGCTCCACAGAGGCTTGTGGCCATTGCAATTGAACAAGGTGACAAAGTGACACTGCCTTGTTTTGTCTCAGCTCCTGGATCACATTACAGACTATAAATGGAGTGTGTGTATTTTTTGTGTGCGTTCTCACATACATACAACTTATTATTAATGCTTAACTTAACAAGATGTCTTTCCTCAGTACTTCTAAAAGACAGAACACTGCCTCACCTGGTTTAAATTTCTTCCTAGAGTGCAGTTCCCTGGAAAGTGTCTTGTTTCCTTAGTGGCAGTACAGACAGACACATTCCTATGTTTGGAGTCCTGGTTTATTCCCGTGCACACTTCCAATCATAGTTGACAGCTGTCCAGCTTTTCATTAGCTCACAACACACACTTCTATCTCACATATGAAGGATATTTAGACTCTCTGTAGCCCCACGTATAGCTGTGATCAGGCAAGCAGGAGTGTGCTTGCTCGTCTCTTCTTTGTAGATATAGTAAACTAGAGTATGCAATTTACCTATGGTACATATAAAAAAGGATAATACTGGGTGTATTTTGGACTGAACAAGGACATTTTAACAAGAGACATCAACTTCTGCCATGCTTCCCCAGGTAACTTGAGTACTGGAAACTTGTTTTTATAACGGAAAGAAGCTATTGACTAGCCTAACTGTTGTTACTTTATGTCTAGTACAAAGTATAATCAATTCTATTTTAACCAATTTAGCAGCACATATACATGTATATGGAGAAGTAAATGTATTAGTATAAAAATGTGTATCTTTACTAGTTACGGTTACTCCAATAAAATATAGACATGTCCATCTGATACATGTCAGCTTGTAATACTGTATTGTACTGAGTTCAGACATCGAAAAAGCTAAAAGGGTGGAGACTTCTAAGTTTGTTATTACATCGATGTAGTAAAATGTTAACAACACAAATTAAATTAATTTAAATTTAAGCCTATCAGCTGACAGCTGCTACAGTTGCACATACTATAACTTATGTGCTTGTATCTATGTGCTTATCTCAGGAGCGGCAGCGACTAGAGACCATCTTGTCACTCTGTTCGGAGTTGGGCCGGGCTGAGAGAGATGGAGGTGACCTGGCTACAAATCCCACATCAGCTGTGGCAGATCTGCAAAAGATCAACCAGGAACTTGAGATGCTCCAACTGAATGATGACGATGATGATACGCCCTCTGTCTTTTCGGACTCTTTGGCTGTTATTGAAACATCGGGAAATGGACACATAACCTCCCCTGGATCAGAGAATGGTTACTATGATGGTGATCTACAGGTACGACAAAGGCACAGAAGTGGTCACCGAGACAACAGGGCAGAATCACCTGCCATCAGTCTGCAAAGATTTCCCCCTTCGCCTTCTCCACGTACGCACAGCGCTAGCGAGGTATAAGAAATAGTATGACTATTTCAATGCTTAATACAGTGCAGATGTGTAATTTGTGTGAATCCAGAAATGCCCAAAATGTACTAATAATATATACTAATGATGTACTCTACTAATATCACTTCTTATGTGTTTTCAAGAGTTGACTAGATTGCTGATTAAATCAAATATAATCTGATTACAAGATAAGTACAAAGAACATACTTACATCAGCAGGGTCCATGTTTAACAACTACTATAATACTTTATTGATCCTCTCAAGAATACATCACAATAATAGTATATGCCATTATACAATCCGTTTAATTAGACTCCAGTGTATGAAATAGACTATGTGGCTGTGGTCATGTATAGCTTATCATAATTAACTAGTAGCTTTTTGCTTGGCTTGTAACAAACACTTGACCTCACTTGGCCATGACGGTCGACATGTCAAATGTATTTAGGGCAAACACTGCTGCTCTAACAGCGGATAAAATGTATGGTAAATGTGCATTTAGTATTATACTAATTTCAAACATGAAAAGAGTCCATAGCTGCAAGTATTGCACCTTTGGGTTTGATGTGTTTCTTTAAATGTTAATTAGGTTTAATATGTTTTTTATGCAGTGACAAGAATCCCTCCTCGCAATAAGTGGAAAGTATCGTCATACACAGCATAGATGGGATATATTTACATCCTGAATATTAGATTAAAGCAGGCTATGTTACCATTTAGAACTGGTAACACAGGGAGGGAGGAAGTCGGGAAAGCACTGGTATAGTCATGTAAACTTTTGGTAGACCTCGGTTATTATTACAAGTAATGACCATAAATCTGCAGTAATGTTTCTGATGTTTTACCTAACAGTGGTTCGCTCTATGACTCTATTTTCACAAGGTTCTAGATGATGCAGCTTGTCGGAGAGGACAGGGTGGGAGGACTTCAGAGGAAGTCAGGCACGTGGAAGAGGAGAGGATCCAAGTGCTGAACAACATGGAGGAGCTGGAGCAAAAAATCAAAGAGCTGGACAACCAAATGGAAGAATCTGCCCGAGAGGTAGAGAGAGAGAGTACAGGATTTGTAATGCTATCAGTGCTTTAATTTGGTGACACATTTTAGGTGAAAAGCTCATATTATTAACTGTTGTTGTAGGTCTTAATGAAAGTAAGAAGAAATCAAAGTACCAGAATCAAATAGCTTATTAGTGTGTGTTTATCCAAGGTGGAGGTTGAGCGAGCTCTGCTGGAGGCTGAGCAGGAGTCAGAAGTAGCTGCTCTCCAGCAGGAAAAAGATGCTCTGGAAGCACTTCACAACAAAATGGCTGAGCTAGAGACCAAGTCCCAACAGGACAAGGAAAAGGTATTTAACAAGCTAAGATTCATGCCGATTCACACTTTGCCGATTAACACTGACCAGAAAGCTAAGGTATCTGATGACGACGTATCTGCCAATTGTTTTTTGTTTTTTTTTCCTACTTTTATTTAAATGACCTGATAAGTAATATTATTATTGTACAGAGGTGAGAGAGATATGTCTCTTTTGGGGGAAAAAACATGTTTTGGAACCCTTCTCCTACCACATCATCTTCAAACATGTACACCAAACATGGGTTTCCATCAGGAGTATGCATTTCCCTTCCCAAGATGTATGTGCTACTCAGAGACAGTAGTACACACAGGACTCATGTGACCAACTGGTAGGCGCTAATCCTTTGTCATGCTGTCTCTGATCCAAATATACATCTGCTAATACTGCCCAGGATATAGCGGTCACCAAGTCATCACATCTTACACACATTGCTGCAGGAGATCTCCGCATGTGAATATGTCTGTCTTCATTTCTGCCCATATTTGCATGGACAGAACAGTAGACAGCATAACTGGCAAATAGTGTACATAACAAAACCCTATCATGAGCCAGAGGTATTGTCAGACACAGAAGTCAAACTTTCTGTTAAAGAAATGAGGTCGAGTTGAGTGTTTGTACAGTGCTTGGGCATCTGTGTTGTGGTATTTAGAGAGGATTTCGGTTAACCCTATACTGAACTATTCTGTATATTCTTCATCTCCTTCCTCTCCCATCAATCATCACCCTCAGTCATTTCCATTCAAACAAGCAGTAGGGCATATAACCCAATGTCCTGTTCATGCCACCCTCCTGCATTAATTTTTGCTCAGTTGCTGCCAACTTCTCCGTCCCTGTGGTAGATTGTTTTCGCCACATTTCCCTCCCTCCCCTCCCTTTAGGCTGATCTTGCTGGTCTAGTTTGTCGTAGTAACTAACTGTGGCTCCCCAGTCCCACTAACGCTGCCATCCTCTCTCTGTCTTGTGTTTGTGTGTTTGTGTGTGCGTGTGTGGGTGTGTGTGCATACACATAAACAAACGTGTACATGATGTATGCGCCCTTCTGCGGACGTGTGTGTATTTGTGTTGATGTGTGAATGCCAGGCGTGTGAGTTGCTCCAGGTAGAAAGGGACAGAGTAGAGAGGTTGGCTCAGATTGTGTGTGAGCAGCGCTCCCAGCTGGACAGCTGCCCTGAGGCCACCAAGGAGCCCCTGCAGGAGCAGCTAGCCAGGGTCAGTACACACACACACACTCACACCTACCACACACACTCACACCTACCGCACACATGCACAGAAAGATCTTAATTTGCAGACAATACACGATTGTAGGAAAGAATACTAAAAAACAATTAGAACATAATTTGAAAGTACAACAGCTGTGTGCTGTGTACACTGGTAAACTGATCAAAATTGCATTATTATCATCTGTAGACAAGTGTTCACATAAATACAAAGAGACAATGTGGTGCTCGCGTTCTTGAACTTGCATGCAAACATGCACACCTTCTTTCTTTATCTAACTTACTCTTCACCCCATGGCCCCCTTTGATTGTTCATTCTTTCCTCTGACTTCAAGTTTCTGTGTCTATAAATCACTTAGTTTCTTGAGAAAAGTTGATTCTATTACTGTCTGAAGTATCTCAAGGTATACGCTAGAAATGCACTGACTTTTGGGCGTAGGGCTGAAGGCACATAATGTGTTTGACACATAACAAGATGTTGTTTAAAACATTTCCTTTACCTCCTACACCAATGTAGGAATGCTCACAGTTACATGTTGCATGTTTACTTAGACAGATTATGCATTGGTGTAGTAGTCTGCATGACAGTTCATAAGTCAGCGAGATAACTGTCTGGTTTACTTTGTCTATGTTAGTGTATTATGGGATGAGAAGGTACTTTTGTGTATGCTTGCATATTTCTGTCCGTGTCAAAGTGCTTTTAACAGTGAGTGTGAACAACACCAAGTCACATCAACTTAAAGGACTACATTCTTGTGATTAAAAGCTTTTCATTTGTTTCAGGTTTATGTTTAAAGTTGCTGGTATGCACACTTTATGTTGTCTTTCTTATGTGTATGCACTAAAACAGTGTGTGTGATTCCATTTGTATTGTACACATGCAATCTTTTTTCTTACATTATTTTTTTGTGTCTGCCTGTCAGGACTGTGAGATGCTCGAGGCGGAGACGAAGCACTTTGAGGATCTGGAG
Source organism: Ctenopoma multispine (assembly GCA_034779795.1). Lineage (NCBI taxonomy): Eukaryota > Metazoa > Chordata > Actinopteri > Anabantiformes > Anabantidae > Ctenopoma > Ctenopoma multispine. The sequence continues at coordinate 23,562,157 of JAUYWH010000012.1, read as the reverse complement.
TTTCAGCAGTTGGAAAAAGAGAGCAGGCTGGACGAAGAGAAAGAGACTCATACACAGCAACTTCTCCGGGATATCGCTGATTATCAGCGAAGCATGGTCACTCGCAAGGTAAGAGCTATTATGGACTCTGTGAGTCCAACTTGGGCAAAAAAAAAATTACACATTACAGTATGAGTGTTCCATTTAATAATCCAGAACTATTCAAGGCCATTAAAATAAAAAGTGTGTTATCCCTATGTAAATACAGCCCTGGGGCACTAATTTGTGGTTAAACAAACCTAAATGTTTAAGGTGAAAATGACAATTCAGACATATAAACTCATTTGTGTGCAGAATTGCTAGCAGTTTTAGCATCATGATCTACAAGTGAGCCAGAAAGAGGTACTGAGCTTGTTTTCCTTTACCTTCAGGAGCGACTGTTAACTCTGAAGAAGCAGGCAGCACAGATTACCCAGCAGGCTCAGCGAGAAAAGGAGAACTTCTTGAAAGAGAGGACCAATCTTGAACTGATGCTGCAAAGGGTACGAGAATATCCATGTCTGCGTGTGTATGCCTGTGACTTTTGCTTGTGTGTACATATGAATGATTCTCATTTTCTTTGTTTCCTTTCCTGTCTCGTAGGAGAAAGAAAACCTTGGCACACTGGATAGAAAATATGCTGAACTCACCGGTGGCCGGACTTTCACTCTAAGGGAGGTAGGTTTGACTGACAGCAGACGGCAACATGAGAGTTATCATGCTCTTTGAACTCTTTTAGGATTCCTGAAGTGGACAGGGCCCTCATCATTTTTAATTGGTAGGGTTACTTTCTCTGCTTGCTAGGAAACAGCCTAGCAAGCAGGCAGTGTCTTTTAATCGTTGTTGCCTTGACACCACCTCTGCCACAATTTCTCCTTCTCCAGTCAACTTGTGTGACCTTTCATCCTTCCTTTCCTCTATGTTTTTCAAGAATGCTGAGATACTTTTGTCTTTTGTCTCTTTAAATCCATCTCACCTGTCCTTTCTGTCATTCATTGTTCTTCTTCTAGTTTTTTTGTCCCCTTTTGGCTTCTTCTTGTAGCTGCCAGTTCTTCCATTACAGATGGAGAAAATGTTAAAGGGATTTAAGTAGATACTTATTTATTGTATGCACAACTAATACTGACTTATATTAATTGCTTAAAGGTAAACTCATAATAATGTTTGTTGTCTTGTGTACTCCCCTTAATGAATGTTAACAGTATAACCCCCCCATGACTTGTTTTAGGTGAAAAGACCTTTTGTTCTGTTTTTGCTTTGAAACTGCTAAAATCAGCACTAAATTCTGCATCATTCTAACAACCAATTCTCAGGTTTGTCAAAATATCTTAATATGGCTGACTCGCTTCTTGCTACGCCTCACCCCCTTTCTCTCCCGTATTTGTCCGCATGATACTTTCCAGGGCTATGTCACAGTCAGTGAAATCAGTGAGCTTTACTCACAGCTTGGTGGGGACCATAAACGTGTCCCTGCTCTGGCCATTGCCTCCCCTGAGTCCAAGGCAAACCCCTCCCCTGAAGATGACACCTCCAAACCACTGGAAGATGAGGTGTGTGTGTAGTGGTATAAAAGGGCTGCGTTTGACAATGTTAGTTCTCCCACTTTTCTTTTTCTCTTTTGCACTGTTTCAGTTTTTGAAAAATGTCCTTTCTTCTTTTCAAAGCCCTGTCATTCTTCCTCACCTGGCGACTGTTGCTCTTCTTCTTCCTCCTCCTCTTCTTCCTCCCATCTAAATCCTCGTCCCCTCCCCAAAACACCCTCTGTGCATTGGCCAGAGAACATGGTGTCATATAGATACCCCTCTCCTCTTCCTGACTCTCCCCCACCTCCCCTTCCTGTCAAAAAACACCATCGCCGACACAGACAGGTAATATGTGTGTGCGTGTGTGCGCGCGTGCGCCACACACACAGTCAGCAATTGTATGTTGTTACAAGATACAATATAACATGTAAAACCTGTTGCACCCTTAATACTATATGTTTACTGTAACTGATTATCTTATAACAAAAAAAAAGATAATCGTTGAGCTAAAATCACCTAAAAACTCTGTACCAGAATTTTTATTTAGATTCATATTAGTAACAAATAATAGATAATCAATTAACTGTGTAAATCACATCTTTTGTTTTGGTGTGTCTTGTTTGTTTGATTAGCATTTCCGTTTGTTGGAGGAGAGGAAGAGGTCTGAGAAAGAAAGTGGGTCCCATCTAAGTGACACGTTACCCAGGAAGAAAACCGCTCCCAGCATGACCCCCCAGTTCACATGTGCAACACTGGGACGCAGCTTCCCAACCAAGGTACACACAGATGTGGATGTTCCCATATGTGTATTATATGTGACCAATCTATTATCAGAAACGGCAAATCATTTAATTTATTTTCCTAAATCTCATATTAATTGAATTGTTTATGATATTTTATTTGAAAATATGTATATATTATAGTTTATATTGTGTAATTTTAAAGATGGGAGCCAGAGGTTTTTGAATGACTAAAACATTTGTGTAAAAATGTCTTCTTCTTGACCCCTTATAGCCCCATCAGCCCCTGGTACAGAGCACAAGTTGTGGGAGCATTCTACCGCGAATCTTCTCATTATCGAACAAGGAAACAGATTCACGTCGTCTGCACAAAGGTACACATACACACATATGAACATTTGCATCAGTTTGCACACACTCACACACATATCTGTCGATTTCCTCTCTTATCTGTGCCTCCTTCACTTGGCCAAACATTCAGATCTGGGTTGTCACATGAAAATCCACCTTATATGGAAACAGGATCTCTGTTAGGGGTTTCAAGTGTGGGTGTGCACCTCATTGTGTTTTGTTAGATTACACTGTTCCTCATTTGTTTATCCATCAGGGGAGATAGGAATGTAAGTAAAGGAAAGCTGCTCCGTCAAGTTGCGTGCGTGCGTGCGTGCGTGCGTGATTATTCAGGACATCTTTAAAGAACATTTTCTCCTAGTCCTGTTTTGAGTTTGACCAATTTAAAAACATTCACTAAATTCATTCATGTCAACCTCACATCTGTCCACACACCACAGATTATAACCCTCTTGCTCTCTGATATTTGCTGACAAGTAGTTTTGAACCCAGATGTAGCTGCTGAAAGGCAAAGATTGGTCTGTTACTTCGAGTGTGCTGTGACTTTTTTTTCTATGTCAAGTTTGTATGTGATCTTCATTGGTCATAGATCTTTGAGTGTCCAGATTAGCCAAACACATCAAGCAGTTTTACCTATTTCCTAGATAACAATTGGACTGCAGCAGTTTTATAAAACAGATGTCCTAAAGCCAAATGAGTATTCTGAAATATTTGCAGGATGTTGTGTGCTTTATGTTGTCATCGTGTTACTGTTGCATTTGGATGGATATCTCATCTCTCAGTCCCTTTGGTCCTTTTAGTCCCTTGATCTGACTCATCAGATGGGTGGTTCTGCTGCATTGGGCAGATGGTATGTGTTCCTTCCTGTACCCGTAGGCTGGGTTAGCCTCTCTTTAAAGTATCTTTACTGTAATTTTTTCTTCATTCCTTGTTCTGGTTTGCAGGGAATCTTATTTTCTATCCAGATATATTTGGACTGCCTGAACTACCTACTACTCTGTTCTTAGTTAGTACACTTTGGACACATTTTATCTAGAGGAGTTGCACCAGTGTTGGGTATATTTTTCTCTGAAGGTATCACAGCAGGTTTTACAGTGGCGGGGCATTGTGATCCAAAATTGAAGCCATCTGGGCAAACTGTTGTCTCAGAGGATGTGGCACAGACAGGTACAAACCAGATGTGTGCACTTACAGACGAAGCGTAAGTAATGTTAGTGATTTCCAAAGCTGTTATTTTCTTTTTCTGTGTGTTTGTGTTTCCAGGGCAACCTGGACCCCGAGCATCTTCCCAGACCAATGTCTATCTTGATGCCTTTGGGTACCGTGACAATCAGGCCTTTGACACGATGAGTTTGGATAGTACGGACTCTATTGAAACCAGCATCTCTGCTTGCTCACCTGACAATATCTCCAGGTATGTTTTGCAGACATACTATGTTGTTTGTGCATGCTCACACATGCACTACTATTGATTTTAATAAAAGTAACAATGAAGCCTTGTTTAGGCTGAATATTTCTGTGTGATGAAGATAAACTATCCACTGCTTTTTTTTTCTCCTTTAGTTTTATTTTAGATACAAACTGGGAGAACTAAAGAAAATTAAATTATGACAAGATAAAATCTTGAAAATGTCCCTTCATGGGGGCATCAAAGAATGAATAGAAAGTGAGTTAACGGAAAAAGTGTGTGGAGAGATTTCCCGCCTTTCATGGTCCCTCCCTGGAGAACAGGATCTGTAGAACTGTGTTAGATGACTTAAAGGGAACTCTTCATTAGTGCTTTTGGGGTCAGGTTACGGAAAACGGAAAACAAGTTATGTGCATGTTCACAGTGACCCCCCCTCCCCTCCCCAGGTTTAGACGAACTGAGTGAACCAGTATGAGTTTGGAGGTGCATTTGGGGCTCCAGCCCCCCATCTGGACTAAACCATGTGTGCTTGCTTTCCTTTTCTCCTTTTTACATTCACTGCATCTTTATTTTGTCTCCCCCTCTCCTTGTTGCTCTAAATGGTCTGGTCTTTTTTCCTGCACATAGATTTTGCACAGTTCCAAATCATTTGCAGATTGACCTCTCTGCATTTAAAGTTTTCTTGGAGTGGGAGGACTGCCTCTGTGATTCTCAGTATGGCTCCAGTTGGAGCGTGTTCTACCAGCGTAGCCTGGAATAAAAGACGTGTGGTGGACTCTAGATCAGCTTTGGATGAAAAAGTAGTTTTATGATAGAAGTGATGTTTTTCATCGTTTGTCTCATGTAATCCAAACACTACTTGAATTTGACTGTCTGTGACTATGAGTGTGATTCCGTCTCATCATCGGAGGTAAGAGAATGGTAATGGCATAGGAGCAAGAGAAGCTGGATCTAGTTTGGATTAATGTTGATGTTATAATCATTTGTCACGTTGGCTGACATGCTGATATTTATCTTTGTAGTTTATATAACGCAAAAATTATTTAACAGAAAGCAGACTTACAGTAATAATCATAAATCAGGATTTTCAGTTCAAACCAGAACTGTGGTGCTGATCTGATATCATACTGGAAATGGTTAAAACTCGAGAAAAAAAAATTGAGAGAGCGGGAAAGCATATTCTTTTCTCCAACATTCTCTCCATTTTCCCTTTACCCTTTTTCTCTTCTTCTTCTCTGATTTGTTGTTTAGACTGAGTATAATGCGTACAATATATCTTAACAATGTTGTGACATCATCACAGATCAACACTGGATATCAGTTTCCTTCTGGCTCTGGATAAGGCAGATCTTTTGTGCGTGTTTGTTTGAAGTGGAGCGAGGGTAAAAATTTAGTTAGAAAATTTGAGAGTAACAGTTAAATTACTGTTTAACATGACAACACAGACACAAATCTATGTAATGTCAGTTAAGAATTCTTGTCATGTGTCGACCATCTGCTGTTTGCGAGACCAAGAGCAAGACCAGACCTGTTGCTCTCCGTCTTTACATCTGGGTTTCCTTTCCTATTGAATGTCCTTTTTGATTAAGTGCGCACACACTTGCTTACACATATAATCAGGAGAGTGCTGCCTTTAGGCGAGAATCTAAAAAATGTCCTTCGTGACTCTGTGTGTCCTTATTGCAGCAGGTCAAATAAAATTTTTCATATTTTCAGTGTATGGCAGGTACAGAAAAATAAATGGTTTCCACCTTGTTCTGATGTGTGTTGTGTTTGTGTTTGTGTCCAGTGCCAGTACATCAAATGTGGCCAAGCTAGAGGAGATGGAGCGTCTGCTGAGAGAGGCCCAGGCAGAGAAGAACCGCCTCCTCGAACACAAGGTCAGTAACTTATAAGATCATAATCACATTCGTTTCATCTTTTGTTTTTTACTGTTTTACAGTGTGTTAGTGGCAGGAAACGCGACTAAAATTGTCAGCATGTTCAGTCCTTTTCTTACAAAATGATAGCTCTTTATTTATTTTTGACTCAGACACCATTACTGGTGAAAATGTTTTATTTTCCCTAGTTGTTTGTATGTCTGCATGTTTTAAGACTTTTATCGGTTCAAATAATTTTTTTAGGAGCGAGAGATGGAAGTGCGAAAGCAGGCACTCGATGAAGAGAGGAGAAGAAGGGAGGAACTGGAGAAAAAGCTACAGGAGGAGACGAGCAGGCGCCAGAAACTCATCGACCGGGAGGTGAAACTGCGAGAGAAACAGAGGGCACAGGTAGGAAAGAGAAAAACAGGACAGAAACATTTTGGTTCATACAGTTGCCTCTCAACAACCGTGCTTATCGTTTTTAATATAAGCTTTATTTATTAATTCCACTAATCTGTCTTTACATGTGATATGCACAACATCTGCATGATTTGTATAATATAAACCATTTCTCTGTCTTCCCCTCTAGTCCCGGCCACTCACACGGTACCTGCCAGTGAGAAAGGACGACTTCGACTTGCGATCTCACATTGAGTCGGCGGGCCACAGCACGGACACATGCTTCCACTTGTCCATCTCTGAAAAGACCTGTCGAGGCTACTTGATCAAGATGGGAGGCAAAATCAAAACGTGGAAAAAACGCTGGTTCGTCTTTGATCGCAATCGACGCACACTCTCTTACTATGCAGGTAGGGTGGAGATGCAACTCAACATGCTACACATTTACAGACATTTATATTTATACACTGAATTTGTATATATCACATCTACTGTTCTATTTTCTGTAGACAAGCATGAAGCCAAGCTGAAAGGAGTCATTTACTTCCAAGCTATTGAGGAGGTGTATTACGATCATTTGAAGAATGCACATAAGGTAATTTAATTTAATTTAATATTCTCACATTTTCTATATTTATCCTCCCCTCCTCATTTCTTTTCATTTTCATTTTTGTGTCAACATCATCACTTCCTTTGGTTTGTGTCCCGCAGAGCCCAAACCCCTCACTGACTTTCAGTGTAAAGACTCACGACAGAGTATACTACATGGTTGCTCCGTCTCCTGAGGCCATGAGGATCTGGATGGATGTGATCGTCACAGGTGCTGAGGGATACACCCAGTTCATGGTGTAGGAAAGGAGTTACAGCAGCAGGATATTCCAACATGCTGTGGCTGTTTGTGGCTGTAAAGATGTTTTCTATTGCTTTTTCATTCTTTTCACGTGCCTACATACATTTTGTTACGATCTATGCTGAACAAGCTTGGAATTATTCCAAGACATTTTTGTAAATATTTACCTGCAGCCAATTGCACGATGAGCAGGATTTATAATTATGTGTGGAGCATCCATGGAAATTGTAACCACATACGAGACCATAATTTTAACATTTTTAGGTGCTTTCAATCCAGATTAAGCAACAACATTCAGGAGATCTGGGGTGTGTCATTGTGCAGCACAGTGCCTTGTAGAGGGCTCAGGTGTGACCTAATAATGTAAATATATCATGGAAGAAGTTGTAGTCTTCTTTTATCAAGGTTGAAGTATGATGTCATCACTATTGGACCATTTTATTTGCAATATATATATAATTCAAATGAATATAGTAAAAGTAGTTGAAAACTAAAATACATTTGCTCAACTCTTCATCATCTAGATTTAGGTTAATGAATCATTATTGTGACATTCTCAGGTCTTAATTATGTGCACGGATGAGTGTCGTGTGTGTACTCTATGTACACATGTATTTACTGCGAGTTTCTAATGTAGCTCCGAGGTGCTATTTTTCTATGGTGAATGACTAATATTCCAAGCCACACCATTCATAGAGAAGATTTAAATTATGGTATGATTATAGGCTCAGCATGGGGATTATCGGTCATTTGTTAAATGGATTATTGTGCTGACATTGAAAACATTATTAGTGTGAGGTAATTTCTTTTGCATTATAAGGACTTAAATGATGACTGTGGCAAGAATCGGGATTTTTGTACATTTTGTTTTGTAGTTAGTTTTTAAAACTGCTGTGATCCATTATCAGCTCGTTTTATTGACACCCGTTTGTGCCTTTTATTATATTTGACAGTATTTTGACATGCATATTATCTATATTTTTAGGGCTATATGTAACCATATGCTAAATGCCAAACTGACTGTGGTGAGACGTGGGAAACATGGCCCTGAGTGGTGAGAACAACAGGTTGTAGGATGTTGTCTACTTAAACAAAATCTATGGTACATGTACACATTCAAGAGGCCTTTAATAATCAAACCTGACTGATTATGTGCTGCTTTGGTCCACTAGCTTTCACTTAGTTTCAATAGTTTATATCGACATGTTTTACATCAACTAAAGGAGCTGCTACAGTGAAGCTTCCATTTTGCCTTTTTAAAAATATTTCTAAGTTGATCCTGTTGTATTTATGACAAGACCAATGCATGTATGTATTTTTTTGTATTTCCATATGAATAATAACAAAATATATTTTCCTTCTTATATCGTGTAAGGAGTTGTTTTTTGAAACAGTGCTGTGTGATGTGGATGTTTTTCACTAGTATGTTAAAGATTTAATCACCTTGACATGAGATGATTACTTTTCTTGCAGTTCATCGGTAAAAAAACAACAAAATCAACAACAATCAAGATGAAGACATGATTGTTCTGCCGCTACGTGGCAGAAGTCGGTACTGCAGCGTTTTCTGCTACACACTATTCAAGCTAATGAAGGCTACATGTTGCTACAGCGTAACGCAGAGACACAGTACGACGTCACCGTGGACGCATTATGGATGTTACAATGAAGTGAATGAATAACAAACGCGATGAAAATACGTCTGATTCCTCTTCGTATGAATTGAAATCACTCATATGATGGGTCCTACAGCCCATCATGCTTTGCGGTTCTAGAAAAATTAAAGGGTTCGTCCATAAAAAATCTAAACCACGACACAACTGAACAACACTGCTGATGGAGACGATCACTGATCGTACAAACGACAACAAACATAACGCGGATTTGTATTTGTATGCAAACTGATATTAATATATACAGAGAGAGAAAGAGAGCAGAGTGAGTCTTACATAAAAGCAAATCGACGAAGATAACAATGACATTAAAAATATCTAAACAGCAATAAAACTACACTGAAAATATAAAAAAGAGAAAAATGTGAAGACCTGTCAACACACCGCGATTCGGCAAATTTGGTTGGTTGGTTGGTTTGAACCTGCATTGAATGCTACAGTGATTGAACTTGTGTTTGTCCCCTTTTTTTCTTTCTCTCTCACTGTCAGCCTCTACAAACCTTTTTTTAAGTATTATATATACTTTTGCAAAATATATTTTAATATAGGGTCTTTAAAAAAATACAATCACCACTTAACTCCAAAGTTAAGTTACTGTAAACTGTGCAAAAACCTTAACACAGCTTGTGTCACACCAGTGTTAAATGTTAAATAAAAAAAATCTTCACAGTTCATCATTTATTCTGTTTGCTGCATCAGTAATGTTTTGGTACACTGTATTTTAGCTCTGAGATGTTAAGTAAAGACAGCAGCAGTCATCTGTGTGTGCACATAGTCTCAGATGTGAACAAAGAAAGGAAAATGTCAAATGTTCCCTTACTGATTCGTAAAAGACAGAAGCCACTTCACAGTTTATTTCCTTATGAGTCTGAAATATTATATAGTTAAACATGATGATGTCATCTGGAAACTTCAGATGTTTTTATGGAGTGGTGGTGATCCAGTGTTACTCCAGTGTTTCTCTCTGTTACTACCACAGAGAGAAATCTGATAATCACTGACTTAAGCCACGGTGTTTCATCAGTGTATGAAACCAGCAGCAAACATCCCCTGAAGGCATGACATTATGAGCGAGTGACTGAGACACAAATGATATAAAAATAGCGAGGGTTTCAGTTATATAACAGCAGAAGCAAAGAATGATGAGTAGAGGGTTGGTTCAAAACTTTGATATTTTGTTTCCTATGATAATGCTGATTAATGTTTTGTGACATCCTCTATGAATATTAATATACTGTAAATAAAGTATAGGAAACAATCATCTGATATTGTTAATGACGAAGCTGTTGTAAAATATAGGCCTATTCAAATAGCTTGACTAATTGTAACGTAGCCTACGATGCTCATTACAAACCTGCTTGTTTCAAGCAACTGAAACTCGAAATGACACTACAGTTGGGAACAGGTTAAAAAATGGGTTAATGTTCACGAGCAGTGAAGATGTTTAATAATCAGAGTGGTAGTGGATGAGTCAAAATGACTCCTATTAATGAAGTCTGAACTGGGGAAGAGACGGTTTTCACATGATCTGTTTTCAGCTGTGAATACTCTGATAGTCTGTGACAGATACCACCAACAAGACCTCTGCATCATATTAAGCATATATCAGTGATGCCTAATCAGGTCACAATGACTTATGCCTTACCACACTGCCATGTTGCAAAAACACTGGCTCGACTCTCATTTAATATTGCACCCAGTGGTCATTTAATATTTTGCCTTATGGGTGACATCTTTCAAACAGCGGGGGACCACACATACATGTTTTCTAACACTGCCTTCTTTCTTGTGTCCTGGTTTTATCTTTTGTTCCCTTCTTTTTTTGTACTCTCCCTCACTGAATTGCAACCCCATCAGAGGGAGCTTGACCACATCTACAGCCTCTGATGCTTTGTCACATGCCCCACGTGGGCCACTTTACCATAAAGTGGTAAAATGAGATTCATGTAAAAATGTTTTAAAGGGTCAGTTAAAGTGATATATATTTGAAAATCCTTTAGTGATTAATTGATATAGACATTTGTAGGGCATGGCTGCAGTGTGTTGTGCTGGCTATGTTGTCTAATTTACACTGGATCAGGTCAACAAATCTATTGCTATAAATAGATACAGTGAGTGTTCTTGGGCAGACCACTGTGTGTGTGTGCGCCTTTATGGAATCAGCTGTAATTTGAGTCCTATAGGAGGCAGGGAGAGAGACTGAGAAAGCGAGAGAGAGACAGAGAGTGAGTGAGTGAGTGAGTGCTTCACAGAGCGACACCCCCACCCCCTCCTTAGTCATATCTGTAATCGAGCGTCGAGCTGCATGATCCGCACCTCTGCAATGATGCACTTTTCATTTTGGATGGGATCGTCGGTCAACAGCGCGCAGGCACGGTGCTCCGACCCCGGCGCATCCCCAACGAGTTGTTAGCGGGCGTGTGTGGAGCAGGAGGCGGGCTGTTGTGTGTCAAAAATGAGTCGACATGGCTGTCGGTGTGACTCAACGTACGCGGCGCTGCCTGCGACCCTGGAAACCGTGAGCAGCTGAGAGAGCGAGGCGCAAAACACCTTCATGAAAGTCGCAAGGTAAGATCGTGTGAGATGGGTTTGATTTGTCGCTGTTTTCCTGCGTGTGGCTGGTTCACACAACGCGACTAGGCCACTGTTATTTTTGCATTACAGCAGCTGGCCGGGCAATGCGGCGTCCACTGGCCTCGTGTGTACTGGTATATGCTGCAATGAAAATAGCTTTTTTAATTTAATATGTTTTATTCTAGCAGTCGATCCAGGTCACATCAGTGATGCGCGCACACACGCACAAGTTAATTTCTCCAGAATGTCTGTTTCCTCGTTAAAGGAAAAGTACACCCGTCCTACGCAAGCGCATTCATCTTAACGCCAGTCCATATAGGAACATATGCAGATGGCAAAACAGGCTCGTTGCAGAACGGGTGAGAGCAGGCGGTGGCAACGTGGGGTGGGGGTGGGGGGGTTGGGGGCAAAAAAAACCCAAACTGCATGGGACTGACAGTTTGTAACCAACAGCCTACACAGCCACGTACAGGAAGTGACAGAAACACTCACATCCTGTGAAACACAACCAGAGCACCCTGTTCAGCCTGTTATATATCTGCCTATGATTTAACCTACGACATTACATCAGGGCTTCACCTGTGTGCAGATGTTCAAGAACCTGCTTACCTAAAAGCTGTGTCACTCAACAAAATGAAATCACTTCATAAACCAGGTTAAGTGATGGCAACGTAATCGTGAGGTAATGCAGTTACTTCTCAATACAATATCTACTACTTTACAGATTAAGTAATGTTTTTGAGTGAATGAATGTGAGTGTTAACGCTTAAAGAGATTCAGTTAATCTGATCTGCATCACATACTTACAAACTAATAAAGTATCTTCCAGTCTGCGCTCTGGTAACTAGACTCCCATACTGGGATGTTATCCATTTATACAAATTTTAACTGTAAAATCAGACTAATAAAACCAAAAGATCTCCTTAGTTAAGTAAAAAAAGAAATGTCCCGTCACACCCTGCGGTCTTGAAGTCAGAGAAAATGTAGCACCTGGCTCCGCCAACTGCGGCCGCCTTGATCTTTGTGAGGTTTCCGTTGCCCACGTTTGCATCACATCAGAGCAAGTCACTATCGAGTCAGACAGAAGAGTAATGAATGAACCTTATCACCAAGGAGGAAACTTAGAAACAGACATCGACTTGCAGAAACGTTGAAGCAGCCCGTGCTTTAAGGCAGGACCAAACATTCTCTATCCTAGTAGTTGAGGCAATAATAAAACTGCTGGGGTCTAAATACCACCGCTCTTAAGTAATGGAAATAATTGGGTTAAATACCTTTACTGCAGTGCACTAATTTGAATTAAGGCCAACAAAAAGCAATAAAACCCCTGTTACAGCTTATCAAAGGCACAATACCAGGAAGTTTATAAGCAGGTTTGTTGTCTTTGAACTGAAATAGCCCATTTTGTAGTGACACTGACACAACCACAGTCTTTTGTGTAGCTTCAGCTAGATTTGTTTCAGCCAATTAGAGCGTTGGCAGACTGACTGTTCGTTATGTGGGGTTTAAAATGAAGGCAAAACACAGGCACAAAGGCAGGTTTAAAATCATCAAGGTCAGTGCTCCTGGGAGTGGAATGCGTGTTTTTGTGTGCCTGGAGACTCTCTCTGTACTGTATTATATTGCTTTAGAGATATAAATATGTCTATAACATTAACAAGTGTTGACTTTGACTGTACCAACCACTGGGGGACTGGCAAATAAGTCCGTATGCAAACAGCTCGTAAAAACAGTTCAGTGGTTGGGACAGTGGCTGCAGTGAACCTCTGTCAGTGACATAGATTCACTGTCAACAAGCCAGAGTGCATGTAGAGCTGCTAATTTTGCATCTCTGTTGTCCTATAGAGTACACACTTTTCATCCTGTAAAAAAGAAAAATAACAATTGAAATTTTAGCCTTAAGTAGAGATGTCTAGTATATGAATTTAATGTTGATATTGTGCCCAGTTACTCTAGAGATTTAGCAAAACCTTTCACTTGCTTGAAATATGAATAAGTGGGTGTGTGTCCCTCAGAATGTACTGCATTTACAACACTATTATTAGTCTATTCATAGGAAACTACTATGTGTCTTGTGTATAGTGAATAGACAAATATGCTCATTTTTCACGGTATGTGAACTGAAACTACACTAACTAGTTTAAGCACGCAGGTGGCGTGTCCTTGCCGCTCTGTCTGAAGAGCTACGCTCTCTGTATACAGAAGACCCAGGAAGTAGTACAAAAGTTCAACTGAATACATTTTTCAGACAGGCATGTTTTAGTAAAGTAAACACAGTAGAGCTGATGAGGTAATTGTCAAATGCCTTAGATAGCTTGTTCTCTAATAAGTTTTCACTATTTGTGTGTTTTTGTCAGTTTGCCCACCGGAGCTAAGTTAAAATGAACTGCGTGATTTTACTGACTCGCTGTGGTTGTTTCCAAAGATCAACAAGCACTCAACTGTACCAGTCACTGTGGTTTTTCCTGAAAAACAGGCACTGACTGACACAACCAGACTGGTTGTTGAAATGCAAAACGATGAAGTGATGGATACAGAGTAAAACGTACCAAAGTTATGCACTTCCTTAGGAAGCCCAGTATTCACATTCAATGTTTTGACCTGTCACTGGGTATCAGACCTTGCCATAACACATTTGCTGGACCACCAGTGTGCATGTGTAGAAAAAAGGAGATTGTTACACAAAGCATTCTCTCTAGCGTCTCTTCATTTGAATTGAGCACAGCATGATTGACCGTGCAGCCGCTCTCTTAACCTTTACCCTCTTTCTCTCTGTCATACCACAGCGAGGTCGGGTGGCCATGGACCCATTCAGCCAGCTTATTCTTGCCATCTCAGTGACGAGTTTCTTCAACTTCCAGTGGCTATTCCACAAAGTCAGCCCCTGGATTTCCAAGCGCATCAGCCCCGGCTTTGTTTGCCTCAGTGACAAGCAGAAGGTGGAATGGAACTCAAGGTGACCTGACATTGACTTATACGTAATCGTGATCTTTATATTTACATGCATGCACAACAGACAGCGTTATACTGCTCTCGATTCAGATGATGACCAGAGGAGGAATGTTTCAGCGGCCTCTAAACATAAGCACTGACAGTCAACCTACAAATTGCAGTGACACTAGAATCTGACTCAGTAGTAGGATGCGTTGTGTATTTTGCAGCGTTTGCTCTACGTGCCCCTTCAAGGTCACTGACAGCATGGTGGACGCTCACTGGGATGGTGGTTTGTTTTTGTTTAGTTTTTTTCAGCCATGCATTTCAGTTGTTCATTTAGTGAAGTATATCTAATGATTTTAATGTTTAACAAGTTCCTGTCACTTCATGTAGTCAGTAAAAGCCAAACAAAGGACCAGGTGGCCATGGATCCGCCTTGCCAATGCTGTAGATTGAAGGAGCATGTAGATTCATGCTGGAAACATGTTCAGAAGAATCCAGCGTGGCCCAACTTCCGTGAATCGCCCCTTTTTAATTTTCCCTCATACTCACGAGAGTACTTTTTAAAATTGAAACAGTCACGTGCTTTCTGAGAAAATGACACATAATGATTATCGGGGATGGATACAGGCTAGTGAGATCCCAGTTGGGAGCCATGATTTCACAGAATTTAAAGTCTTCCAGTAAATGTGGCTGTCATTTTGTCTTACTCAGTGATTGCTGAGAACAGTTACGAGTGTCTCACTGCTTGAATGACTGACTGGCTCCGTGTGCCGCTCTGACTGACCCTTGAGCAGTGCTTAATTTCTTAGTCTAATTGGTCTGAATCTGTGTTTAGCCGTGACAGGCAATCAGTTGATTCACAGTGAGTGCTACAACTTTAGTGCTCGAAACCACAGAGATGCTCCAAAGCACTTTCAGTAGAAATAAATATGGACTTTTTCTTTGGTAATTTTATTGAACAAAAAGGTTTTGATTTGTCTGCACTAAACATCAGGACCGTATGTTTTTTGCTTTTCTTTTCAGGACAGTGTCAACGTTTCATGCACTGTTGGTGGGAATCTTCTGTCTCTGCATCTTGCTCTTTGATAATGCCGTCAATGAAGACCCAGTCTGGTAAGAGCTGGCTCGGAATCACTTTTTTTATTAAACATTTACATTCAGTACTTAGTGAGTTTATTTTATTTGATCTCATCTAGACTCCCTTTCCACATGTCGTAGAAAAACATCTCTGGATCATTCTGGTGGTCCAGAATGATTTCTGGCTGCATATGAAATTCAGAAGATTTTTGTTATTACGTTTAGTAACAGGTGCCAGATCTGCCTGTCTACACTGTAAATTTTTTGCAGCCTTATTGTCATGAATACGTCTCGAAGATACTCTGATGAGGGTTTGATCCTGTTGTCCCTCGCTTTAGACTCAAGAGTCAAGGATACTGTGATTTTGAAATCGTGACTCACTTTTGGCTTACTTTACTTTTTTAAAGCAGCTCAAGCTCCACCGGATAAAACTTGTCTGTGACTATGCTTTTGTAATCATGAAACAGTTTTTTAAAGGAATATTTACATAAACATACAGAGGCCTAAATTCTGCAAACATTAGTACTGTCTTCCAATAGCATGTTTTGTTTGCTAATGCTAATGTATTCAGTTAAAAGGATAAGTGATCATTGTAAAACCATGTGCAATGATGGTAACACAACTAAAGACATGGATCTTTTCATGAAAAACATGGTCATTCATCTGTGTGTCGTCCTACTTTTGAGTGGCAGTGTAGCTCTAGCTTTATATTAATTAAGCGATTCCATGTTTGTGGACATTAAGCATTTCTGCACATTTGCACCACTTTGCAGGTGTTTTGTGTCTCTTTCTGGTCATTTATGTACATTTGTAGTGCTCTTGGGTGTTTTCTGTATTTCATGTCTCTTTATGGTCATTGTGCATATCTTTGTAGTGACTGAGGTAACATTGTCTGACTGTGGTGGTTTTGCATTGTCTTATGTCTCTTTGCAACTGTTTTGCATCTATTTGCAGCATATTCAACAGCTACTTTTAATTTAATTTAGTCATAAAACCAGATCAAACCAAATGTGTTTTTCAACAGGGGAGATCCTACACTGGTGAAGACTAATGTTGCCATCACAACAGGCTACCTCATATCTGGTAAGAGAAATGTACAATTTACCCAGTTAATGTTTGTGAAAGTTAGATCAAAAGAACAAGCACATAGTGTAATGTACATTGGTAATAAGATGTGATACTTTGAGCCCTAATTGTGTGTGTCAGCTATTAATCAGTAATAAAACAGTATAGTCATAAGTATTAGAAGTTTACAGTGATTCTGATTTGAATGCATTTTAAATGTCGCAATATTGATGTGTTATCTTCCTTTTCCCTTTACTTCTGTTTTCCAGATCTGCTGCTAATATTTTACTATTGGAAGGCGATAGGCGACAAGTTTTTTGTAATTCACCATCTGGCAGCATTGTATGCTTACTACTATGTACTGGTGAGTGCCCTATTGTCCAATAGCAGAACGTGCAGGCAAGATGGGAAAGAGACAACCAAGGGTGAACAGCTCTGTCATCTCAAGCTAGATGCTTGAACTACTTTAGCTTACATTCAGAAAGTGTCCATGACTGTCCTCATTGAGATATACAGCTCATGTAGGTTAGGTAAATTTACACAGGGCAAGGTCATTGGCAGTATTTGTGTATGTTGTGTACCCAAAACTGTACAAACCCATCAGATAAGTAAAACCTTGTGGATGGTGAAAATCGATTTATTTGTGTGTACTAGCAAGAGTCATTGTGTGCCTGTCCAGTTTTGCCATTATAAAGTGTAGATATTTGCTGTGGTTGGGCTTTTTTGTTTGCCTGGAAACGACTGATTTAAAAAGTTTATATGAAGCTGAGAGGTTGTGCGACAATTTGAACCCCGCACCTTGGAGACCACAGCAGCAACACTGATAACTGTAGGTTTTAATGTCGGAAGGTTTGATATTTCACTCAGGTTTAGGAGTTGTTAGAGCTGCACTTTAAAAGCCTTTTTACCAAAGAATATGATGGTTGACCCACATAATTTACCAAATCAATTATTCTCATATCACCTTATGCTGTGGGTTCTGACTGATAATAATTTCACAACTTGTCTGAAGAACTAATTAGTTACTCATTGGTCATTCCTGCACTGCTGTTATATAATTAGCTCTTATCCAGATATGGAAATAGTTTAGTGTACTCTGTATTTATGGGCAGTGCTGTTCACTCTTGGTTCAATCTGAAACCCTATAGGTTGCCAGGATCATAATTATTATAGAAATTAATAACTATGGTATTTTTTGCATGGAATGCTCAGTGATGGTACTGGCTGATGACTCCCTTCCTCCCTCACCTTGCCCTTACAATCTCTGTGCTTCCTGTTTGTTTAACTAACCCCCTTTACTGATGTGTGAATTTGACGTATCTGAACTTTTCGAAGCTTAGTACGGCTCAATCCTGAACTGTAACAAGTGTGCATGCTGGCATTTTTAAGGCGTTCTACACAGGCAGGGTTCCTTTTCTTGTTACTGTGCATGCCAACAAACAATACTTAACTTCATTACTTACCTGCCTAACAGTACTTTCCGCTTGTGTGTTTTTGTGCCAGAGCTTAGTTCTGCCTCCTGTTTCTCTCCCCTACATTCCTCTTGACAATCCCTGATGAGGGAATACTGACAGAAATGCTCAAAAAATGGCATTATCTCAGATGATAAATTGATTCACAATTCACAAAGCAGCTAGGCCAATTTTCTAATACCATGTTGAGTGTATTCTGAAAGGTTTACACTTTGAATTTGGAACAGTTACAAAATGACTGTTGTTAATGCTTTAAAAAGTCATTCTTTTCTATACCTATTTTGTACTAATTTTACTCTTTTTATTTATATAGTTATATTTAGTTGTGTTTTTTTAGTTTGTCAATTCAGTACATCCCCCTATAATAAATGTTTTGTATTTTCTATATAAAAAAATGCAAAAAGATATATAGCATGTATTGCTCTTTCTTTTACTCCCCATACTTACATTATTACTGGTAAAAAGCAAGAAAATACTAGAGATGATTAGTTTTTAACCACATGTTTAGTGTAAATGCTGTAGTTCAAATTTACATCTCCCCCCCTCTTTGAAATGGCTGGATTTACCGATTTCTTCTTGATGTGACACATATCATATTTGCATCTGTTTTTCACAATTGTGCCTAAATAATAAGATTACAGTGTCACTTTGATTAAATAAAATGTAACTTTACAGCCATATTGTAAATCCAGCCTTTCATTTGAAAAAACAAGAGTTAGCACGTGTATCTAAAACAAGTAGGTAAATGAAAGGAAGCAGGCCATACTGTCACTGGACACTCATGACTGTTATGTGGTATAATAAAATGAATGTTTATCTTTTGCCCACTTCCCACAAAGAATAAAAAAAACATTCAAAGCCACATTACTTTAGTCATGTTACATTTGCGGTAAAAGTTAGTTTTGTATTCAGTCAGATTTGTCATATGTTGTCAAAGTCTTTAATAGTTAATGTGTTGAATGTATTAATGTGGAAGTGTTCATATCACATACAGAAAGATTCTACAAATTCAGAGTGGTACAAATATTACACCCTGAGGCACACAGCCAAATTAAATCCTAGTTAAATTTACCCTAAAAAGGGAACCTTGGATTAAAAAAATATGTATCCGGGTAATTTCAATAACGTGTTGTTATTTTTTCATTATTATTGGTTAGTCAGTCACTAGTGTCTTGTTTTTGTGTGTATTAACGTTATTAACCGTTAAGCATAGTTTAATCAAAGGGTGGAAAAATATTATAATAACCAGAGTGAAAATATTACATGCATGCTTTATTTTCAGTGTCGTACATATTGCTTCTTATTGTCCTTCCAATTCTGTCCTTCTAATATATCTGTCTGTCTGTCTGTGTTCTCCGCTGACTTTAACATAGATAGCCCCTCCTTAAACCCTACATGCAAAAACTACCAACATCACGTTGGGTTATGTCATCCCCGTACATGCAAAAACTACCAAAAAAGCAGTGTATGTTATTTAGAAAACCAAAATGGTTTTGATCTAGATGGGGACTTCTTCATTCCTGTCTTGTCTGCTGTTATTGCTGTTGTGTTGCACTGAGCAGATATGATGCCCAGTCACAGTATGGACTTACCAGTTCCTAGAGGTACTAGCATGCTCATGCTAGGTGAAAAGTTCACATCATATGGTACAAAAACTGCAATGCAGATGTAAACTGTTTGTATCTCATGATAAGTATGTTTTAATTACCAGTTTTTGTTTCAGCTCTGACGGTAAGTCTTATTTTATGTGCTGTAAATGTCAGGCCTCTAGCCAAATAACATTGTTTTAGTGTTTTAGTGAAATTGAATGCTGTGATTTTTATCCTAAGTTTAATTTCAGAACTGAGTCAAACATAAATTAAAATTAAGATACATATCACAGCTCTCAATCTTACTAATGCATTTTTCATTCAACATTACATTATTGAAACTTAGTTGGCTAATGGCACAATGTTAACGCCGTCATCTCAGTGTCTGATGTTTAAAGGTTACAGCTGATTTAGCAAGATATACCACCTTAACAGTGTTTAAGATCAGGTATCCTGGATACATTTTGGTTTTAAGATCATCTCCATGCTATTTAACATCAGCTAAAAATTGGAACAATTGTGTAAAGTGACTGAAAGTAATGTCATGTAAGCTGATTTTCGAGTAGGATCACTTATGTAAGGGCTGTATTGCAGCTTCTGTCGCAGTCAGAGCCACTCTCTGTGCAGTTTAGAATTCTGATCAGCTCTTATCATGTATATACTTCATTGTTTGTCGTATCAGGCACTCATAATTCAGCTTTGAGCTCAGGTACAAGGTAGGTAAAAGGTGTGGAAGATGATCTTATACCTAAGATGAAACAGAACTCAGGCCTTGATCTTGTAAACAATGTCCAGCAGTTACACGTCACTTTTTACTGCATGGCTTTTGATTGCTCCTGCAACTAGTGGCTGGCCCAATGTATATGTGGTTGTACAGTATATGTATCAAAGTCTGTGCTGTGTTGATAATTGCTTATTATTTTGTAAATGTTGATTTGTTATTTAAATGAATTACTTTGTTATATGGTCTTGTTTCGTCGTCTTCCTGCTCTTACCGTGTCCTTCCAGGGCCAAGGAATGTTGCCTTATTTTGCTAACTTCCGACTGCTTGCTGAGTTTTCTACTCCATGTGTGAACCAGCGGTAGGTACCTACTTACTAATATCCAGGGCTAGGGGCTTTAAATTGAGGGTTCGAGCTCAGTTTACAACCGTTTTTTGAATTGTTAGGAATTTAAATTACATGTAGGTAATACACTGCCTTTTAAAACCATGTACTTGGTTAAAGCTGTATGAATGTATTAAGTTATTCATGTTTGTCTTAAACGTTTTCATAATTATTTATTGTGTTTCAGTTGGTTCTTTGAGGTACTGGGTTATCCTAAGTCCTCCCGGCCCAACATGGCAAATGGCGTTGCCATGGCAGTAGTCTTTTTCATGGTCCGCATCGCTGTCATGCCAGTCTACTACAGTCGTATGTACGCGGTCTATGGCACTGACGCTTTTTACCTGGTGCCCTGGGGTGGCCGTGTAGCCTGGATCTGCTCCAGTATCTGCTTGGACATCATGAACATTATGTGGATGCATAAGATTGCCCGCGGCTGCTACAAAGTGCTGCGTTCTGCACACTGGAGCAAAGCCAGCACACCTCAGGAGAATGGGAAGACGGATTAAGGGAACCAGGGCATAAGTGGTAAGAACCGCCACAATAAAGACAAAAGGACAGTGCTTTCAGTGCATTGACAAGCAGCAATTTGGACAATTACGTACATGTCTGCTTTAGCAGCAGCATACTTGGAATTTGGGATTTTACAGGACCGAATGTAATTAGGGAAACCATTTTATTTTTTGGAAAATGGGCACACTCACTGAGATGTACCGATGGACCATTTAACAGGCCATCCCTAAGCCATGAATTGACCTCTTAGCAATACTCTTGTTTGCATGGCCAATTATTTTTCTCTGAACAATTTACCACTACACAAAAGAGGTCATCCTGGGAGACTGGGCCGTCAGTCCAACCACAAATTGTCAAATGTTTACCGTTCTTTACACAGTTAATGCTTAAAAAAATACTTTCAAATGTTTCTTTTTGTATTATTGCTACTGCCCGAGTCCCAGAATAAGAATGACAAAACTTAAGTTCACACTGATGTTAAAACAGACATTTGAGTGAACCTCGAAAACAATGGTCAGTGCCATAAAATCATTCCCATATCTTTTTTCCATAGTTTTTGAATCTCTATCTCGTTTTTTGAGATACATTTGCAGGGATGTGATTGAGACAGAATTGGATTACATCAAGTATGAAAAGTTCATCGCTTACCCACCTAATTCAATCAAGAGTTTAATTTAAAAACATTCGAATTACATGAGTCTTCAGTGCATTTGCATTTGTACGGTTAATTTAAACAATGCAGGGCTGAAAGGTGCACTATGTAGTGTGTTTCTTTTGTCTTGCTGGAGCCAAAATAGCTTTAAAAGACAAAACGAGTTAAAGGTTTTCATTGAAAATGAGACTGATGTATAGAGTACCTTAGAGATGCTAAAAGGGAATCTGAATGTCAATGCGGTGTTTGTACACTGACATTAAGCAATGCAGGAGCATTCATTATCTTTAAAGAAACATGAAAGCAACAGTTAACATCTGATTTATAGATTTGATGTGTATACAACAGAACTGAAAAAAATTATGGCATTGCATAAGCACAGATATGTTGTTCACACTGTTTTGCAGAAGTCAGCATTGTATTTATTTCACATTTAACAACATATGATAAGGGATAAGAGCTGGTATGGAATCAGTGTAATATCCAAACCTAAAAAATAAAGCTAAACACACATTACAACTTGGGAGATGTCAGCAGGGTTCAGACAGGGACACTGTTTTTTTCATCATCAGGCATTGCCCTTAAGTTTATATACAGTAATATTCACATTTTGTATTTATGATATCTTTTAGGCACAAAACTGTTTTTACCCTGCTGCTATGATTGTTTTCCATGAAGGAAATATGGGATTTTAGCCAGGCAATTCAATTCAATACATTATTTTCATTTTGTTACAGCAGATTTTAGTTTTATGTAAAATCAAAGACAATAAACAGTGTTTTGTATCGTAAAGGTTCTGTTTATGTCAAAAAATATTTTGTAATTGTCGATGAACATTGTGATAAAAATTGCTTCTGCCTCATGTTATACAGTGCGGTGAAAAAGTATTTGCCCCCTTCCTGATTTTTTTACTTTTTATTTTTCATGCATCTCTCACACTAAAGTAATTCAGATCATCAAAATGAATAATATAAAAGATGATTAAATACAAAATGCTTTTTTTAAATAATGGTTGGCACAAAGTAATTCCAATTACTTTTCCACACAGGCAGGTTTCGACAGCTTTTTTTCCATAATATATATGAAATCATTATTTAAAAACTGCTTTTTGTATTTACTCAGATTATCTTTGTGTAATATTAAAACTTATTTGATGATCCGAATTATTAAGTGTGGAATATTGAAAAAAAATCCAGAAGGGGGCAATTCACTGCACTGTATATGATTTCAGCTGTGCACATCCATATTTATTCATCAAATGGGTACAGAGATTGTGCTTTGTTTTTAGTGGATATGGATATACGGAAGAGTTGTGAAGATTGACATGTTGTAATTGTTTTCAAAAGTATTTTCTTCTGTTACTGCAGTTACATATTAATCATCGTACAGCACTGAACACGGGAACAATTAAGTTCAAAGGTTTTTATGACAAATGTATCACTTGTTCAAATTAAACGATACAGTTCATCTATGATTTACGAATATGTACTTGAATTTTCATTGTAAGTGTATCTTAATATGAGCTGTACTTCAGATGTTATGTGAAACAGGGATTGCTAGTTTTTAACATATGCCTTGCTATGTTCAGAATTTGATTTTGTTGCCTTTTTAACACAACTTATGATTGCACAGTGGATATTTTTGTTTCACCCAATTTTTCACAACACGGAAAAATATGTCCTTTTTCAGTGATTTACCTGTGTGATTGCCAGGTCTGATGCCTGTCTAATGGGGTCGGCCTTTGTCATAGATCAGTTTCAAAGAAGCTTCTTAAGACTGGATGTTTTAGTGCTTTTTTACTTTTGTTTCTAAATATTTAAAAAAAAAATTGTTTATGTGCCAGTACTTAAGCCGCTACTACTCCATCGTGAAGACTTCTAGTGTCATCATAGGGATGACGCTGCTGGGTTTTTTTTTGCATTGTAGCATTTTTGCACAGCAGTGCCAACTTTCTACCGTGATTTGATGGATCACAACAATTCTGTTCACATTGCATGTTGTAGCTATTCACAGTGGTATCGATGAATCTGAGTTTAGTTTGCCATGGTAAAACTTTTAGTTGTGTCATCAAGCTTTTATAACAGGATGGACTTCACTAGAATTAATTAGAACTTGAGAGAGTTCAGGACAGCAGGCCACATCTGGCAGAATCAGAGTGGCTCTGTATGCCAAGGACACACACGGTCAATATGGTCTTCATGCACCCTTTATAACTGCATGTGGTATTGCATGGAGATTGCACTTTAAACAAAATAGCATATACATTTGACAAATGTACACAAATTTTGTTTTCTTTTTCTTAGTACGTGTACATAATGTTAAATTAACGTTATTCTTGTACTGTGCCACATAATGTTATCCACACATGATGATCATAATGATGTGATGAGAACATCACTAAGCAGATATTGAGTATAATATCCACAGAAATAATCCGTAAGAGAATACTTGAATACTAATCAGCACAGTTTATTAGAACAACCTGGGCAGTGCAAATAAACATTAATCATACAAGCATCTTGCATTATATGCATAGCATTGTATTTAATTTATTAATTCAAGAGAACCAGATGTAAAATGAATAGTTAATAGTTAACAAGGTACTGCCATCAGATAGATGAACTGGTGTTGGCATTTCTGTTCAGAGTGATGTATGGAGGATTGATGTGAGTAGGTGGAGTGTTCAGTGACATACTATGAATGTACTGGAAAATATTCGTGGGACTGCTGGGCAAAACAGAATTCACATTTTCATCTGTTCTTTACAATAAATACCAAATTAATTGATGTGATGTGTACTAGTTAAGGAGTCTTAAAATAGATATTCTAATGCTGCTGAGGACATGGTTTATATCATTACTACAGGATAGGAATGTTTACCTAACAGCCTAAACAGTCTTTATTTAAGGATGGATTTAATGCCTTGATTTTGTTGGTGTGATACCATTTGTTGTGAACATAGGACAGAAACAGTAAATATTTGTATTAAACTGTATGTGCAAAAAGTTGGGTGAGCATTCCTATTGAAAACCTAGTATTCATGTTAAATCATGTTTTGACCTGTCCCTGTTATTGTTCTATAGCACTAACATGCTGTTCGTTGAGGCTGCCTCAGCTGGGAAACATATTTGTGTTTCATGTACAGGTGATGCTGTCCTACATGCCTGCTAATCTAATTTGCATGCTACATGGGACACCATATAAACCAAAATAATTTGATCCCATGTTGGTAATTGACCAAGCAAACCTCTAGAGCTATTTCATTTTAGCAAGCAATAGGCCCCACTCTTGTGTTTAAAGCACCCTGTGTTCACACATGTTGCACACTGCACTAGCTTGTCATTGGCCTAGTCTAGCCTAGCAATGCTTGACATGAGCCACAAGAGGACAGTGTTGTCCTGTATTGTCATTCTCAAACAATCAATTCAAAGCAGCAGTGGAGGAATGGAAACGTATTAGCCTTACTTACCCCGAAATGCTCTGGATGGAGAACTGGGATAAAATCAGCAACTGTTTTAGCTGGATGCAGCAGCAGGCTGATCAGTTACTTGGTAACTATAGACTATAGACTGTTCAGCATCAATCTGATGACTTCACAGGGTAAAAGAGAGAAATAAACTCTCAAAAGAAGATGCTGACTGAGAATGCAAGGTCTACAAATGTTCACTATGGAGACCGCGGGAATGTCAAGGTGCACTGTGGTAAACAAAATGATATTTATCAGAACACAAAAGTTTTTATCAGGATCAGGATTTTCATAAATGGGCCTACTTTGTGATCAAAGTGCAGGCTCATTATCAGGGCAGATGCTCGCTGTCCACAGGTATAGAACCTTTGGTTTGTGAACGTGTTTGTACTCTCTTATCTACCTGTGGGCAACCCCCCCCCCCCATCATGCAAACACACGAAAATAAATACACAGACTCACAACACAGTGGTATCACATTATACCCAGAAATGCTACACATGTGTGTGATAGAAGGCTGTGCTATCCAGTGACATAAAGCCATAAAGCAGTATTATAAGATTACTCACCAAAGAAGATGAGATATTATATTTTAAGGTGACAGATATTACCAGTACCTACAGGAATATTACGGCACATTCTTTCAAATGTCTACATGTAAGTCATCTTAATTTACTGGGTTGATCTGAAAATACTATGCGATCTACTCAAAATGAATATTAATATAGGCTATTGAAAAAAACAAATATTATGTAATGGGGTCAGAGAGAGCAGGTGAAAGGTAAAGACTGTAAGGAGATCTTATGGGTCATTTTGATCCATATTTTGCAATTTAAATTACAAAAAAAATCATTAAAAGTGACGTTTCTGAAAATGTTGCACTTTAAAACTTTTTTTTTAATCAGTTAAAGAGAAATACAACAGCAACAGGTACGTGATTATCAGTCAGTGCCGCGGTGAGGACAATTATCTTGACATATAGATAAGAGAACACACCCTTTCCCACCCGGAGGAAAGACAGGAGCTTTAAAGGGAGTGGTTTGCTCTGCTGTTGGATTTCAGTATAACTGAGACGCCTCCGTGTTCACTGTTCCACCAGAGAACATGTTTAAAGAGGTTCCGAAGAACGCGGTGGAGGCGCCGGAGCCCCTGAAGGCTGAAGTCAAAGGTAGGTGCAGTTTGTACTCACTTCATGCACTGAGTGAAAATACGTCGTTGACGGTTTTTTGTAGTTTTCTCCCGTGGTTTCTTTTTTGAAATACAAATAGGGAACATCCCTAGCTGGCTGCATGGCACGCTGCTGCGCAACGGTCCCGGCATCTTTTCGGTGGGGGACACCAGCTACAACCACTGGTTTGATGGCTTGGCGATTATGCACAGCTTCGCCTTTAAAGATGGTTGGTGTTGCACTTCTTACCTGACTGGCGTTCAGGTGTAATTCATGACATATCAATATCATCAGAGCCCCTGACAGATATTAGGACGATATAAAGGACGTCACTGTATGTCGGGGGGGTGAGGTGGTGTGTGTGTGTGTGTGTGTGTGTGTGTGTGTGTGTGAGAGAGAGAGGGGGGGTTACTAGATTGATGAATTTTTATTTTTATTACAGGTGAGATGACCCACAGAAGCAGATTTCTTAGAGGTGACACCTATAATTCTAACATGACTGCAAACAGAATAGTTGTGTCTGAAATGGGGACAATGGCATATCCAGACCCAGGCAAGAACTTAATTGTCAAGTGAGCATACTTTATTTATTAATGAGCCACCTGCATTAATTGAAATATTTTTGGCATCGAGTGCTTAAAATATGACAGATTCTTCTATAACTGCAGGTCACAGGCTGTTAGAGTTTAGGTTAAATAAGTATATAATGAATATATATAATGAAATAAGTAATTTAGGTCTTTAAAGTTCAAATTTCTTATTCTTACTTTTCAGGGCAATTACCTTTCTCAATCACACAGTGCCCGATTTTACAGATAACGGTGCGAGTAATTTCATCAAATATGGAAACGAATACTTTGCCACCTCTGAAACAAACTACATCCGCAAGATTGACCCTGTGACTCTGGAAACTCTGGACAAAGTAAACATCATATGCTGATTCTAACAACCCTAAAATGCAGACGAGACAAGCATTTATTTGTGAGCTCACGAGCTGTCAAACTCTTTCACACAGGTGGACTACATGAAGTACCTGCCTGTGAATCTAGCTACATCCCATCCACATTACGACAAAGAGGGCAATGCCTACAACATTGGAACTTCAATAGCAGAGAAGGGAAAGACCAAATATATCCTGTTCAAAGTCCCTGCTGTGTCAGAGAAAGGTATATGAACCTCATGACCTGCTGTATTTTGTCCTGTCATCAGCTGCGCTTGAACCAAATGTTGAACAACCATGATGAAATGTGCCTGCTTCTACATTTTGAATTGCTATAGGTGTAAAGGTTTAGTTCACAGATTCACCACTTGCTACTACTTGTATATGTATATACATTTATACGATTGCAACATCAAGCTTCAAAACGTTATTTAAATGCATGAAAAACACAGCATGTTAGACATATTTTGACTTTTTACGTTTCAGACAAAGGCAAGAATGTCCATGCGCTGAAGAATGTGCAGACGGTCTGCACAGTTCCCTCCCGCACCCTGCTCACGCCAAGCTACTACCACAGTTTCGGCATGACGGACAATTACTTCATCTTCATCGAGCAGCCTTTCAAACTGGACATCCTAAAGATGGCCACAGCGTACATGAGGGGAGTCAACTGGGCGAGCTGCCTGAAGTTCTGCCCTGAGGAAAATGTAAGGGACCCCTGCATTTTTTTGTTCTGTTTGTTTTCATGTATGTCATTCTTTATATACATGCTGTGGATAATGTTTACTTAAAGGTTTATTTCTTTTTCAGACTCTGATCCACCTGATAGACAGAAAGACTGGCAAAGAGGTTGAGACAAAGTACTACACTGGAGCAATGGTTGTCTACCATCATGTGAATGCTTTTGAGCATGACGGTCACGTCATCTTCGACGTGATAGCCTATAATGATAACATGCTATATGATATGTTCTACCTGAAGAAAAACACAGAGGCCTCGGCGTATTCCAAATCAAGCTACAAAAGATTTGTTCTTCCCATCCAGCCACACAAGGTAGGATTTAAAAAAAATATATGTAATCCAATTTCATCATGAAATCTAGACAAGATATTTCTCTAATGTAGAATGACTTTTTTGACTGGGTTTGCAGGACACTGCAATTGGACAAAACCTGGTGACTCTCAAATGCACAACAGCTAGTGCTGTGAAGGAGAAAGAAGGCAAACTAACGTGCCAGGCAGAGGTGCTCATTGAAGGTAAAACTGACCGCCCTCCAATAGACACATCTGAAGAAGAAATGATTAGTCAAGCACTTTCTTATTTGAGACATTGTGTGAGAGTAATTGCGCATACAGCTTTGCCTGTCTGTTTATTTCTATCAGACTTTGAATTGCCGAGAATGAATTATGACTTCAATGGCAAAAGGCACAAGTTTGTCTATGGGAACTGTGTCGAGGAATCTGCAATGGCAGTAAAGGTAACATTTCCTGTTGTTTTAGTCTGGCTATTACAGAATTGTTATTTGCCTAGAGGGACCGTAAACTCTTGAACAACGAGTGTTAAATGCAATGTTATGGGGAAACTGGCTGCGGTGTTATTTCAGAGGGAAGAGGTAAACAGCTGAACTGAGAATTAGGCACAACAGAAGGTAGGAAACACTTTGTTAAGGTGTGAAATACCAATCGCTTCAACAAATATCTAACCACTTTGTATCTCTGGCTGAAATATCCACATGTCTTTTCCATTGGGTACACATGTGCCATAAACAATGGAAGGAAGCAACACACTCAGTTGGGATTAAGTTACACAGATCTGATGCAGTGAGAGTTAAGACTTTCCTTAAGTCTCACAGCATTTGCGCTATTTAGAATGAATGTCAACCTAGAGTAAGGTTCAAAAGAAACCATCTTGGTTTAGACAATTAAGATAAGATAATTGTTATTGTCATTGTGGATGTTACAAAGAAATCAGTGTGGCAACTCTAAAAACACAGCAGATGTTTAAGACAAAGATATCCTTAAAACAATAAGAGTCAAAATATCCTAGACATTAAAACTGAAAAATGAAACAAATGTTTGTAACTCCAATAGGACGAGAGACAGTGTTTGAGTATGAAACAGCTGAAATAAGGTGATCATCACGTTTACATGAGAGCTGTGCTCTTAAAGGATAAGATAAACATTGTTGAAGTAATTTGCTGAGATAAGATATGGTGTATTGGGTGCAAAAGAACAGTGTTCAAGTCCAGAAGTCAATCGTGCGCTTGAAACATGACACAAGGGAACTTAGGCAGATCATGAGGTAACACTTAATGCCAAGTGACCATATCGACTTTCATACATATCAACAATGTAATAATCAATAATTTTAAGCCCTTTTAACCTCTTGTTTTAAAGGAACACAAGAGATGGTTATTCAATATACTTCCCCTTTTCGCTGCAACAGTGGAGAACACACCCATTACATCCCCCAGATTTTATGTGGACAAAAGTATGAAAACATGTGACTGACAGGTGTTTCTTATTAGGTCTGGGTGACTACTTTTGGGTTTAGCCTTTAGTTTTATCTGTGTAGACTCCCATTTGTTGCTAAAATGGATAAATCGGCATTAAACCCGAGGGCCGACCATGAGAGAAACCAAGTAATTTTAAATCAGAGATAAAAGTGGAAATGAGTCAAAGGCATTGCACAAACATCCAGTACAACCATTTGAAATGACCTTAAAAAAAGACACAACAGTCTCCACAGAGCAGGGGTGAATGCATAACAATCAACCGATAGACAAACCCTTCATGAGCCAGTTCAGCTTCAATATGCTCTATTTTAAAGCTTCATAGCTCTTTTCCAAGTGTGTGACTTGTAGTCAGGACAAAGTAACCAACTGTGTGGTCACAGTGGCTGGCTCAGGGATAAGCTTTTTCTCTTTTTTTGCCTGTGTAACTAAATGAATCAATAACACAAATGAAAAGGAAAAGAGAAGAAATGACTTCAGAGCTTCAGAGTGTTGTCACTATTTGCCATAGGACAACTCAGAGTCAGTTTTAGACTATGAATATAATATAATGATGATAATGAATAATAATTTTGGAATGTAGCTCATAACAAAGTATTTTAAAATACCAATATATAAATTCTTACAGTATTTGTCAAGTAGTGATAACGCTATGTTTAATTCAACAGAAGAAAAAAACATTAAGTAAAAGTATGACTGAAATATATCTTAATGTTCATTTACTGCAGATTATGAAATTTGACACAGAAAACAAGGAAATGCTTTACTGGAATGAAGACAACTGCTTTCCGTCAGAGCCAGTGTTCATCCCCAGACCAAATGGAGAGACAGAGGATGATGGTGAGGACAAAAAAGTGGAGCTTAAATAGACACCAATAGCTTAAATATAATGGGTTGAGAGATGAATCACAGGGGTATAGCTGAAAACTTAAAGTGCTATCAGTTTTTTTTTCTGAACTGATCTGGTTATATGAGAGATGAGCCTAAAACAAGTGAAAAATGACACTGCAGTTTAGGAAAAAAAATTTGACTGGCACAATGATAGGTAAGTGCAGCACCTGTAGTGTGAGTTTTAAGCAGAGGTATATGTTGTGCTGCTTACTGCTTGCTAAGATGAGGTAGATGAAGAGTTTGTTTGCTTGATTACAAAGTGAAATATCATTTGGTTCATATTTTGGCTCAGGGTGGTTAGCATGTTTGCGATGGATCAAAAATCATGTATCCAAATAGTAGGCTTGTGGAACATTTAACTGTGTATTGACTTGTATAAGCTACTATATGCATTATCAGCTAAAGTACAAATAGATAAGTCTAAATAGATATGGTTTACAAACTGATGATATAGTGTATGTTTTGATAAGGTGGCATGTTACAGTAAGTGTATTTTAAAGTAAAAGTTATATTGAAAACCTACCATTATCTGATTTGATTGTCATAACACTCTTTTCCTTTCAATTTACAGGTGTAGTCTTAACATCAGTCATCAAGTCCAGTCCAGACAACTCTGCTTTCATCCTGATTCTTGATGGCAGAACATTCAAAGAGGTAGCTAGAGCATACGTGAATACTGAGCTTCACAAGGACATGCATGGGTTTTTCATCCCAGAACAACGTTAATCAGTTGTGTAAAGTATATGTACGTGATAACATTTATGTTATGTGGCACAGGAATAATTGTGAATATTGAAAAACCCAATGCTCAATAGTCTTGTATTTGTGACAGGCGTGTACTGAGAATGCACATGGTTTTGTGGACAACGTGGTCTCTTGTCAATTTGTAGTGTTTGGATCATGAACAATTTTTGGTTTATGAAAGATGATGACTTACTGATTTTGTTTTAACAAAAAGATTTTATTAAGCAGACATATCATATATAAGTACATATCAAGGTTTGTCATGTAGTCCACATTATTGTATTACTATTACTACTATGACTGTTCTTATACTTGTGTTTATTATATTAACTAGAAAATGAAACTTTTCAGTTTCAGTTCTGACACTCCAAATATGGGAGAAGCAATAATGGTAAAGTTTTTATATTTAGTAACACTCCCTAATACTAATAGTGCAGTTTCTTAATAATCTGTTAACAAAGCCCTTCCAGAGAAACAAGATGGTTCTTATTCCTCCTCTCAGTATTGTGTAGTAGTTGTGACAAAATATTATATGCTACATATCAGTGAAAACATTACACAGTTAATACATAGGTTTATATGGACCATTAAATGAGCAATGTTACGATCTTCTATTTACATTTCTGGCTGTACAATTTTTCCTTTATCCCTTTATGATTATATGAGGGAAAAAAATTTGATGTCATGAATGTATTAGGATTTCCATTATGCAAGTACCAATAAAATAAATGAAGTGTTATATACATATATATTTTTTATGTGACGCCTGTAAAAACTCCACAGAAACATGTTTTGCATATTTTTTGTCTCAGAGTCCTCAGTTGCATCACATTGCCCTATGACCACATTTATTCTGCTAACGAGACCTCCAACAGTTTCTGTTTCATTGCAGAGATTACATTTTCAAGCAAAGTCCATACAGAAGAGCAAACAACCAGTTCAAGGAGAATGGGGGGAAAAAAAAGGCTTCAGGGGCAAAGCAGCTCTATAAAGTAAAGGGACTAAAGAAAAACTGATTGTAGATTACACTGGAAAACTGATGAGTCTATGCACAGCTGTTAAGTCGATGAAAGGAGGTGAGAATAGTGTAGTTACTAAAGTAAGTAAAGAAAATATATATTATGGCCATAATATATATAAAATTATTATAACATACAGTATGATTATATTATGGCCTTCAGAGTGAACTATTTTTAACAAAAAATCTAAAATAAATTTAGAGAACACTGACGCAAAATTTCAAATAAAAGTAAGAGGTTACAGAACAAGACAGGGCTGTTATTATGAATGCCTAGTGTGTGTGTGTGTGTGTGTGTGTGAATGAGAGAGACAGAGAGAAATGGGGAAAACAAGAGATCTTGTGATGAAGGCACATTAACTGTGCATCAGGCTGTGAATCGCTCCATTCAGCTGACACATTTGCTCAATATGCTAAAATGGGAACTTCCAAGTGTTTCCTCTGGGCAAGTGTTTGTGCTAACAGAAGCAACAAGGACATACACTTGTTTTATTGTTTGAGACCTGCTTACAGTGGACTCAAAAACCTTAATTAAATGTTTTTAGTAGACTTTCTTTTTTTAGTTAAAATGAACCAAAATAAAAGTAAAAGTAGTTTTATTATGGCCTGGCAACACTTAAAAGTCTTCTGAGTTCTTTAAGCATCTGGCCTTCAGATTCTTCAAAAGTGCTAGAAAAAAAAACATTTCACTGGTTGCTCCACTAAAAACTGGCAAAGCAGCTCAACAGAATGTAGGCAAGAATCTCACAGAACTTCACTTTTTCCTCATCAAGAGTCAAACGTGCAATCGCTGGCCACTTTATTAGATAAACCGGTACGCTCTAACATAATCAAATACAGCAGCTCTGTGATGAATTCTGCCCTACAAGGTTATAATTAACTTAAATATGAAATAACTTTTGTTTAAATTGCCAGACAGATCACTTATATAAATACGGTTGCCAAATTGTTGGGAATGCCTCTTAATATAATTCAGTGTGTGTAGAAAAAATGTTGGTGCATTTTGGTCTGAAGATGGTGCTCACATCAAAATAATGGCGTAAGATCCATAAAACCACCCAAGTGAATTAAAAATTGACCCTTGTGTGGTATTCGGGTCAAATTGACCCATATCAAATTTTTATAAGAGGGAAAAATGGAACAAGTTTCCTCTTTTTTCCACCTGAAACTCAATGGCCTTAGTTTATCTTCTGTGATAAACAAGTACAAAAAAGCTAAATGAATTGCACGCATGCTACTATACTCCATATGATTTTCAAATGGTCAATTAGACCCACATTCACACAGACAGACAGACAGACACACACACACACACACACACACACACACACACACACACACACACACACACACACACACACACAGAGGTAATGATACATTATTATTATCTAAGCACTGAGACGTTTGCTCTCAAGTGTCCACTTCCAATCATTTTCTCTTAGCAAACACCTGCACACCAAGTGGGTGGGACAAAAGGGATAAAGATCACAGTATAGAATCTTCCACCATCAATATGAGCAAAGATTCAGCTGTCAGAGGGCCTTATACAGAGCTCATACAGGAAGTACAAAGTATACACAGTGATGTCTCAGAGTAGAGTTTTCTTCTATGAACAAAATATAGAAAAAATCAGTACAGAGTATTCTGATTCCGAAAATGAATTTAAAGATTGGCTTCACTCAGAAGATGCACCGCAACGATGCACCGCAAGGAGTCACTGGAGCAGCCCCAATGCTCGGGTAAAGCAGCATCATGTAAACCAGTTGCTATTGCAGACAAAGATCTGTTAGGTCAAGACAGTTCACTCTCAATCTTAACCTAGAAGCATTCAAACCATTATCTTTCAGCACCGAATTAAAAATGTCCCATGTGGTGGTTGATCTAGAGAGATTATTTACAAATGTATACAATTAATACGCAATTAATACGTAATGTAATTTAATTTGCAGGAAAAAATATCTTTGAAGAACAGCTTTTTTGCAAAAGTACATTTAGGAGGTTAGAAACCAGGTTGGCAAAGTTGGTATAAGACGTCTTCAGAACATCACCACAGGATATCTGTTCAGTGAAGCTGAGTTTGAAGACGCCAATGTTTCCCCCTTTGAGCATTTAATATAACTGTGTGAAAAAAGAAAAAAGGTTAATATCAAGAATTTGAAGAAGGTTTGCCGCGTTAAGCGAACCCGGAAGTGAGCGGGAGTTAATCCTCTCACTTCCTCTGGCTACAGTTGGATGTGTGTAACAGCAGCAGGCAGAAACAACGGATAACCTAATGATGGAAGAATTTGGAGGTGAGAGGAATTACAATTGAGATGGTTGTTTTAGTCGTTTGGTGGTATTGTCGAGCTCGCACTTCCTCCAGTTTGATCCCACTTAACTCGAGGGTGTAAAAATGCCTGATCTTGCCTGGTTTTGCCAGCGACCTGATTTTTTGTTTGGAATTTAGCCCATGTAGTGCTAGGTAACGCCAGGGCCAAACAGGAAGCTAACGTTAGCTAGCTTCTGAGTGCCTGTGAATGGGTGTGATACCTACATTAGCCGTAGCAGCTAGTGTTAGCATGCTGCTTACAAATGAACCTTAAAACAAACGAAACCACTGTACTGCAAGTAACTGTCGTATTTTAATTGCATTGAAACATATAAATATTAAGCTAATTTATGTATGGATGTATATATTGGTGGAATCCGTGTAAAACCAACAAATCAATGGAGAAACATTAACTGTACCAACAACAATGAAAAAACAATACACTTTGTGAGAGCGAAAGCAAAAATTGATAGTGTCCGTAGAAAACCAGTGACACCCGATTGTTTTATTAGTATATCAAGAGAAGTCAGAAGTGATCAATTTGTGCTCTGCGTGACATTTAACCGTCTAACTTCTGCGATTCTTGCAGATGGTGACACTCCTTCTGAGCATCTGGTTCAGTGCAACATCTGTAAAAGAAGCTTCTTCCCTAAAGTTCTGGTAAAAACTAAAAACCTCTCCCTGATCATCATGTCAAACGCTGCTTTATAGAGATACTGACTAGAAGGAAAAGGACACTAATGTGTGAGAAGATGCAGTGGATTTGGGTCTAACAACACCAGTGGATGGTCTTGTGGTCAATATATTGTGCTAAAGAAATCATTTTGCTGACATGTTGAGGTGCCTGTGGTGACGGTGTTTTCCACAGTGATTGTATCAGCTCTCTCCTTGGCTACAATCCAAACAGACAGTAGGATCCAGTGATGAGCTCTGTATAGGCAAGATAAACATTAAAGGTGTGCTGCATTAGTGCATCATTTTTGTTGGCATGTGTGTATCTGTATAGACATGTGTACTCTATATTAGGAGGTTCAGAAGACTGCAAGCAGCTTTCAGTCATTTATGTTATATACGTAACATGTGTAAATGTATATAACCTGTTAAAAAGATGAACATGAAGAAACAGATTTTCTTAGAAGTTTTACAGTGCATAGTCATGTCATCATCATGTCATGTATTTTCTCTTTGTAGGAGAAACATGTTAAAATCTGCCAAAAGACGGTGACCAAAAAGAGGAAGGTTTTTGACTCCAGCAGACAGAGAGCTGAGGGCACAGACATCCCTACACTCAAACCAATCAAACCAAAGGTAAGTGTGCCCCTGAAGATATGGTGTAAAACCAGAACCGAAACAAATATTAAAGAAATTTTGAAACTGCTTTAAAGTTGTGCAGATAGTTTTTTTTTTCACCTTTTTTTTCAAAATTTTAAATGGTTTGAAACAATTTGTTCTGAAAATGTGATGTTTATCACTTTCATTCCCATTCATTCATTAATTCCAATATAAACAGTAAGTAATGGTTTGGACTTATCTAGGATACTGAAAATAATGAATCCATATCACAAGTCAACAGTGGGTAGATGCTCAGGCCACACAGCTCCAAATAGCAAATCTGCTGCCATATTCATGGCTGTTTACTTTGACCCCGGCTCAGTATGCTCAGCATTATGACCATTACTATGTTAAACAGCTCGTATTTTGAATCTTTGCTTTTCCACT
Organism: Ctenopoma multispine; assembly: GCA_034779795.1. Taxonomy (NCBI): domain Eukaryota; kingdom Metazoa; phylum Chordata; class Actinopteri; order Anabantiformes; family Anabantidae; genus Ctenopoma; species Ctenopoma multispine. The sequence continues at coordinate 23,525,585 of JAUYWH010000012.1, read as the reverse complement.
TAGAATATTCAGATTTTCAGTGTTTTGAGTTGGTAGATTATGTTCAACCACTTTTAATTGTATTTCAGTCACAAAGTTCATCTGCCACTGAGAAAGTAAGTTGATTTGTCTTTTGTTATTGTTTGTTCTTTCTGTATACATGATCTCTAGCTGCACAGTTTTATCTGTTGAAGTTGCTGGCTTCATATAGTATTGCTTTTATTGCTTGGATAGTTTGGAGGTGTTTCCACACATATTGGTGGTATTCATTTAAAAATGAAAACATTTTGTCACTTTCTTTTCCTACGTGCTATCTTCAACTGACAATACTCAAATGTATCCCATAATATCTCTTTTACTGTTCTTATTCTGTCTTTTCTGGGTGCGCTATTAGAATACCTCTGAACCTGTTGCAAGCTCAGACTGTTGTCTTGGCTCAAACTAAATGACGCATGTTCACTCTGTTGCATCATTGGAATAACAGAACATTATAGCCCTGAATATTTGTAGCATGAACAAAACACTATTTGTTAACAGATTATCTTTGTTTCACATCATTGCCAATTTTAAAGTCTGGAGGTTTGGACGGAGGAGTGGGAAGGAAACTTCCTCACAGTCATCTGTGTTTGTTAGACAGACGCTCTTAATGACCTTGAAGACTGTAACTGTATAGGAAATAGAAAGTCAGCAAGGCTATCATGTTTAAACAGAAGCAGCTCAGAGTATGCCCAGTGAACTACTTCTGTCAGAAAACATCTGCTCTAGATAAGGCTGAGTTTTCCACTGTAGAAAAAAGGGATTTTTGTGAATAGAAATGGAGTCTATTAGTTAAATGAAGTGGAAGCCTAACTTTAGTCCTGGTGCCAATTAACATTTTCCTACTTTTAGACTGTTTTAAGGCAGTTAGAGGCTAGATTCTAACAGAGAAAGGATGGGATCTTGTTTTTAACAATGTCAGCCAGCCCGTCAATAATAATTCAAAGAATGAATAGTAAATCAGGATGGCAGGTTGGATATGGAACAAACTGCATCTGTATTACCTCTTGCCAGGCAGAACCCCCCAAGAAGCCGTCCAACTGGCGCAAGAAACATGACGACTTCATTGCTACCATCCGGGCTGCCAAAAACCTCACTCAGGTCATAAAAGATGGGGGACCATTACCCCCACCTCCTCCTCCTACTTATGATCCAGGTAACAAATAGCTCTATAATGTTTGGAATTCACGAAGAGTAAAAAATACTATTGAATTATTGCTGTTGAGAAACTTTATAATTGATGACAACAACGTAACTGATAACCTTATAGGTTCAACACAACATTTTTAGTTAGTAGCAACATTACTGACAAAATGGTAAATATGGGCTGGAAATGACTCTGAATGTGAGTCAGATCTCATCTCTATATATTCATGATTTATATCATTGTAGTGGATTTTCAAAAGGTACAGTTATGATGCTTCAAGGCTTCAAACAAAGCAGGTAGAGTGACATCTGGTGGCTTTTGAAACATATAGCAGTCCTTAAAGGGTGGACGTTAAGAGCATGGACGTGACCATTTTTTGTGTCATTTTCAAGTAACAAAAGCCCAAGAAGCCTATGTGTTATCAAACCATAATACTTTTATTCTGATGATCTGCATTAAAATGAGATGTTAGTGTTGAGTTTGCGATATTATAGTTATCTAAATAAAATAAAATAGTCAAGGTTCATTATGATTGTAAACTTAATTATTATTACTTGGTACCTGGTAGGTTCAATATATTGCAAGAAAGATGGTATATTGCGATTTTTTCAAAAATCTTGTTTTAAAGAAATTGTCATAGTATAATAAATATGCCAGCACATGCAGTAAGGGGTTTTAAAAAGTAATCTTTCTTTCAGAACATCTGTTTAAACACAACACAAAATGGACCACTGTCTGCCAGAAATCTTTGCATAACTGTTAATTAAAAATCAATACAGTATTTTTATAATCAATACAGTATCCCAAAATATAATATAGCAATACTTTTTTTTTTGTTTTCTTACAACTCTTTTGTCTTCAGACTACGTCCAGTGCCCTTACTGTCAGCGGAGGTTTAACGAGAGTGCAGCCGACAGACACATCAAGTTCTGTCAGGAGCAGGCTGCCCGCATGCCCAACAAGAGCAAGATAGGAGAATCCAAGAAAGCCCCAGGTCGCACACAGGTACACACAGACACAGACTTGTATTTGCACATGACCCTTCAATTAGTGTTCTTGTTGGGAAATTGTAGTGATTACTAGTACTCTACGTTAGGCACAGAACTACTTACTTAATCGTGACACGTGACAGAGCAGAGTTCAAGCCATTTTGTTTTTTTCCTTGACCACTAACCGTTATGTAATTCAAGTTTCACAGAGTGCTATGGTCAAATATGCTTTTCATTTACTTATGTCATGAAACTGTAGACCTAAGTCAGTGTTTGCATTTGTATAGCTTTGTCACATGTGGAGAAATTTGTGCTGCCGTCTTCTCTGCAAAGACCATAATCTCTCTTCCTGTGCATGATCATATTTTGACTCCAAGAGGGGCTGAGAGGGGGGAGAGGAGGAGCTGTTCAGAAACGGGTCTTTCTGTGTCTGTGTGAGAGAGTGAGAGCGAAAGAGTAGAGCAAGGTGGGGCTGAGTGAGTCAGTGCACCGCACATAGCTCTACAATGAGACAACTTTTTACCCCTTTTTAAATAGCAGCAAACGAAAAATTCAAATGTTGCTAGTGTAATGGGTATCCATGATAAGAACACACAATAGAGCAACTACGGTAATGCTTTCCATCCCAAGAGTGCTTGTTGTTCCCTCTATCCTCAGTACAAGCCTCCTGCTCCTGCAAAGAAGGCCAACACTACTGCTGTGTCAAGTATCCCTTCAGCTGCCTCTCGTTTACCCCAGAAGTCAGGCATTGGACAGCCCACTGGTATGACAGCTCTGTTGACCATGCATCACAGAGTGTTATCGTTTCGTTGCAATGGATTTTCAAAATAAATGACCTGAAAAATTGACTCTCTTAGGCCAGGCTATGTTTATTGACAGTACCACACAAATTGTCACTTGTTACTCTCTCATTATTTCTCTTACCCACTCTCTTGTTCTAGGCATCCCCTCTAGTAAGGTCTCTTCTTCAGGCTCATTAAGGAGTAATCCGTCCGGCCTCACAAGTCCACCGTCAGGGTGAGTTTGTATTAAAAGTGAACTGACCCACACCGAAAGTTAAGTTAACGCTTCAATATACAACTATGAGGAATCAATCTAGCAGTAGCAAGAAACTCAGAATCACTCTAACCTGACCTACACTTAATTCAGCCCTTTAGTATTAGTAATATGTTAGTATTAATGATGCAATAACAATTATTAAAAATACAACATAAAGAATTTTAATTCTCTGATTGCTCTAAATTGTGGGAACACAGTGTATCTTCAGTGCTCCCAGACTGTTTATAGAGTCTGGGTCACAGAAGTCTTTGACAGCACTTCTACCCACTGAGCTATGTTTTTACTAAAAAGCTTGGCACAACTGTGATTATAGCAGATCGGTATAGAAGCTGCTTAGATGCCCTTTTAAACGTCACAAACCTAGCCCTGCAAGTTATTTGCATTTGACACGTACATACGTCTCTTTTCTCTCTCATTTGTTCTCTGTCAGTGTGGGAAATAAGACCCGAGCAGTGGGCTCTGGCTACGGCTCTGGAAGGACCTCTCAGTCTGTAATGGGAGTCAACAAGAAGAAAGTAGACGCCTACATATCCAGGTGAGTTTTGTTAAATTGTCTAGACCACCTTGGCAGAGACTATGACTGGCGTTTTACGATCGTAAGTTACGCCTGTTGTTTGGATGGAACGACTGCATTCCCTGTTGAACACAAAGTTCAGCACCATAAATCTCGCTGGACATGAATGGTTCTTGTTGCCTCAGCTTATCCTGTCCAGCTGGATGACTAGCTGCCTAGCCATGTTTCAATACAAATCAAGGTACAGCAGCTTGTTATTTCAGACTGGATAGTCTGTCTTCCTTGCTCTACTAGTCTTTGGTAGCTTTGACAAAAGCACTGGAATATTTCATCTATGAGAAGCTGCTTTGTCTGCACTGACATTGTATCTTGGTTTTGCTCATATTGACTCAGGCTTTTTGATTATCTTAAAATACCTACATTATTAAAATTTAATAATCTGTTAGAACCGTTTCAGCAGTTTTTAACTGTATTATAAAACAACTTCATGTATATACTGTAGATTCTAACATTAGTGCTCACTCATCTTTGTTAAATTTTTCAGGAACGACATTGATGGTGGGAATGAAGTTGGCACCGGTGGAACAAAGAGCAAGTTCTGTCACGCTTGTGGGACAAAGTACCCTGTTGAATCCGCCAAATTCTGCTGTGAGTGTGGGGTCAGAAGGATGTGTATCTGATGGAGATGGGAAGAAGGAGCATGTACGGCAGGTAGAGAGGTACTCGAGCTAGCATCAGAGGTTTTCACCAAAGCTAGTATGAATTTTGTATCCCTCTGTGTTTTCACGGTTAGGTCTAGTTTCACAGCAGCAAAGTGATGTAATTGGCAGACAACCCTAATGCTGTGTTTTCTTATTTTAATTGCTGCATGGACCAAAATACAGGCAAAGTAAATCCAAATCAAGCTTTTAAGGCTTGGGGGTTACCATTGGTATGTAATATTGCATTTTACATACAGTCCTGCTGAATACTTTACAGTTTTTCAGCAGAACAAGAGACTTTAATCTGTTGGATCTGAGTTGTGAACTGATTTGGTGTGAAGTTACAGTATACTAAACAGTAGTAAAATTCTTGATATTGGTAACAGACACAGACCATCCAGCTTACTGTTGTCGTGAAACTAGTGATGGTGACAAAGGGGTTAAGAATTTGTAATGAGAGGGGAAAAAACATTTCCAATTATGATAATTGTTTTGGTCATGGAAGTAATACGGTCGGAGTCACTATTAGTATTAAAGAAACTTAATTCTGTTAAGTTCCCTAGGCAGTAATTAGGAGTTTGATACCCTGTAGAGCAAAGGCGGTATCTGCAGTTGAAGCTGATTGAAGCTTGCTGCATTCTCAGAAGAGTAGAGTTGAGTGATACAAGAGAGTTGATACAAGCTGAGAGGGAGGTTATAAAAGTGCTGGATGACTCATTAGAGGTGGGTATGATTGCCGCTGTATCTCAGTCCCCAGTCAACCATCATTTGAAATTCATTCCTTCCATCTCCCTCTGCTGCCACATAAGCAGAATTAGTTTCTATTGAAGTGCAATATAATTGACTACTGAGGAAGACAGGTGCTTTTAGAATTTTGGGAAGACATCCCCTGGGTTTGTCCAGAATGTGTTTACTGTCACTGCTCCACATTACAAGTGGTCCCCCCCCCTCCCCCAACCACTATAGGCAAATGTTTCTAGAAAAATGTAGCATTTCCTCAGTCCTGTTTATTTTCTCTCATTTTGTTCAATGAAATGAGTTATTTTCTTAATCCTTTATTTGTACTGAATGCACAATGACTGCATCTTTTGTTAATGCTCTGCAGCATTGAGATGTGTTTAATTTGTATAAAACCTAACTGCACAAATGAACATGCTGCAGTTGCCTTTTCCCTTAAAATTGTTTGAGTCAGTATTCAGTGCATTACTGTATTTAGTATCAAGTGTATAGTAACGCTGCGAATATTTCAAATGCTCTGTGACCTGTGCTTAATTAACACACTATTTATTTATCCCATAATTCATTTACAGGCAGGACACTAAGAGGGAAAGGCCTCTTCCTGAGGTGCATATTTTTTATTCATTAACTATCAAACTGTCATGTTACAGTCATTAGGTATGACGCTAACTATTTATATTACATGACTGAAAATGTTTCAACAGACTGGACAGGTGTGTTTTCCTGTGCTGAATACAACAGTTGTTAGCCTGGATACTGCTGTGCACCTAATGCCATGTATATTCACCAATATCAATAAACTTCTATGAAGAGAGCTGTGATGGAGTGTCTGTTGAACAGAGGAAGTAAGAAAAGTGTATTTCAGCGAAATAAGTACAAGCATATCACTGCATTGTTTTATATTGTTGCATTGATATATATATATATAAATATATTTGGAATATACAATATTAGTTTGTGTCTTTGATTAAAAAAACAGAAATTAGCTACATAGTAATGCATTAAGCATGGTCCCTGACAGGAAAAGAAAGTAGCTGCTGCACTTAATGTGATAGCTGAAACAAGGCTGCATGCATATATATCATTTTCAAAGATGGCATTTGTTGATTTGTGTAAAAGGAGTCCATATACAGTACAGGCCAAAAGTTTGGACACACCTTCTCATTCAATGTGTTTTGGGGTGAACTGGACCGCAGAGTGAAGGCAAAGGGGCCAACAA
>JAUYWH010000012.1:23500113-23511463 GCA_034779795.1 Ctenopoma multispine | reverse complement strand
CCCCCCCCCCCCCCCCCCCCCCCCCCCCCCCCCCCCCCCCCCCCCCCCCCAAAAAAAGGTAGAAGTGGGTGCTTACTGTTCTGTCCAGATGAGTTTGCAAGAGCATGTAATCGTTTCTAAGTTCTTCTGGAGGTCTATTGCTGTCACAGGACAGAGATTGAGGTAGAAGTAGAAGAGCAAGGAGACTAATGCAAAGAAGAGGCTGGAATACAGGGAGAGAGGAACAGAGATGGTCAGTCGTTTGTTCTAACACACGTTTGCTTATTTTACAGATTAATATTTTCCATTTAAGGAATCTCAATAAAATATATAAATCTAGTGTTGGAAAGTAACTAAGTACATTTGTTAAAGTACAGTTTTAAGGTATTTTATTATTTCACTCAGTGGTACTTAAAACAGAGGGACACAGGGCACCTCTTACTCCCAGAATTTTATACATACAGGTAACTAATATATAATAATTTTCCAAAATATGATGCATGGTTATAAATCAGACAGTGTATAAAATCATTTGAAATTATTTAACACATTGCCCAACCACAAGACTATAACGCTGGTACACGTGAGCCATTCTGCAATTAAAACAGACACTCTAAAAAGGGCCTTTCTGTAGAATAATATCTATTTTGTCTTTTCTAATTTTCCTGTGCATTTACCCAAGTTAAATATATACTGTAGCTCGTCTAGTGTAATTAATTTAGCTTTTAGTATTGGCACTTTTACATGATTAAAAGATTATCTTGATATCTAACATGGGCGTAAACATTGATCTTTATGTGTAATTTCCTTGACGATCAATTCCATGCAAGCTACAAGCCAATTCCCGTAAATCCTAAACCTATTTCAGTTTCCTTATGACTGGCAGATGGGAAGTTATTCACACGGAATTCCCCTGTTTGGAGAACCCTTTAAGAGACTAACATACAGTAAATCAGCCAGTCGCTCGGCGGAGAACGGATGCGCGTGTAGTCGACTCCCGGTAAGTTTTGAGAAGCTTTCACTACGCTGCTTTACGTGTTCTACACTTTAAATTTGTGATTAACCACCCCTGCACTGACACCGACATGACTTCGGCTTTAATTGGGCTCGTATGTGGTGGATTTAATATCTCTTTAATTCAGTGCGTCACCATTTTAGGCCACTTGGACTGACTGACACTCAGTTCGCTTTCCATACTCACCATTGGTCATTCTTCATTCATATTCACCACGGGCTGGAGCTGGAAACGAACACTCTGGCATGTGTCTTCATTGCTGCTTAGATGCTCAGTTTGTCTGGATTGACAATTTTCAGAAAACGCTCGTCCTCTCCTGCGGTTCTGGTGGCTTTGCACTGCTTTCCCACGTCTTGCCCAACTCAGCTCCGTAACCACAGCATGTGATTTTACTTCCGTCCTCACTAGCAGAGGTTTCACTTTACTCCCAGATGAAATAACGTGTAAAAAACGTCAAGGGTATTGCTCCAAGTGATCTTTCCTGCCTTCATGCTCATAGATGGAGACAAAGTGTGTTTTAACGCGTTACGCGTTCGGGTGTTGTCCAGTTTTTCGCTTATCCCAGCTGCAGGACTCGAGGTTAATTGAATGCTAGAACAATTCATTCATTCATTCAAATGTTGTATTTCAGGAAGGAAAACAAAAACTCAGATGAACATGTTCACAATAAATGCTTCTTTAGGATAATCCAAAACAGCATTCAGTCCCAGGGGTCAATCCCTTTCTAACTTGGATTATTTGTGTTTGTCTGAGGTTGAATCCTCTGCTTAAACAAACTCCCCTCTCTAAAACTGCCCCTATTCACTAATTGACAGTTCCATTCATTCATTCATCTTCTTCGCCCACTTTATGGCAGATACACATTAATGTCGAGGAGCAGTTACAGATCGGATAGGGTTGGGTAAAGGTTAAGAATCATAAGGCACAGCTGTTCAGGATTTGAGTGGTCAGGTTCAGATTAAGATAAGAAAACGTCCATATGCACAGATAAAACATACTTCACTGCACACTCACAAGCCAGTCTTGAGTTTTTAAATGTGACCTCAACCCTATGTGGTTTTTTTCCCAGTTTGCTCCCAAGTGGAACAGAGACTGAGTCAATTCACAGTAATTTAAAAGCAGATGAGTTTTAAGACATCAGTTGTCGTTTGAGTGTCATTTTGAAATGGTGCATGTTTTTGAATGGGAATGTCATTTGTCACTGTGACAAATGACATTGCAATGTTGTTGTAGAACACAGCTAGTCCTGCCTCAGCTGCACCTGGAATGACAAAAATGTTTATTGTCTCTCACTGTCACAAACTATACAGAACTGACTGTCTATTTCACAGGAGGTGCTGTACCGGAGACATTCCCATCAAATGTCTGAGAAGTGAGTCACGAGAAACATTTCATTAGATTCATTAGGTCGACTTGGTTGAAGGTGACTCACCTTTTAGACAGCCGCAAATTGATGATTGAAATAATCACCATTAATCCTGTGAAATGGTTTGATTTCCCGGAATATTCATGACATCCTGATATGCAAAGCAGGTTCAGGGGCAGTCAATGATTGTATGTCTCATCACTAAATGTCGGAGTGTCCTTACTAATGCTGTAATATCATTAATTATCTCAGTATTTTTATTGTGTTACAATTGTACCCTGTTGTTGTCTTACCTCAAACATTAACATTACTTAAAATTTTTACTTTACTTTACTGCCAAGTAAAGTTTTTAATTATTTTTATCTGAAATCGATTATATATCTTTATATTTGATCAAGTCTCTCAGTTTAAAAAACGGGATTGCTGAACATTTGAAACAGAAAACAAATATTCCCAATGTACAGCATTTCTAATATAATGATATGTGATGGTGCTTTTGATAGGAAAGTCTGCAGTTCATGCATGTACTGACAATTGTGCAACATATAATGTCTTTCACATCTTTTCTGAAATATTTAACGAAAGTTAAAGAATGTTTTCTTTGAGGGATCTGTCTTGATTGTCTTATATTTGTGATTGATGGACTTAAATGTTAATGAAGATGTTTGTCACCCTGGGCAGGTGGAATTATTGACCAAGCCTGTAGCCATCAGATCTGACTCTGTCAGCCTGTTGCTGGTTATGGATATACAGTAAATGTGTGCAAGGTTCAGTGTGGATCCAGTGTTATATTTGATTACATCTTTGTCCTGAAGTTATTTTTTTATCCATGATTTTTAAAATAACCTTTCACCTACAGTAGCTGAAACTCAAATTCTGAGTTTTGCAGGTATGCAATACATGTAAACAATGTAGATCTTTTTTTTTAAAATAAAAAGCAGAAAAACTGTAGATGGGGGGCATGTTTAGGTAAACTGTTTCTTGTCCAAACAACTTTGTCCTTTGTAACAGTTAAAACTATTTGTAAACCAATCCAGGACTACACTTGTGCACATAAGATAACAACTCTGAACAGTGAGGTAAAGCAATAAATGTCAACAATAAATGGCCAGTAAACTGAGTCATGACTGGGGACCAGGCTAGGCATACACACTACTGACCTCATTAAAAATTTGCAACCAGTGCAACTGTGTAGTTATGAACTGTAATAATCGAGCAGGTTTATAGCATCAGCAGGGAAAAACAATTAAAAAGACTTCAAAAATGACCTTGGATGGATTAAGGAAGGATGTTCAATATCAGAACACATCTGCTCCATGTCTGTGTACACGTCTGTGTACACATAATGCTTAAGTTGCTACATGGGCCCTAATTGTGAATTCTAGTTTACACCATATAATAGTTATTAATAGTTAGTATTATTGTGATTTGTTAAACATCCATGTAGCAAAATATAAAAATACTGTTTTCAGAAGATTAGATTGTGAGAGCTGATATTTTCATGCATAAGCACAAACTTGGCTTTTATGTATCATGAAGGGATAGTTATGGAGTAAGCCAATACTGCATGTCATCCTATTTAAGATATGCTTCTTACTGACTGTCACTGACTTATCACACCAACTGCTTACAAAACTGCACGTCTGCATGAACGGGAACTGGCACACACACATGAACTGTTGCTGTACAAACAAATCACTTTACATAACATAATATGGCGACACTGTTGACAGCTAAGTGAAAGGTATTGTCTATCTGCGTTTCCTGGTTTTGCCTTTTTTATTCAGATTTTGCAATAGTAACTGTGTTTTTCGCACTTTGTTGCTACAGCAAACGACATAGGCTGTTTTGTGCATGAGAGCAGAGAGGAAGTGTTGTTGTAGATTTAGGTTGTATTTTTGACCACAGTTTGGATGATGCTTGCAGGAATAACTAAAAAAAGACTGAATGACTAACAACGTTTTGCTCTGTTTTTGTTGAAACTGTTGCCGTATTAGGCATGTACGTATGTCAGATTAGACTGCGGCATGGAAACGCATGTGTGCACGTGCTGCAGATTTGGAGTTCGCAGTAATTAAAGACATCCATCAGGTTATGACAGCTCTGCCAGGAAGTGCTGCATCGTTTGGATCCAGGACAGAACCTGGGTAACCATGACAATGGCAATCAAACACAGATTATATTATCCAGCAGAGTTCCTTTTGTTTCCTGCTGGTGATTCACTTACAAACAATGTGAGGTGTGCTGCAGCACAACATCAAAGGTGTTTAAATCATTACACTTTCTAAGTTGTTTGTGGTTGTAATTAATGTGCTGATGTTAATTTTACTCTTGTTTATATTTTTCTTTTTTCTTTTTTTTACTTTTGGATCCTTATGTAATGTCAAGGTTACAAACACTGCGACAAGTGCACAAAGCAGCGTGAATGATCATTTGTGTTGTGCTCACCATTGTGTTTTAGTTAGGTGAGGTGCGCCACAGGTTGACGGGAATCCAGTCACGTGTTTCTGGGTTGTCTAATGCATCATACATGCTGTGCTGCTTTCTAGATCCTCTTCATGGGACTGCAGAGAATTGACCGAAGATGTGGAATGTATTCGAACATTTGAAAGCATCATTTGACGCAAGCACTTACCACAAATTATTTGACAATTGGCTTTCGGTATCAATGGATAAAGACATGAAAAAACAGAATAATGAATTGAAGTGACCCTCTAAATACAACTAACTTTATTTATTTGGCGTTTGGCGTAAACAATGTTGACATTGTTTGACAAAGATGCTTTAGAGACAATGAAAGAAACAGAGTTCACAAAAACCACAGTTTAGTTAAATGAATTACAGGAATGTTGGTGGTTAAGAGAAGGATTTTCAAGCGTGGGAGGCAATGTGATGTGTTTTTCTTAGTTTGTTTGTTTGTTTTTTTAAGCACATGCATTTACACTGACAGCTGCTGATATCTAACGCGGCTTTCCAACCGTTGAGAGGCTTTTTCTGTGGGAATGATGGATTTCTGGCTAAAAATACAGCCACAAGTTACATTTCTTGTTTTTGTTTCAGATTTGCTGCTATGTTGTAATTGTTTGTGCATTGGACCGTTAAATGACCGCAACACGTTGACCTCAATAAACACAGTTTTCCCACCATCCACTTCTTTGACTTTGTGTCACTTTATCTTTTATTTTTGTCTGAGTTGCTAAAATTGTTATACACTGGAGTTTATGTGGGGGAGGAGGTAGCTGTGAGTCTTTTTAAAAATGTGGGCCATTCCCAGTTAATTAACATTATGTATAAGGTTATGTACACTCACTGGCCACTTTATTAGGTTCACCTACAGCAGCTCTGCCATGAATTCTACTTTTATGAGATTATAATGTCCTCATTTATTTAAATAGTTTGGCTTTTATTTGGCTAGATTGCACACCTAATAATGAGTGTACTGTATGGGCATGTATTATTATTATTATTATTTATTATCTTTAATAAATGTCAGTTTATTATTGGGTGTGTCTCATTTCTTTATTAGTCAATCAACCAACACACACACCTCTTTCCAATTTAATGAATAATAAGGCTACATGCTAAGTGGTTGTTATCCTGTTGTATGTTAATAGTTGACTTTAAAATTATATAGCCTGTACATGTGAATATTATTGTATATATATAGCATATTGTGCACTATTGTATTCAGTGCCTTCTGTCACCTTCTGCTGTAAAACATTATGGATGGGCTCCCCATGTGCGTCTGTCTCTACTGGCAGCTCCTTATGAAGTACTCTGGCCAAATATTACAGATAAAGTTGTTTCTTGTCAGCAGTACACAAATAAACACAGTGGATATTGTGACAAGTAGGGGGCCTGACATCTAGTCATTTGTTCAGTTTCTTTTTTTTGCTTTTGCAGTCATAATTAGTCCTGTGCGCACACCCACATGAATGTATGAAGCTTATCACACGCGGACTTGTGAATGTGGCTTTGAAACACATCCTGGAACAGTGTTGCTTAATATTCTTGAGTGAAAATGACATTTCCCATGACCGTTTCCCGTAAACTCTGTTGCAACTTACAGTATTTTGTGAATGGGAAGGTTCTAACAAAGTCTCGGGTGTGTAAAAGAGGATGATAAAACAGGAATTTGCTTTAACTTGTGCAATATCTCACATTATCTGTTATTGTACATGTTTTCTGTAACAAACTGACTTTTTAGGTTTTCTGTGTCTTTTTTCCTAAACCTGTTTCTTTAACCTTTGGAGCCATTGTGTTACAGATTACTAGAGGCACTGTGAAACATCATATAATGAATTTAAACACTTGGCTGAATTTATGAAGATAATACAACACTACAGACAAAAAATTAATTTGCTGATTTTGTCAGCAATCATGATATCAATAAATATAACAGACATATAACAGTAGCCTGCACTGAGTCATAACTTCATCCATAATCTTGTTACCCATATGTGTCTCTGTGAGATTGGTCAAGCAGAGAACTTGTGGCTATATGTTACAGCAGTCCATAATTTGCATCTTTAAAAGGATTATATGGCTATGCATTTTACTGGTGTTGAGCCTGTTTCTTCACCTTTTTTTGCCACTTTGCTCTTCACTTTTTCCATTCATTCATTCTCAGTTGGCATGCCAGTGAAAAGATCTAACCCAAAGGGGGGGGGGGGGGGTGGGATTATATAATTCTTTATAAAAAACATCTCAAGGGATTTACTTAAGCTTTGTTTCTTTTCTTACAGCATGGAACAAATATGTGTTCCAGTATGTGTATTTATATCCCCGTTTTCTTGCATGATTTTGTGGACACATGACATGCTCACTTAAGACTGAGGACTAAGAGGATGTACTTCAGTGGTGCCCTTAACCCCTAACTGGACTCTGAAGGTGAAATTGTCTAATTGTGTTATATGAAAGTTATTTAATTGACCTCATAGTAGCAAAATGAAACAAGAAAACAAAAGAAGATGCTCTTGCAGCTGGAGTGTTGATTTAAATAACAAATCGTGTGTTAGCTCCGTGGCGCCATCTAGTGGTTATTATTCACACACACACACACACACACACACACACACACACACTTGAATCACATGCAAAGTGAGGAAATAAAGAAGCAGTGAAGACACAATGAGACGTGTAAAATTAAAAGAAGCGCGGAAATTCCAGCAGATAAAACATTTTCTTTTTCACTTTACATTCCACACATTCTTTTCCCAGTGCCTTTCAAATCTGATAACAAATCAGTTCCCATTCATTAAACACGGTCAAACAGCTGGTAGAGATATACAAAAATAAATTAAATAATTTCAGTTATATTGATTTTATTATTGCAATCACAATAAAATGATGAATAATCAAGTGAGGATGTAGGGATGATGCAGGATAAAAACACACAAACACAAACAATTCCATCTGAAATTATAACGAGAAAAGAAAAAAACAGGTAGTGAAACCAGACTGGTGGTCTGTAGTTTTTCTGCAGGCTGCGCAGTCAGAAATACTGTAGTGATAGAGAACACAAAGTTTTCTGCCAAAACAAGAGTTACAGTCAAAATCTCAGCTGGCAAAAATATAATTTCATGTAGTCTGCTGTTTATCTACTGCTCAAAATATGTAACCACTGTGCTGAATATTGCAGATTTATTATCCAAAAGCTCCACACCTAACTACAATATTTTCTCTAGACAAACGCCTGAGTGATAGAATGCTGCTGAGGTTTGTCCTACCTGATTCGTAGATGACTTAAGAAGCTCTGTTAAAGTAACAGAGGGTTGGTGTCCTGGTCACCACCCTGACCAATGTCCTAACCAACTGCATTTCTTTTCCATTTCTAATTAAATGTATTACACAATGGAGTTTGCAAACAGAGAAGAGGACAGAATACTTTCCAAAGTGACTGCACGTACCTCTATGTGCAATACATACAGAAAATGTCTGGTCTTGTTTCTAAATACACAACTGTTTCTTCCACATATTAATATGCTACTTTTCACAAAAGTAAGAAAATAACATGATAACAGAAATAAAACACCTTATCCCCATTCTTTTCTGTTTTTAAAAATATGAACTCTGAAGTTTTATCTTGCTTACACAGCATGCTGTAGCAGCATTTTTTCTACCCCCCGGTGCTTTGATAACATAAGATGGGTAGTTAAATACACAATTTCCAATTTCAAAGCAATCTATACTACAGCTGTTATGAAAAGTATAACAGCTAACAGCTAGCAGTTACTGTAAATACTGGACAGCGTTTTTCCCCAAAAAACGAAGGACAGAAGAAGAGGGAAGACAAGTATGTTCACACATGTTGTATTATCCTTTTTTAATAAAGCAATGTTGAATAAAAAGACTTGGCATCCTGTGGTATATGTACATAATACTGTCAAAGCTAAGTTCATTTTAAAGACATTAATGTAGCGTAACCCAACAATCAAGGAAGAAGAGAGGTAACTACATTCGGAGCTGCCTGTGATATATCAGAAATATTGTTAAATTCTTAACCTTGGAGAAACCTGGGGTGTGTCAAAGTGTGAACGATTGAGAGGGGTGAGGGGCTG
This sequence comes from Ctenopoma multispine, assembly GCA_034779795.1. Lineage (NCBI taxonomy): Eukaryota > Metazoa > Chordata > Actinopteri > Anabantiformes > Anabantidae > Ctenopoma > Ctenopoma multispine. Next base: position 23,502,543 of record JAUYWH010000012.1, on the reverse strand, counting down.
GAAATATGATGGAGTGTGGGTTGGGTGATATTATCATCATCATGACTCCACAGGGATCTGGTTGCCATGGTGTGTGTAGGTGTGAGGGCGGGGGGTGGTGCTGGGTGGGTGTGGGTGCATTAACATGGGTGGGGGTGGAGGCGATGGCAGTATAGAGGAAAATATTGTTCACAAAGTCTAAGTATGGAGACTCATCTGTCTTTCAATGGTTTTTAATGTTAGGTTTAAGGTAAGAGCAGGTTTAGGCATGTAGCGACCGTGGCAGTGGTTGAGGTTATGGTCTCTCAAGGGAATAAATAAGTGATTGCGTGTGTGCCATGGATGACTTGGACATCCACACGTTACGCACACAGTAGTAAAACACAGAGGTTGCTCAGCTATAGACTGAGGGAATCACTTTATGAGTCACAGCAAAAACTGACGGCACACTAAACCACAGTGGTTCCCTTTGGGGCAACAATGACACCCTCCAAAATCTAAGAAATCCCAATGTGAAAATGCAGGTTTGACACGCATTATGTGCGTATGTATGAGGCAACTCCCCACCGCGCGCCACCACCTGAAGATGGCGCTCCATGTCTTTCCAGGACGCCGGTGTTGCACGTGCTCGTGCACGTGCGTGAGTGAGTTTGCGCGAGAGCGAGACAGAGCTGCTGTCTGCCTCCTCTCCGGTGGTGTTACCTCCCGGTCGCTGCAGTGCTTTGCTGCTCTCCTCTCTGTCTGTCTCTTTCTCTCTGCCTCTCTCTCTTTCGCGCTTTCGTACCCAGCGCCTCGCCTCTTCCTCCTCCCCTTCCAACCCCCCCCCCACCACCACCACCGCCACCACCACCCCCATTCTCATCCGTCTCCTCCACATCCTCCTCTTCCTCCTTGCGGATGCCTCAACCTTGCACCCCCGGTCCAGCATCCCGGCAAATGGTCGCTCCATCCCCGGCAACTCTGGACGCAGGACGCAGCGAAAAGGCGCACCGCTCTGTTCTGTTCTGATCTGAGCACACAGCGGATTGACTTGAAAGAGAGGGGGACCACGAGCACAAGGGAAGCGAGGAGAAGCCGGTCGCTGACAGTGGCCAGGATCTAATTTTCAGTAAGTTATCTTCTTCATTTCCCTGCTGCAGACTTCAAATGATCGGAGAAGGTGACATGTCTTCAAAGGCCTGTTTTTTTAGTCGGTTTATGTTAAACACAGCGAAACATGCAATGACCACTGAGTGACTTCCGGCTCATTCATGCTGGATGATTTTTGGAAACTGATGGTTTGAACAAACAGTGTAATTAAGAACAAGCTTACTGCAAATTTCTTCTGAAGAAACTGGCGTCCTCCTGTGCTCGGATCACCGAACACACAGCAGTGATACAGGTGATTGCTGAGTCGAATTCAACAGTGGTTGTGCGTAAAAGTGCTCGAAAAGGTTGTAAACAAAATGGTGATAATTTCCCTCCTAGAACAGGATATTCTGTTTTGACTTCTCCCTTTAGAAACACAAGTTCAAATCTTGTACCTTTTAAGTATATGTGCAGGATTTTGTGGTATAGTTTGGTATATGATTCATTTCTGGAACTCTGTGCCTGGCATTGTAGCATGAGATGAATCTCTTTGTTCACTGTTAAGTTGTTTGGGATTGCCTTTTGTTTTTACTATTCTGGAGTATGACAGGTGATTTGAGGATAACAGTGTGGGTAAAGTCTCCATGCTTTTCCCACAGCTGTGCTCGTGCTTTGATCAGTAGACATTTGGAGGAGCAGAATTGTGCACTGGTAGTTTGTCAAGGGCGTGCAATATATCCAGCTGATGATGCCGGGGAGAAGAGGAGGAGGAGGGGGAGGAGGAGGGTTGGGCTGGGATGCTGTTAGGCATGCTGTGGGCACATGATCAGCCTACTGCATGTCAGCACTTTGACAGGTGTATGATGGACAGCAGAGGCACAGGCAGAAAAGAGAGGGTGTTACTGTATGCTCAGTATATGGCATTAAAATCTTTGTCTTTGGTCCGTGTTGCTTTGAAACTGTAAAACTTTGGGATGAGATTTTGGCTGGGGTCAGATAGCTGCCTTTGTGGCCAGGTAAGCAGCTTTGTAACGAGGCGAAAACAATCCCCTCCAATTCTCCTCCAGCTGACCTCTGGTGCATCAATATAGGGATATAGATTTTCTCCCCATCCCATGTGCTTCACTGACAACCAGCACGTTACCCACTTTTCCAGTACTTTAAATTATGAGAGTATTACACTGACCTCGCCCATGAGCCACACATCTTCAAACCTCAATATTTTCTTTTTCCTAATTTGAAGGATAAGCAGCATTAAAAAAGACCTATCACTGTGGGAACTGTCTCAGCTATTCTTGTGCAGTCTCTGTTTCCACACACACACACACACACACACACACACACACACACACACACACACACACACACACACACACACACACA
>JAUYWH010000012.1:23473967-23495981 GCA_034779795.1 Ctenopoma multispine | reverse complement strand
CACACACACACACACACACACACACACACACACACACACACACACACACACACACACACACACACACACAGGTGTTTCTATCTTAAAAGCTTGAGGCTGGCCAAGTGGTATAAATGTCACACCTGCCTGTGGTTGGATCAGCAGACAGCCCTTCAGCAGCACACACTGATCCTTATCAGCTGTGTATTGCTGTGGCTCCCAACTGTCAATCAAATGCTCTCTCACATCTGTGGAAAATGATTATGATGGAAGAGACAGAAAGAGATAAGGCCTGTTTACCGCGTGGATCGAACCACCTTATTTTATTGCCTTGGTGTATAGGGTTTGTGTGCGCGTGTGGATTTGTGTCCACCCTGATCGATGGAAAGAGAGAGAAAGAAGAAAGTATGGAGAAAGACACAGAGTGACATCAGAGATCAGAGACAGCAAAAGGAAAAGGTGGACAAAAAGAAGGTGAGGGATGCTTTTGGAAAAAAAAAAAAATATTAGTGCTACATGACAAGCTGACTATTAGCTCACGGCAGCAACCTGTAGGAGCACATTTTGCATGATTTGGAAGGAAGAAGCAGCGGGAGGATTTAGCTGTGAGTGTTTTCCGCATGTCTGATAGAGGAACAGCAGCTGAAATAATGCTTTGACCATGGGCATTTTATTAAGTTGTTTATTGATGTGTGTTGACACTGGAAAGCTACGTCCACAGTTGAGCCTCAGCTCCCGCTGTCCGCATTATTCGATTTCATTTCACAGTCCCTGAGCTAACAAAGGCAGGTTTTCTGTCTTGCTACACATTGTGCTTGTTCTGACTAAAGCTCATGTCAGTGCAAGTTTTATGTGCTCTGTCCTGATATTCAGCATTTTTATTTATGCCGAGTTCCTCCTGAGGCATCCGTCGTTATAAAGTGTGTCTGACAACAAAATGTTTTCTTTAAACTTAACAATATACAGAACAGGTTACTTTTATTGAGTGTTTTCATATTAAAATGCATATTGAATCTCAAATGGACTGCAGGAAGCTACAGACCCATGAAGTTATTCAGGAATAAAAAATGATGAAGATGAAGGATGTTTTTGTTGTGTTGCCTGTGGTGGGCCATGAATTATGCAGTGGCTTCAGAAAATAGTCAGACTCCTTCACTTTTTTCACACTTTACTTGATTGGATATTTAATTTATAAAAACATTTTGGTGAAATTGTCCTTTTTTTAATTTTTTTTAATAAGTGTTTTAGAAATGTTTGCAAATGTATTTAAAATTTGTGTTGCGTTGACTTGGCCGTATCTTTGGTGGTGACGGTTGCACTAGTCCCAGGTTGTTTGCACATTTTAAAATGACTGATGTGTATTTGGCTGAATTCATCCCTCATACTCCCAATCTGAGAACTCTCCTTTTCCCTGCTCCTGCATAGTCGTCCTTCCAATAAGTTCTTCAGAGGACTTCTAAAGCTCAAGTCAGAGTTGTGTATTTGATCTCCCCCTTCTGACATTTTGGCTGCATGACCAAGCCTGGGAAGAATCCTGGTGATTTCAAACTTCTTATTATTCTTATTGTTATCGAGGTCATTTTTTGAGGTCATTTAAAATGTATTTTTGATCAACTCAAAAGTAGGATATAAGTATACTACAAGTAAACTAATAGTATACCTGTAAGTTTAGTTTTTGTATTTAAAAGTACACTTTTATAAACTAGAACGCATATTAATAGTACATCTCTAGTAAATTAACATATATAAAAGCTTATTTATAGTATACTTGAAGTGTACTTTTATTAACTAAAAAGTGGGCCAATTTAGTCCCAAGAAGTATTGAAGAAGTATGCATACATAAGTGTACTACAAGTACATTGCCATAAGTATACTTGAACATTACTTAAATATAATTGAAGAAATAAACTTTCAGCATACTTTTCTTCATAAGCGCAGCCCAGTGTGTCACAGGTGAACTTAAAGCAAACAAGATGAGCCTGAGATTTTAGTTTTTGATGATTAATGTTAGATTATAATTATTGTAAGGTTACATATACAACACAAACACGTGTACAAAAAGTGAAAGGGGTCTAATTTGTTTCTGAGACCTCTGTATGTAACAGACAGCAACAGTGGATTCTGAAGCTGGATGATGGAAAAATAAAAAAAAATTTCTTACTTTTTAATACCATTTCCTCAGAGCCTGGAAACTGGGAAATAATTTGAAAAATTGTTCCCTGAGATTTGTAATTTGTGCCCTCGAAGTACAAATAGCTCCTTTTAAATGGCTAATCATGAGTTCCACATATTGTATCAACCCCCCCCCCCAGTTTAGTAATTTTTACCTTTAAATTACTGTGTTCTCAGATCCCTTAATTTCCTCTTTGCTGCAGACTTGCAAAAAAAAAAAGCAGCAATATGCCTGCCCTACGGGATGCCAAATATAACACAATTGTGGGTTTAATACCGTAAGTATAACCACATATGTGAGTCCAAGATCACAATAAAACTGTGTAAACCTACACTGACAGTGGGGCAAGGACAATTTAATTTATTAATTTGAAGATACAAATTATAGGTGTATGAAAGAACAAATAGAGTAATAGAGGATATGAATTACTGGAATTACTGGAAGAAAATAAATAATTGCTGTATAGTGAGCGCAGTAATGAGTAATTTGAGGGTTTGAATTATTAATATAAAGGAATTATTCATCAAAAACTTCAGAAAACAGCAGATTGCTATTCCTTACTTCTCTGAGCTCAAACTGAAGATTAAATGTCTTAGACATTAAATTAATTGATTGATTGTAGGGTGAATGTTTCTTCGTACTCATACTACAAATCAAACCCAAACTTGTTTTACACAGGGGTGTGCAGAATTCAAGGGTTTGAAGCATGAAGAGTAAAGGATTTAGGGTCAGGGGGCAGGGTCAGGCCTGGGAGGTTAAACGTAGACATTTTCCTCATAATTATCATTTGATGTAAATTATTTATTCTCTGTGATATCTCCTACATGGGTATACTGTGGCAATCCCAACAGCAGCAGCCAGGCTCTAGAACTGCAAGTGCACATTAATTTCACTCATCTGTCTTCTGTGGGTTGCATCTGTTATGTATAATTCATCAAGTGACTCTCTCTGTTGATATCCGCATATAAATTAACTTAGATATTGTGCAGCTCATGAATTTCTAATGGCGTATGTACACAGTGGCACCACAGTTGTACATCAACTCTGCTTGCGTTTTGAGAAACGGAGTTAACAAAAAAAAAAAAAACATTTTGTGTGCTGGATTGTTTTCTATTGTGAAAAAAAAAGTTCCCCACAGGCTTTTCATGAAATGTTCGTGAAGCAGAGCAACCCCTTACTGTTTTGAGTCCTAATTATGACTGGAATCTGCTGGGCCTGTAGGAGATGTGTGGGGTATCTTAACAGCAGATACCAAAGACAGAATAGGGTTGTGTAGGCCTGCCAGTGTCATTACTGTTCGATAGCACAGACAAAATGATAGAAGCTACACTGGCCAGCAGAGCATTAGTAATACAGAGGAGGTTTGATCATCGTAACCAACAACTGGCTTCACACTCAGACATAGAGGCTGATGTGTCATGCGTGGGTTACGCTCCATTTTGTAAAAAACTTCATAAAGTGATGGTGACTTGGTATTTTCAAATGCCATCTAGTCTTTAACTTGTTCTGTCATTTATTTTCTAATTACATTTCATTTATTTTGGCTTATACAATATGTGTGCCTCTATGCTAATTATGATGTTCAGTTGTATTTTGCAAAGGTTTTCTAGATTTAAACAAACCAAATAAATGCCGCTTGCGCACAATTTCTACAGACATTTGCAAAGTCAAGATACCCCTCGCTGTTGTTTAGGCCAATTAGGCTCCAAATCTGCCAGCATTGGGCTTGTGCAATAGATTTGAAGTGAAAGCCTTTATGTGTCAGAAAGAAGGCTTTGAAAGGATTGAGAAAAAAAGACTTGCAGATTCCCAGCAATGCACAGAAATTGCACACATGCGCACATCAACCATTTCTGTCATTCTCTGTCCTCCCTTTGCTTCCTCTTTGTGGACTTCAGATAGACAAGACAGTGTCTATTCTACAACCAGGAAACAAACGATTATATACGCTATATTAGCAACAAAAATCCACTTGGCAGAAGGGGGGACTGTGCACACACTTGCACACGTACACACTTGCATACATGCACTGCAGGGAAGAGTGAGCTACTGCCAGAAAACCATGGAGGTGGGATGGCTGAGTTATAACTTCCCTGCTGCACCGCTACCAGTTTGCTTATGTGATATTAATTCAACTAATTTGACCTGCGCTGCAGACAGGGAATGATGGAAAATGTTTTCTCAGTGTGTCTCTGCAAAGCAGCATTTGGCTCAGAAAGGTTTTCAAACTGACATGGACTACACAGGGCTCTACAATGGAGAAAATAATAATAATATTGATTTTACATACATAGAAAGAAAAGCAGAGGATTAAATTTTTGGCACCAAAGTTACCTTACCTGCATCTTTTACTCTTGCCAGGTGGTAAATAATGGCTTATCTGCATTCAAAAGCTCACATTTAAATGACTTGTGATTTGAAAGCATTTGCTGATTATGAATCCCATTGTGTAGGTCAAAACTAGCTCTGAAGTAGTTTGAATTTATTTTACTAGCCTTTTACTTTACTGTCTCACCTGCACACATCTGTCTTTTTCTTTTGCCCTTGTAGTTCATACAGTGTACATGTATATAAGGAAAATGTTATTCTACTGTGGTTAAAAATGGATCACTGGTTTCAACGTCGTCTTCAATGAAGCGTGACAAGTTTGTTGAACTGTTGAATAATCTGGGATCACAAGGTCTAATGAGACCAAAGGCAAAGGCAGGTTTCTGACTTTGATCTTTTGGAGGTTCTTAGCCCGCCAGCATGCCGAGCCTTAAACTGTTATGATGGGAGGGGTGAGCCAGGAGCGGAAGTTTTTAGATCTCGTCAAGTGTTTCAAAGCATTACATCATTTCCATGTCTTCAACTGGGAGAGTATTGCAACAAACACCGTATTAGAAGGAGCCAGTTCCCTTTTTTTCCCGCCATACATTGAAATTTTGATGGGTCAGTAAAACTAGTTCAAAGAAACACACGTACTGTACCTGCACACTCAAGCATAGGTTATGACCACTGATCTGGATGTAATAGCAAAGCGTAAACTCATACTTTTCTGTTTTGTATACAGCATAGGATCTTCAGTAGTCATATTGTACAGGGAGTTGAATTCTGTCATGGCTAGTCAGTCAGCGCTACACTTTCTCCCATTATGGCACATTCTCTAAGACAGCACGAAGACAGAGAGCGTACAGAGGTCTCCACCAATTTCTCTAGTGGAGACTCACTGCCCTCATCCTCATGCCCAGCGGTGAACACTCTTTGTCTGGTGAGGCCTCAGTGGAGATGACTCCATGCTGTGACTGGCTCATGTTCAAACATACACCCACTATCTCATTTTTCTGTCTTTGTCACATACATCACAGAGTAAAATCAGGGGTCAGCAGGTGACCAGCAAGAGTCCAGGGTGCCAGTTGTTGAGAAACCATGGTAACAATGAGCCAGGTTGCTTTGGTTGCTATGACAGCACAGAGATCACCAGCCCACTGCAGGGATGGGCCAGTAGTCAAAGGGGATTAGTCAACGGCTGTGTCTCAATCACTGCCTGTTTGCTATATAGTGCACTATACTGCTTGTTCTATTTTGTAGTAGTGTCTATATGTTAAGCGTGTAAAGGTGTCCACTATATAGAGCATTCAAAGCTTCAACAATACAACAAAACAACGCTGCATGTACAATCCCCACAATGCACCGTTTTAGAGATAAGAAAGTGACTGTATTTATCCTCCAGCAGTTATTAATCCTGATGTAATGTGACATGCCGATAATTAGCTAGTGTCCGCATTATGAATTTACTGCTCACTACTGAGTGTACATTATAAAGGAGGGACACAGCCTTTGTGTAGTGTACATTACATCAAAGTACCGTCAGAAGAAGTGCTTATTCTGTTTGATCAAAAACGCACTCATTTGTCTGTGGATGTTGTGTGCAGTTGCAGTGCAAGTCCTTTCGTACTATTTCACTTTTGCCAAGCTGTGAATGAGGAAGGACAACAGAGCAGACAAAAAAATCAATTTGCTTCTTGATGTAAATCCAGCAAATGCATTCATTCAGAGCTGTCCAATTTAACTTCATGTTAAACAAACATAATGAACACCCTCCAGCCAATCGCAATCAATTTCAGACCGAGGTAAACACAAACAGAAGTACTGTACGTACAGTAGAGGTTGGTTGATTAAAATTAAATCACCGTATGTGCCAATTTCATTAATACTTGTTGCTGGCTTTAAATTTGTCTGATACCTTTCTGTGATGGCTGGCAGTAATTTAGTTACTATATAGTTTTGTGCTCGGGGATCGAATGAGGCACGTGTGAATGCAAACATCAACACGATCTTTTTTTTTTGCCACTGCAGTTTTGTCCTGTTGACAAGAAAGAGCAAAAACAAGGACAAATGGCTGAAAAGGGAATCTGCCAATCTGGATATCCTAATTTGGATTTCTCCCATCAACCAAGCAGCTTTCTGATGGTGGCTGGCCAATTCGCAGCCTCACAATCTGACTAGTTTAGTTCATGTGACAGACTGCCGTACTGTTGGTGGACGAAAGAAAAAGTGCCTGGAGTGATCCTTATTGATACTCCTTTTGTTGGACAATTGGAACATATAGCCGGACAAATAAGCAGTACAAGTAGGTCATTTAAATTTGTCCTTCATATGCTGATTTTCCTTGGTTTTGTCTTTATTTTTATATTTACTACTAATCCACAACTACATTCTTGTCTCATATAATTTATTTTCTGAAAATGTGACCCCTGTTTACTTCCAAGTCCTGTTTGTTGTCCTTGGCAACCACCGTTCACCAAATGTGACTAGACTTTCTAGCCGTTACATGGGGGGCGGCGTGTTTTGTGTCTGTCTATGTTTTAAACTTGCCGTCTTTCTAACAAAAGCACTTGAAGAGAATCGGTGTATTAGACCTAACAAACCCTAACGGATAGCGTGGTTCTGTTATTTAGGCAGGAGATCAAGCTTCTAGCTGAAGTATAGTGAACCAGCAGCTAATGATGTGCTAGCTTTTTCTCTTTCTCTCCAAATCAAGCAATATCTCTCCAAATCAAGCAAGGTTTCTTTCCGTCTTTCTCTGCCCATCTATCACGATCTGTCTGCGTTTCACCCACACACACCCCCACATACAGAGGGAGAGGGCACAGTCAAGCCGGGAGGTTAACAACTCACCGAGGTCCCATATGTCTCCTGCAGCAACAGCTGATATGGAACGAAGGGGAAAAAAAAGAAGTAACAACTTCCTGAATGCTTTTTAATGAGTGACAATAAAGAAGCAGCGATTGGATTTGATGCAGCATCTCCATAAGTCAGAGAGAGCGAACAATCCTCTGTGCTCATCTGTCTGCTTTTTTATTTCAACACAATACATTGGATTTATAATGAGTTGTATAGTCCATTCCATCTGTGTTTGTGCGTCTTTGTGTCTTTGTGTTTACAAAGCATGAGTGAGGATTTAGCCAGAAACATCTCCTAACCTTGTTCGCTTTATTGAGATCAGACACAGCGCTCTATGTCTGGCTTTCAATTTTCAGGCACACATATACACAAAGACACACACACACAGATTCTGTACTCGCACAGTTAGACAGACTAACCAGCTGCCCCAAGGCCTTTTGGCTTGTGAAAAGGCATAGAGTGTACCATTGTTTTCTCTATGATTCAGTTATTACACAGAGATTAACACAATGGAACTCCTCTATGACACCCAAGGGCTTTGGACCCAGAGAGAGCGAGCACTGAATGCCCTTATCTTCCTCTCTCACTGTCTTTCTCCGTTGGTCACCATATCTCCCTCTATTTCATGTCTTATGTCTCGCTGACAGACACACACATACTTGCGCATGATGTTATGCACTTATTCAGGCACTGCCAAACAACAGCAATTATGGGTGAATGTGGAGTGTGCACACACCCACACACCTACACACACACACACACGCACACACATAAAGAGAAATGCTCAAGCATTTGTCTTGAGGAATGTGTTCGGTGCCTGATAAGGAGGAGAATAGGACAACAACATTAAAAAAGAAATGCCAGCTCAGCCATTCATACACACAAACACACACACACACACACACACACACACACACACACACCTGCCTTACACATTTAAACACAGCACACCTTAATATGTGTGTGTATGTTAGTTGTACACACACATATTAAGGTCAGATATCTAGACTCCTCTTACTGAGTTAATGCTAATGATGTTACAGATTATAAATGACAGGTGCAGCGCCAAACCCAAAAGATGTTTTGAGGGTGTGAAACACGCTGCATTTACAACAGCAAATGAAATAAAAGAAAAGAAAAGCAGGGTGATGCAGGCTGGTAAATGAAAACGGTCACAGTGGGAGCGAGGGAGAAAGAAAAGGAAGGGAGAGCGACGCACGAGAGAGAGGGTGACGTCATGCTGATAGTACCGAGGCGGCAGGGTCCCGGTGGGATTGCTCTTCCTCTGACAGATGTACAGCATCTCAGTGGGATCAAACACAAGCAGCAGGTAGACTTTCTGGGCTCTGAGCAGCTGGAAAAGCATGAAAATAACATCCAAGCCTTCCTGTGTGCGCCTTCTCCTTGTGTGTGCTTGTGCACATGGGAGTCAGCTGTTCACATGCGTGCGTCACATGTCAAATGCTCGCAGTGTGTGTGTGTGTCTTACACATATAACGTGACATAGTCTTTCTGTTTGCACTCTCTCTTAGATACATTATGTATAACAGTCTAATTGAATGAATTAATATATTCATGTTTTAAAATGAGCAATGAAGCTAGCAGTGCACAGCGCTTTTGATAAACTGACTTACTGATGATTGTGCGAGCGAAGGAATACAGTATAACACCAACAGAAACATGTTCTTTGTCCACTGTTAAAACAACTGTGGCATGTTCAGACATCATTAACTGTGATTCTAGGGCAAATTTGAGCGTAACATGTAAAAAAACATTAAATGAAGAAGCCTCGGTTGTGTTTCGGTTAGCCATGCTGCTAACATACATTACACACCGACCTAAAATCCTGACATGTAGCCAGGCGCCTGGGTGGTGATTTACGTTTGGACTCCTTTTTCACAGCGTTGTGCAAATTTTGCTGGAGCCCCCCTGTGGTGCCTCTGCTGGCTGCATTTATTGCAATCCCACCATTAAAAGGAAATAAGGAAGTCTGTTATTTCACACCTAGTGTTTAAACAGGGCCTTAAGCAGAGTAATTGCTTGTGATTGGAAAATTGTTGGTTCAATCTTTCAATCACAGGATGTGTGTGATGAGTCTCCTATGAGCACAACTGTGGTGTCCTTGAGCAACACCTCTCCCAGATGCTCCAGTGGAGCTGCTAAGTGGTTGGCAGGCCTGACGTCTGATGTTGTAAGTGTTCCTTTCAGCTAAACCTGTTAGTCCGCCTTGAGGATTGTCCTTTGGCTCCATATGAAAAAGAAATAACTAGTAGAATTGAATTTCTAAAAGTTTCAATGTGAATCGAACACTTAACCTCATAAGGTTAATGATTTGCAGCTACACGGGAAACACCAGAGGACGAAGGTATTACTGTATTTTAGCAGGTTATAGTGTCTAAAACAGAACCAGAACCCTTTGTCAAGTAAAGACTGTGAGTTTCTCAATGAATTCACACATTCTTCTTATTTTTGAGTTCAGTTCAGTTAGTCAGTTCCTGATATATTGACAGCCAGTGATTTAGTCATATGTTTACTTACAGGAGGTTTCAAAATGCAGAATAGCTTTTACCACATACAGTACCGATGGCAACTTGTCTGTGTGTGTGTGTGTGGGGGGGGGGACTGCACGTATGTTTATGCTTGCAAGAGCTGTTACCTCATGTAAATTATATATGTATTAAATGTCAAGGTTGTGAGTGGTAGGATGTGTGGGTGTGTGTTGATATAGCCATGCTCCCGTCAGCTCCCAGCCTCTCTCATTCAGCTACCAGGGATGTACTCTATACTATCATGCCACAGCACAGCCTCCACACTCTAGCTTTATACTATAGGTTTACTGCGTTGAGCTCTACAGCCACAGAAGCAAATATGCTGTGAATAGAAATAATATAGCTTTGTATTGTGATCCATACACAGCGGCAGGTTTGCCTTTATAATACAGTGTATGTTATAAAGAAGGACGTACAAGAGTAGCAATTAGTGTATGTGATGAGGCACAACCAAAGTTGCATACAGTAACCTTTAAATAAAGGGCTTAAAATGAATCTGAATTATAAGGGAATAAACTATATTTTGAAGAAATACTATTATGTACAATATATGGCGTTGAGTCAACATTTCTCCTAACACTCATTTTGTTAAATTGAATGTTAAGCTAAAATTTCTGCAAGGAAACTTTTATTTTCTCAGTTGGTATTGGACAGGCATCACAGGGGTATTAATGCTTTATACAAGGGTGAGTTAAAATACTGTTTAAAGGAAGAGATGTTTTTTTAGGAAGGTTTGCCCCATATGTCCGCTGAATTCACCCTAACAGGCAGTGTATAACGACATGGCTGCCATTTGGGGAGCCCTCCTGTACAGTACATGCAGTACCAATCAAAGGTTAGGACACGCCTACTCAACTTTCTGTTCTTTTTTACAGTGTAAATTTAGAAATTTGTAATTTTGAAGACATCAAAACTAGGAAATAACACATGTGGAAGTCTGTCGTAAGCAGAAACGTGAGCAATATATGTTCTGATGACAGCTTTGCACACTTTTACCAGTATCCTAAACAGCTTCATGAGGACGTCATGTAGAGTGCTTGAAGGAGTTCCCACATATGCTGATCACTTGTTAGCTATTTCTATTTTGGTAGTAAAGCAGCAAGTTATGTAACCAGTTTAAAACGCTGTGTGTGTGTGTGTCTACATAATGAGGACCAGAAATGTATTTTCCTTGCAGAGTGAGGACATATAGCAGGTGTGTGTGTGTTTGTGAGCAGACTGTGTTTGACACACACAGAGGCCCACATGGTATCTGAGTAGAACAGGGTGTCTGTAAAGTCGTCTTTCTTCATACCACTTTCTTTCTCTTCTTGTTCTTTTCATCTCTTCCTCCAACTTGTTTGTCTTTTTCTTTCTGGCATCTTTTCATGTTACCTCTCTCTTTTATTTTTTCTCTTCTGTCCATCCAGTTTAGAGTAGTGACCTGTCAGATTGGAGCTCCCACTCTCCAAGTAGCTTGTCCTACTTATGTAGTGGAAGTGGGGGTGACATCACTGGAGAGTGAATTGCAAACAAGGACCAGAACAACAGGGAGCGTTATTGGAAAGAGGAAGAAATTAGTGAAGAGGGAAGATTTATTAAGGGCTGTGTTTGTGCCGAACAGTTTATGTTGATGTTATGTTAATGTTCACAACAGTATGTAAAACATAAACAGTCTGATAAGAAATGACCAACCATTTTTCTTTGGTCTCATTGTTCTTTTTGGTCCTGTCACAGAGGAATGCACTCTTTCATTAGATCACAGACCACCACATGCCTGCTGTCTCAGAGACAGGCACCAACACCCAGGTAAATGTTGGCCCCTTATCCCCTTTGAATGCCAATCATATCTTCATGTACAGGACAGCACATGATGACAGTCGCAGTCAAGGTTATCAGCTGAACCCACTATACCCTCATTGTTCTCTGTCTGTGTAACATCTTTCTCTCTGTCACACACCTTTTCATCTTTGTGTCTCCAGGAAATGTTTAATATGGGATATGATGGTGCTGCTTTAAAAGCGCCTCTTTGAGTCCAGACAGGCTATTCCTTCAGCTGTCAGATGGACTGGTAATGCATGTCATCTCCGGCGTTAACAGGTTAATGCTCTACAGAAGTCAGTGGCGCAGACGATAATTGCATGGGTGACATGGGTGATGGATGTCTTAACAGTCATGCATGTTTGCATTTTTCTTGACTCTCAAGCACATCAGTGGGTTAACATGCTCCTGCAGTGAATTTACAAGCAGATGTGTATGATAATGGAATTTAACAATTCCAGAGAGAAAGAGGGGGTGGTAGAGTTCACAGAAAAACAACTGGGGGCAGATTTCCTCCACTTAGATGATACATGTATTAAATAGTATGTGTGATCATGAATGGCTTTTAGCTATGTGTACACAAGGTGTTTAGGAAATTTGCTGAAGCTCTTGTACCCTATCTCTCTATTTAATGAGCACATGGAGAGAACTATTGGAGTAGCTTGGTTTTTCAGCACCATGGACAGCTCAAGGATATGCCTGCATATCAAATAGCTAGTGTCTGCAGTTAGCTTTAGAGCTTTTATGTCCAGCATTGGTCATCACCACCCTCATTTCTACTTCAAGGTCTTAAGAAGCCAGCCAAAGTCTACTCATTTTCCAAATAGCAAAATTACCAAGGTTCATTTTGGAAGTAGTTACCCACAGCAGTGGAGCCAGACTCTCCTTTCAATTACATTAATGAAGGTTTTTGAACTGCTTGAGGTGGCCTCTGCCTGAACGAGCCACATTTGGCTGTGCTTTTGGGCAAGGGGGTAATGAGGCTTCATTTCTCGACAGGACGCAGCTGGATGGTGCTGGACCTGAGGCAAAAAAATAAAAATGTATTTAAAAGAAAGACACAAAGCACTATCACATTAGTTAAAGTAATAATGTCTTGTGCACCTTTGCTGTAAAGAGAACAGTGAAAGTGTGGATTGTTGCACTGGAAATAAAGAAATATGTTCATAAAACTGTTGCAAGCTCATGCTGATTATGCTCTTTTCTAATATCCTTAACAGGACTTGTTGGGAAGGGAAGTATTGGTGTTTGTTAAATATAGTTTAAGAGAAAAAAAAGATTTACTTTTTTTTTGTCTTGGGTGCTAGATTAAGACCATACATTACTCTTTTTTGCAAACATGACCCTTCAGAAATCCACCCATTAAAGGCACATTCAGCCACTGTGCTTCGGTAAGTTCCGTGAAATTGATTATTGCTTGTAAGTACTGTAAGTTAAGGATTATGTCATGGGAATTATCCATACAAACACACAATATGTGGGAAGTTTTCAAAAAATATACAGTAGATCTGTGAATGAGTGGGGGAATAGGTGTCCCAAGTCTATAATTCTATGCATGAGTTGATGTATTTTAGAAAAGAAGTCCAATCTATTTGTGTCTGTTTTTGGTGCTTTGCATTCATTGCATCGAAATGCACTTGATTTCAAGGAAAGACATCCACAGCTGAGCACACGACACACATTCCAACACTTAGAGGCAGCTGTTGTATTCCGTGATGTATTCCACTGGGTCTAAGTGCACCAAGTCTTCCGTTTTCTGTGAACCAGGCTGTATAAAACTGACTCCTGCCAATCTGTTCATTTCATTTTCTGTTCAAATATAGTTTTGTAGCTATCAAATCTCAATGAAATGGTTACTGATATTTCATATTCAATTTTTTTAACACTCAGAATGAGGCACATGGAAATTAGACTTGATAGAAATGTTTGACTTGGGGAGTTTTTAATATATTGTAAGTCATTACCGGTGTGCACTTCACCAGCATCCTCAAGAGCTTGAATAATAATCATCCTTAACATATGTGTAATAATGCTAATGTCATCAGAATGAAGCAAAGCTTGGGGAATGAAGAAATAATAATTATAATTTCCACGCCCAATTTCCCCAGCCAATCACTTCTGATTTCCAAAGACAGCTTTGCCTTTCAGAAATTATTCCCAAAGTCTGGCACATATGAATGCCTTGGATGATTGATAGCTCAAATTTCCCTCCATGTATCGTCTAATATTAAACTCTGAGTAATGCATAATTCAGTTACCTCTGCTGAGAGATGGAGGGAGTGCACAGTACATCCATGTAGAAAAACATGCATACCACATGACAATGCACAGTGTGTACATGTACAGTATGGTCAAGTAAATATTTTTGTGTAGAACTTTATGAGCTCAAATGATGAACATTTATTGGGTAAACAGTCATTCATTTTATTTCATTATTTTTACCGACATACATGTAATGTTATAACATGTATACATTCAGTTTTTGAGACATCTTTTTTGTGGATTTTAGAGAAAAGTCTAGATTAAATCTCAACTGATGCATCATTATTGAAATGCAATGTGTCATGGGCGAATCCGAGATGATCATTTTCACGCTTATTTTTTAAATGGGTTTTTTACAAACACTTACCATAAATGTAAATCTCTAATAGACAAATTAATAAATTGCCATGTGCAACATTTTTAAATAGTTACGTTCAAATTGCAGCATTCATTTTTGTAATTTGTTTAAGCATTTACTCTTTCCTATACTCCGGGGAGCTTATATGTGTACTATGTGTGAAAGAAAGTGTGAATGTTGGTGGTTTGTTAAACATATATATTCCTCCTGGAGAAACGAACAACTTCAGACAACCGTAGAAGAGGTGATACCAGACCACAGAGTGAGGCTGGAGGAGGGTGTGGCTCATGGCTCCAGTAGCCTCAGTGATTCAGGAGGCTGGTCACAGACAACTGAGATCTGACGCCTGAGGCCTGTTTTGCTTGCTTTCAGAAACCCCAGCTCAGGCAGTCAACAGAGACAGCAACATTGATTATTTCAATCAATACCTCCAGCTATTGCTACTGTAGCATTTCTATGATATACTCTACTGTGCTACTCTAACTACACCGATTATTTGGAAGTAGAATAAAATATTTAATGGATTTCTCTTAAAGAAGAAAAAGCAAATATATTTCCATTTTCTTGTTCTTATAGCCTGGAGCGCAGAAAATACAGCACACACGCGGACACACACACACACACACACACACACACAGGAACACTCACAGATGTGCACACAGCTCAGTCAGGCGGCTGGGAAGCAGTGAGATGGTTGACCTAGATTGGGTGTTGAGTTTGAAGACATGCAGGAGAAATTTGCATGCACAGTCAGAAGTCTCCGCCACAACAAGTTCAACTTTTTTCGGCTGTATATTTGTAATTCTGCAAACTTTCCTCCCTGTAGTATGTTTTTTTTCTTCTTAGTTTTGACATTTGGAAGGTTGGTAGCAGGACAGTGGAACAGGAAGGCACACAGGGGACAGGAAACAGAAATGTAGCCAGACAGACACCATATCTCTCTACAGATACCCAAGTGCAACATCTGTACTTGTTACTCAAAAGGCAAGCATTCCTTTTGAATTAAACGGATCTGACAATATGTTTGGCGTACGAATTTTGACCCTAAATTACAGCAAATTACACCCTTACTGGATTTGCTGGCCACCCCCCTTGCAAATCATTGGAATACAAACCTTGACAAAGACTTTACCAAGCTGTAGTATAAGCTGTAACTTAACTGAAACAAAACATTGTTAAAAGAAAGAAAATAGTGATAAGACTTGAGGTGATTACAAATCCAACACTTTGCCTAGTGCCTGGAAACAATAATGGCTCGTAAGCAGGTTTCGTCACCTTGACTGGCAGACTAATAGATACTGTGGCTCATTAACACGTCTAAAATAATACTGTCGGAGCTGTCATCAGGAAGGCAGCATGCCACAGATTTCACTGGCACCTCAGAAACCCACAATATGAGGCAGACAGGACTTAACAGTAAGTCAGTCTAACAGTAAGTTAACCTTAACATCAACAAAAGTGGAGACTATACAAGTGGAGGAGGCCAAGTGACTAAGTAAAATTTGGAGGGTAGATTAGAAAAGAAGAGAAATGATGAAAGGCAAAGACAGTGGTGAAGGTAGAGAGGATGGGAACAAATTACACGTTTTGTAAGTCTTGGTTGTCTTTTTTTGCCTCATGCTGTTTTCTCATATGTACTGAGGGCAGATGTCTGGACTTTTCTGCTCTTTCACACAAAACAAATGTCCCAGGTACCGTTAGATGCATTCTCATAGACTGGACATACTTCGGTTTAGGTAAGACTTTCAGCGGGCAGGACAGAAGGAGGGGAAAAACGTTTTGGGAAATTGCAGTGTTTTGTTTGTTTACAGGAAATCAGTTTTGCATGTCACACATTGGAAATGTCCTTAATGGCAACTGAGATTGAATCTGGCACCCCTGTGACCCATAAGAAGAAAAGTGGTTAGCATAATGGATGGATGCATGTTTGAAACGGGGTCAACACACTCACTTGCTGTGAATCCTGCTCTGTTCAGACTTGGACCCGATCAGACGTTACAGTGTTATAGTTAAAAAAAAGGAAAGGTATATGAACACATGAATACAAAACATGAAAACCAAATACCTGTCGACAAAGGAAACAGCTGCATGAAGTATCAACAGATTAATGGCTACAGGTCTTCACGTGCTATAATATATAATAGTGGTGACATTATTCTTTGAAGACTTAATGTAGATGTGGTGGAAGCTTTAGGCGATTGAATCACATAATAAAAGCTTTTAAGTACATTTGAGGCTTGCAATATATGAAGTGATTTCATTCATTTGTGAATTTTCACATTGCAGTGTCTGATTTTGAAAGTTAAGCATGCAGTTAAGTACTAATTAATCAACACTGGACTGTAAGATACAACAGACCAGTGCAGTACACATAGGCTAATGACTTTTTGGGACTGAATTGCAGATCTGCTCTGCATGTTTCAGATAACTTTGTCCTTATAATGACCATTGTTAAAGTGGCCATTGTTGTCTACCATACTGTTTTATAGTGGAAGAAACCTTTCGCTTCATGTATCACTTGGGTAGTGCAAGCTGTAAAGGATGTGCAGGTCAGGTATAAATTAATACCAAACAGTCTGGCTTTTTTGCATAGATTTTAAACACTCTGATTTTCTGTTCATTCCAAATTGATGACGTGTAAATGAAATACTCTGATATGCCAGTGAACCAAAGGGGTAATCTGGAAATCATTCATTATCTATTTATTACTTGCAATGTCTTCCATTATAAACAACAATTGCGTGTTAGCATAGATCTGCAAGAGGACACAAGCTCCACCTGGTGTTATAACATTCAGCATCCCTGAGGAACGTCCTTTTTTTCGTACATCCATCACAGCCTTTCTTACCAATCTAGACCGTATTTATGTAGCTTTGTAAATATTTCATCAGTGTCATGTCACGCAAAAGTGAGAAGCTTGCTTTTGATTGTGTTCCTTAGAGGAGCCACCCACTCAGACATGCTCAGAACAAAACCTTCCTGATCACACACATCACCATACTTAGGAAGTGGAGGTAAAATACATTCTAAAAAAGGTCTCGCTGGCACATAGTAGACTTTATTTTGAATTGACTTTATTTTTATGTATTAATGCCCACTGGAAGTAGAAATCCTTTTCAAATAATAAAAAGACCATGTTGGACTATAGACTATAGACTATGACCAACTAAAATACTGTGAGATTTCACATTATTTAAAATGTAGGGAACGGACTTCTTGCATAATTAGACAGAATAAATAAAGACAGACTCTATGAGTAACCAGTCAACCAGATATGTAGAGAAATAATAAAATGGGGCAAAGGATAAGGTTGGAGGGGAGAGCAGGGCACTGTAGCCCAGGCAACAATCCATGGAGTCGGACAGCTGAAAGGTCATGGTGGAAAGGGAAAGGACACCTCATTGTGTGTGTTTGTGAGAGAGAGAGAGTGATTGCACATCTAAGTAGTGTTCTGCTGAAAGGGAGCAGGTGTTGTGTGAACATGGGTCAGAAATGCCCATCCTGACAAATCCTCTGATTGAGGGTAATAGTAAACCTTGTGTCTGTGTGCAGGTTTTCCCTTGTGTGTGGAGCAAAGGTGTTTTTTTTTTTGTTGCAAACAGGCAGGAATAATTCATTAATGATTATACAAAAACCCTACTGAACCTTATATTACTACAATTGCTGCACCAGTGACTAATTATCATCTTATGATATGGTATTCACATTTCAATGTATCAATCAACACATTATACTGGAATAAGTTAAACATACAACCACTCTCTGACTATGAAATTGTGGTCTCCAACTATACATTGGAAACATTAAGCCTCGCGTATACTGTAATTTTTTCTAGACTGAACAGTGTGGGACACACCTGCACATGCACACACTGCCACATGAAAAATAATATGTTCTATAACTAAAGAAATTGCTTTAGAAAAATACTGTAGAATGAACCAAAATTACACAAACACAAAAATTAAACTATTGATGCAGTAAGTGGATAATGGAGAAACACAGCGACAGTATAAGTAAAGGAAACAAACACATGGATCAACACAGTTCTTTCATTTAGCCTTATATACTGAGTACATACAGTAGTGTATAATTTATTATTTTCCAGTCTTTTGAGTTGTGTAAACATCTGCCTGCAATGTGTAAGGTACAGCGGTTTCCTGTTTGGACATCTTCTGTTTAGGAAGACGTCCAAATTAGTAAAAATAAACTTTATAAACTTGTGAAGAAATTAGTAGTAGTGAAACTTCAAACTTATGTGCAGTTGTGTTTTTTTTTTTCTGTTGGCAGTTTTTCTTTATTTGTTTACACTTTGTTCTCTGAGGAACTCTACTACACGCCAGGTCCTCCGCCATACTGTAAAAAAAGCAGCAGGCTTTTGCTGTGCTTTTCGTGTCTTATCTAGACCTGAGCCAAATGAAATGTCAGGCCATCATGCCTCCCCAGTTGAACGGCAAGGCGCACACAACTCAAATCAGCCAGAATGCACTGCAATTAAATGCATCCCCAGAGTTACAAAAGCCTTCTCTAAGCTTGGGCTCCTGTTACATTGTACTCTGAAGGATGTAACACATCTATTCAATAGCAGTTCAGCTGTGCCTGCTGACTCACAATAGCCTGGGAAGAAGACTAAGGTGGTGGAGTATTGTGACATTTAATGGTAAATGTACTAGTACTAGGATTATCTCTGGAGCAGCCAATATGCAGTGAACCAACTTTGCAGTTTTCACAGCACCTGTCTGGACACTAATCACAAAGAGTTTCTCTTTGCTTTATACATGATCACTGTCTTCCTCAGACAATAAATAGTTTCTGCAATGATGTCTATTGTTGTATGCTGAGGCCCTGAAATTGAATTGGTTTGGTTTGGAATAAGATTCTTTTTTCTTACTAACGTACTGATTCAGGTGATTCAGTCTACAAGATGCTCTTATCAAAATCACTCCAACCTTGCTTTGGTCACTGAATGTAATTGTATTTGTCTCCCTATTTGTCAGTTTACTGAATATTATGAATACTGTGTCAGAAAGCGGTGGGATAATAGGGGTTATCTGAGCCACGGTTAATCAGCATCATTAAATGCAAAACAGCCACTTGGAAGGCAATAATGAATGTTATGTCTTGTGTCTGCATTTATTCAGAGTTAAACAGTGTAGACTTAAAAAAGCAAAGTCGGCAGGAGCAGACAAAACCAAGTCAAAAAAGGCGTTCCTAATAATGGTGCAGTAGCATGACTTAGTGACTGCTAGATGCAATGAAGCTATCATTACTCTATGTTATTAGTTACACCTGTGATTTACTTGCCATGAAACAGATCTGTCTTACCCTTTTCAAAATACAAAAGGCTTTTGTGCTACAGACATAGCTGGGCGGTTTGTGGAACCAAAACCAAACACCAACAGCGCACAACTATTGCCAAGGAGCCACAGATTGAATTATTGATGGGCACATACTTACGCGGGCTCATTCTGCTGCGGCAGGTCACGGCTCCTGTTCGCTGCCAGAGGTGTTTACTGTTAAACACCTGCAGGATTCAACAAAGAAGGCGAGTCTTTCCAAGTGCCTACCGACTTGCACATTTAGATGGCTCATTCAAGAGAAATGCGGCAGTCAGCCAGCTGATGTAACATGGCCTTTGCTGGGGTTGTGGTTGCTCAGGAGCCAGACTCTGGTGACTCATCTCCACTAAAGAGGGGATATGCCAGACACAGAAGTGGTGTTTGTCAGTGAGAGTGAAAATAACCATCTGCAGGCCATCTCGCAAGCCTCTTTTATTTACTGACACCACCCTGTCTGGCCTGCAGTCTGTCTGCCTGCTAGCTGACTGACTGGATGTTTGATTTGCAGGCTGTGTGGATCCTCACTGACTTGTTTATGGTTTATGTAAGGCGAATGGCATGCTTTCCACTAATGGCTCACTTACCCTCAGCATCTGTCTGATTAGCTCTCTAAATGGCATTATTGCAAATGATATTTGCTCTCAGGAAAACCGCTTGAAAAACCTATGAATGAAGTTCCCCTGCAGACGTGTACACGCGGCAGTGGATGTGCACTGTACAGAATGTGTTGGTATAACCAAACTGCTGAAACTAGGATAGATTGGGATGTTTAAATCACATGTTGAAAGTGAAGCACTCAGACAGGCAGTACATTGTAAAGTAAGAGACTTCATTGTTTAGTCTTTGACCAAAGTCAAGGCTGCTTTATTGACAAAATCCTGTCCCTATGGTCTATTCTTACAGACCAATTTCCTGGATTCTCTGAGTATTTATCTCTCTCTCTCTCTCTCTATCTATCTCTCTCTCTCACTGTGGGCTCTCATCTCAGACAGGAACAGGGCACAGATGCTTTTACTGAGGATTTAAAACATTTGCAATTGATGTTCCTAGTGTTTCTAAATCACAGTCAACATGCAATCTGCTATTCTGACATGACATGTTCTGCTCATAATTTGCAGTTTGTTACAGTACTAGAGACATAATACAAAAAGATCTGTCTTAAAATTGAAAAAAAATATTAATAACCAAAGAATAGTGGCTTCAGAAGCATTTTCTGACACAGAATGAACAAGGACTTACAGAGCTAATGAGGTTGATGAGGTTCCTGGAACTGTATTCACCACAGACATCTGGAAAGACAGTTGCTAGATGCTTAAATAACAGTCGCTGAAGGTGTCTGGAAAGTTGCTACACCAGACAGCTATGTGATGCACATGACCATGCTCCAGTGCTTAGACACTTACCAGGCATCTCTTTATTAGAGGTGCAGAGAATGAGCCAAGTACACACAAACACAGAACAGGTTGTCACGTTCACACACACACACATGCATATTTATTTTTATTTAATTAGACTGCAGCCTTTTGCTGTTATATAATCGCACAGGCTGACATCTCAGTCGTGCAGCACTATTAGAAAGACGATGTGCGTGTTTGCAGTTAGTGTCTCGTCTATGACTACTCCATAGGCTGTTAAGTCACACAGAAATGTCAATTAAAGGAAGATCAATGTTAAAAAAATCCCCAGATCACACAGTTGTTCAGTGTTGATGTATAGCACATGGAGTCTGTAGCTGTAGGAGTCTGCTCATCTCTCTTTATCAGTAAAATCTAAGCATATATTTGTACATGCAGCAGAAAATATATTTGTAGCATTAGTGTTTGTAGCACTTTAAATATTGCTCCCTGCAGTGCACCATATTATAGATGGCTCAATTTAGAAGTGTCAAATTATGCATTTATTATCACTCTGTGTGTGTGTATCCAGACCTTATGATGAAGTGCAGTAAAAAAGAAAAGACAGATCTATCCATGACTTATGTTCATTTGTTACAGTTGGTGAGGTGTTTGATGAAGATCGAAGACCCAGGCGTAATGTTTGCTTTTTAAGTGATTAACTGCAAGAGACTCATTTAGTTGAAATGAACTGTCAGTTACAGACACACGTCACTTCTCTGTATCCTGAATAAAGTAATTAAAATCATGATAAGTGGGGCATTACATTTTAATGAGTCCACCAGGACCGCTGTTTGTAAAGTGACAGACTGGCAGTGACACAGGTGAGAAGTGTGAGTCTATGTGGGTTGTTGGAGTGTGGTAGGGGTGGAGGGTGGGGGGGTTATTGCAACTGGTGCTGGGTAGAACAAATACAACAAATACAGTGGCTTGTGAAAGTATTCGGCCCCCTTGAACTTTTCCACATTTTGTCACATTACAGCCACAAACATGAATC
>JAUYWH010000012.1:23389237-23473867 GCA_034779795.1 Ctenopoma multispine | reverse complement strand
AATAGAATTGATTCATGTTTGTGGCTGTAATGTGACAAAATGTGGAAAAATTCAAGGGGGCCGGATACTTTCGCAAGGCACTGTACTAATAAAGGTATGAGTAGGAAATGAAATTAACAAAATACTTTAATTATGCTGGATGATGCCAGACTCCTGTGAAGCTGCTTTTGTGTGTTACACTTTGGCCCTCTTCAAGTTATGCTAAGTAAGCAGTTCATATACAATTTACAATGTGTCCATGATGTCTGGGCAACTCATTATTTTGCTGAAGAAAACTTAATCATTCTCAGGCAAGCTCTTATCATGTGGGCCAGAAATAAATATGCAATTTGACAATTGGGCACCAAGGGTTTTTTTTAGCATCAAAAGCAGGGCTTTTTTTGTAAATAATATGATTTGTATTGACATTTTGTGAAAACCAGAATTCAAATCTAGTTCTAATAATAAATGCATCATTAGTGGCTGCAGAGAGGTGAACATTGCCAATGATATGATTCATTTTTACTTGCGTTCTTCAACGTTGCAGCTTTAAAACTGTAAATGACTTGACCATAATGTTTCTTCCCTTTCGTGTGTATGTGATTATTAGCTATGCCGGTGCCAGAGCAGCCTGCTGAGCAGGAGAAGGGGGCCATGGTTCCCCCTGTGATGCCAGCCTCCAATGGAGACAGATCTGAGACAGAGACGACCTCCTCCATTCTCGCCTCTGTCAAAGAGCAGGTAGGAACTCTCCCATGTACATGTTTGTGTTGTACATGTGCCAAACCTGTATTACATTTAACTTTGATAACAAAAGGCACATTTAAGCTTTTGTTTGCTACTCTCTTGCTTATTCCGCTTCTCCTTGAACAGCTTGCTATGAATCTGGTCACAAGGTCGTCACTGTTATTCTGGGAACGAGGCAGTCCGCTGCTTTAGTGTATAAGGGAAACCAAAGATTGATTGGTGCCAAGGGAAAAAGAGAGTGTAGTGGGTAGAAATGACGGCGATTACAATGCGAGAGCTGTAGCCAAGTAGACATAATTGAAAAAGTCATTAAAATCAAGGCAATTACTCGACGGGGAGTGTGGGAAGTTAGCTGCAACCTTACATGAGGGGAGGTTGTGTCGTGAGGTTGCCTGATTTCACGTTATGATGAGGAATGGAAAAGAGGGAAGGACAAAAGCGTACACAGAGAGGGGAGAGAAGAAGAGTTAAATAGGATAATCTTAAATTTGGTGTGAGAATGGGGGAAGGTTGCTGGAAAGTAATATTATAGTAATGTTTTCTGTTGGAAAGTACTGAGATAACATGTTGGAGGGGGTGGTTTTGTGGGGTAGATTATGGGTCAGAGTAGAAGAATGGTAGAAGAACGTCATGTTTATTTTCTCCTTTATTCAAGTATTAAACAAAACATAAAACCTCACAGACAAATGTGAATGATGTTGCACAATAAAAATACACTGAGTCCAGAAATCCTCTGAAAAACAAGTTCACAGTAATTGCATTTGGTGATCTGTGTTTAGCCTTGGACTTATTCCTTTGTGTAATGGAATGCAGTTTCATTTGGATTTAACTCATCAGCAAATGCAATACACCATACAATAGATTTATCATTTTGCCTATCTACATCGACTCTGAGTTTGTCCTTAATTTAATACCACAAAATATTCCATTTACCCTTACAGAGTGAAGGACAAGTGCTGATGGCAATGTAAGCTTTTTTCACTTGCAAATGGCATTCATTCGCGATTATTTCTCCTCCACCAGAGAAACTCTCAGTGCTCTCACATTACTAAATCACTGAAGCGTGCAAGTTTAGTTAGATCCATGCACTGGACCAGATTTGAACCCATCGCTCCCCCCTCCTACAAGGAGAGCAAATGCACAGACGTTGCCCAAAAGGGAATACATCACAGAAATGTAGCTATTGTTGAACTCTTATTTTCTTCAGCAGTGCGACAGCTCTGAAAACTCCTTGTTCAATCATCAGAAGGCAACGCGAATGCCTTTGCATTCAGGGTTTTTGAGCAACGTGAGCTTTATGTTACAATAAGCCTAATCAGCTCTACATAGCAGCACATTGGAGGGAACATGCCAGAGGGGAAAGATGTATTTTCCCCCATCAACCAACATGTCTCATTGAAACATACCCAACTTAGTCAGATCCATACAGCTTTTTTCGAGTCACACCATCCTAATGCAAAATTAATACTAGGTAGTGAGTAACTGTGATACCATAGTATGGTGGGTTTTCTTCTATTTGCTTTATCCTGATTACAATGATTGTGGTCACACCATTATCACATTAATGTCTGTCTGATATACAGTAGGTTTAAAACTATATTGTAATATTTTCTCATATTTTTGCGGTAACGATATGCTGTAGGTGACGATTTAACATTACAAAAAATATATATTTGGAATAAATATTTTTTACCCACAAGTCACGTGGTCTTTAAAATAATAAAAAAAAATAATAATACCATTAGAAAATGAGGACATTAGGAAATACTCAACTAAATGAAGTGAGTAGCTAAAAATGGAATATGAGTGGGTAATTTCCTTCACAGCAGTATCTTTGATCTTTTTCAAGGACATTCGTCTGAATCCTTCCTTGTCAGCAGTTTGGGTTGGCATCGTGTCTTTTTGTCTTCCACCGTGCTTATTGTAGTTTGTAGACTCAGGTGACACGACACATCATCATCATATGACAAATTCCCATCATGGGGAGGAATTATCATGATATGTGTACCTAACATAAGAATTTCTGACGTGGACAGCACAGACATGTGGTATTATGTAATAGCTTAAATATATTTGTTTATCAGCACATATTACAAATGAAATATATTTCCTTCCTATCTAGTCTGTGATTTTGTCACATCGTGATCGTGTTTTTAGTGTATAGTAGAAAGGTTAACTCTAAATATAGCTCTTACAGTCTCTCTCACTCTCTCGTTCAGGTGTGTATGACTATGTATGTGTGTTTGTGCTTGTCCATGCATATGAACATATGGCTCCAGTAACCCAACAGGCTCACTCCCACTGCGGCACACCATCGTGCCTAACTCACCTTGCTTCAAAATGCTCTCCTGGTGAGGATACACACATGTGAGGATGTGGGTTTCTCTGTGTGTGTGTGCGTTGCTGGTGGACAATGTAAAAGAGACATGTGTTACTGAAATAATTTCATACCCCTGTTAGCCCTATTTTTATATATTTTATATATATTTTAGTTTGATAACAACAAATCAGCCACGTTATCACTGAGTGAAGCAGCATGTAGACCCGTCATCATGATTGCAAGCGACTGTGCTGTATTCTCTTATACCAACAAGTTTTTTCTCCTTTTTCTCTATACAAAAACATTCGCTGTTGTATAAATGGTGCATTAAAGCGTGACCATGCCTTCATCTAAGTTACAAAAATCAGCAGCAAACACAATGCAATCCATTGTATTGTTGAATATAGAACATTATTCAGACAGCCACAGTGTGCATGGGAAACGTACATGAAGCACCAGGCTAATGACAAATACAAACGTTTGTGCCGGTCCATAGGTTATGGGTTAGATCTACTTTGATTCATAAAATGCACTCGTTTGCATTGCAATGTCTGCTGTTGATAAGCAGCATCTGCTGATGCGCTTCACAAAAATGAGCCTTAAATGACTTGAAACCAGACTTGTTGAGAGATAGATTTACAAGATCATTTTATGTAATGGTTCTCAAGTAGACATTCGATCCGCACATCACGTCACACAGTGCACATTGAGGTATAGAAGAAACTCACGGTAACACGGGGTCGTGAATGCTGAGAAATCAATACTGCACATCAACGTGTGTCATCGTCCCAGCAGCGAAGTACAGCAGAGGGGTCACGATTTGAAAGTCACTCCCTCGTCTACATTGCGTCTTGATTCTGTGCGTTGTCATTTGAGTTGCGTTTTTCACGGCAACAACTAAACTGTCAAATTGAATAACATGAGTCAGTAAACTTAACAGGAAATCTGCTTCATGCTAAATTTCCACATTCTTAGATGAATGTCAACCGGCTATCTTTCTTGTTAAAATTCAGCAGATTTAATATCTCATGCACTGCTGTTTGAGCCATCTGACATTCTCAAGATGCTTTGCATTATGTTGCATCATGTCTTAGCTTGCCTGAGGAGACCAATTTAACCTGTTTTGATCGGATTACTGCATATTTTCATTTGACTGGAGTTAATGTCTCGCTCTGTTTCTGGAATAACCCTGTTTCTCACTAGAGTACAGTATAATGTTTTCCCATGTTTTGCTTTATCCCTGATTGATACTGTGATTTAATGATTTCCCCCATAATGACTTTAATGGAAGTTGTTATGAAGCTGTTATATTTGCTGTTCTAAACACCCAGCAGCCACTTAATCATTCCTGAGAAAAATATACTCCAGATTAAAAAGTTAACTTTGAATTGTTCACATAGTTGTGTAAACAATTATGCTCTTTTTAGAGCCAAAAACGTACATCAAAATGATCAACAACAGAAGCCAGAAGGTCCAAATAATGTTAAATAATTTAGCACTTTTAGGAAAGAAAGGAGCCAATTTATATTTTTACGTTACTTCACTGTTGTAATGATGGATTTTCTTATTATGCTTTTTGTGTCCTGATATTACGAAAGTACATACTTTTGTTAAGGTGGGCCCTTATATTACACATAGTCCGGGGCCCAGAGCTTGAGGTAAACATGTGTTTCCATGCTTCAAGGGTTTTAGTCATGCTTTTGGGGAGTGGACTTGCCAAAAAAGAATATAACTGGATACTGTGGGCTGGAAGTCAGACAGCTGGCTATGGTTTTTAGGAGACAAATCACTGATGATGTTTATGAATAGTAAAATGATTTAGCAGAATTAGACATTAGGGCCGTGTCATAATTGTTTAAATATTAAGTTCTGTTACAAAATGATATTGTCTATTCTTGTCATTGTTGTACTACCATATTGTTAGTACTGTTGTAATGCAAATACAATTTAGCAGTTAGTATATTTGGTCATAACAGAACTACTTTATAATAATACAACATTTCTGCGTGTGTTTTCATTCTTCATCTATGATGCTAATGTAGTGTTTGATTTTGGGGGAAGTGGAGGTAATGTGATGTATGAATCAATAATGTACAGGGATGAATCAAGCTGAAGACTCTGTGTGTGTGCGTGTGTGTGTGTGTGTGTGTGTGAGTGTGTGCGTGTGCGTGTGTGTGCGTGTGTGTGTGTGTGGAAGAAATCTGATTTGGCAGTGGTAATGTCTAAACCTCAATGCTCAAATTTAAGTACGCAAATGGTTTATATGATCATAAATACTACTGTTCATTTCACTTGCAGTAATATTGTTAGCAGCGTTTTGGGGTCATTGTCAGAGTTGCAATTGTGTCCATCACTGTTGTCATCTGTCATGTAGAACTTCCTCTTCCAAAATCCATCAACTATAACAGCTGGTTTTCTTGTACCTTATTGAACTACACTGTTTTCATCTCGTTTTGTTGCATGTTAGCTAAAAGTATCCATAAACCACTTGAGTTATCAAGGATTCACAACTGATAGAGGCCTTTCAGTTTGCATATTTCAAAGGAGCGTGGTCTTTTTCAGAGCTGAGAGGTAATTTATTCCATCCTCTAGACCCCTTTTCTTTGCGAGAGTTTGAGTGCTATTTATTGGCCTTTAGTGAAGCTGAAAACTTTCCTTTTGCTAATATGTTCTCCCTGAGCTTGACTACTGCTCTGTTTATTGACTGGGCATATTCTCAACACTTTGACACTCTTCAACACGTATAGGAGTTGCTTTCAAAGTGATTGTGTATAGGTGTCTGTGTGCTGTTTACAGCTTGCTCTGAAAGTAGGTGTGTGTTGTTTTTGCATGTGTGTATCTTAATAGGCTTCCCTGCCTCATCGTCCATCTTTGCCTCTCCTACCCTCTCCCCTTTATCGATACCCTGTCTATTACTGGGGTTGACAGCTGTGTTTTGAAGCTGGTTATAAATTAACTCTGTCTAACGTTCAGAATGATCTGGATGAATTTAGTCCTCCCACACACTCATGACTATCAAACAGAGCAGCTGATGAAAAACCTTGTCTCCTGAAATTCTAAAATCACAAACAGCAGTAAAATAACTTATTTTTCAGTTAATTGTATTTTGAAAGGGTTTGATAGTCTAACACAAGCTCTATAGCATGGACCATGTAAACTGTAATGGTTTTCGTTTTTTAGCACCTCTACACCTCTACCATTGGTTTTAGACTGGAAATTGTGTTTGGTACATCTTTCATTCTGTCTATGACCTCAGTGTCCTTCAACATTTGTCTCTTTCCTTTTGCTAGTGTGGGAACAGATCATTTAGCCGCTAGGCATACATTTTGGACAGTGTGGCTGTGCATATGGTACTCAACTAATTACCCATATGTATTGTATGTACAGCAAAGGCTTGTTGTGTGTCCAGTATATCTGTGTTTGGGCCTGTGCATGCTTGCTTGTGTGTGTGTGTGTGTGTGTGTGTGTGTGTGTGTGTGTGTGTAATAGTGTGTAGAAATGTCGTACAGATAAATACATTTTAAACTAAAATGTTAGTAAGTTAGAAAGGGAGGACATGGCCCAGCACTGCCAGTAAATCGTTTCAGCAGGAAAAATGGGAAACGCTTTTTTAGTAGAGAGCAGTGCTGTATGTGCTACCTGTGTGTTACAGTTTTTTTTTTTTAGCCTTCCATGCACAAGTCAGTCACAAATGCCAACGGCTTTTAGATTAAGCTAAATGCTGGCGAGGTGAGTAGTAACGATTTTTATGCAAGCTTTGAGTGGGAGGTATGCGATGGTAGTAGTATCCCTTTGCCATTTATTCACTGAGAGAGCATTGCGGGAGACTGGGACAGCAAAGGGTGGTGTTCAGCTGCCTCACCCTGGCTCAGATGTGCTCTGGCTGGGGAAGAATTATTAGTTGGCCTGAAGGCTGTTGTGCTCTTTGGCACTGTTGCTGTGTGTGGGGTTGAGAGTTTGCGTGCGTGCATGAGCTGGAGTTTGTGTGCTGCAATGTTCCATTTAGTCAACATCACCCAGCCAGCACCCCCACTGTACTGTCACCATCATTATAGCTGGCAGCTGGCAGGCTACATGCTACTGCAGCTGCCATGCTTTGAGCCATACAGAGAGAGCAAGAAGAGAGAGAAAGAGGAGATCAAACATGAACACAGTGCAAAGTATAAGTGTGAGTGACAGAGAGAAGAGAGGTAAGATGATGTTGGAGGAGAAGAAGGGAATGGACAGAGGGCACAGATTGAGGATTAGGTAGAATATGAGAGAATATAATTAGTTAGAGAATACTATTAGGTTGATAAATGAGAAACAGGGAAATAAAAAAAGAATGATAAAGTGAGAGCAAAGTTTCTATGGCAGCCGTCCAATAGCCAGTACTCTGAGGCAGCTACCGAACCAGACTTGTCAGTGACCATGTGAAGGTCAATCAGTGAAAGTGGAATCACACCACTCCAAAATGTTTAGTGTTCCCCATAGGTTTTTTTTTTTTTTCAGGAGCGGTGGGCTGTTTTACTCTACATGCATCCATGAACACCCAACACTGAACACATATTAACACACACTAATGGAGGAACAGTTTAAAACCCCCTTAGAATATGTTACTACTGCCCCAACATTTACACATTAACAATAAAAACAAACATCCTCTTATTAACTTAAAGTGTTCATCCCCACTTTGTTTTACTGTCCTCAGCTTAAGTTATGAGAATTATACATTACATAAATAACTTTAGAAATGATGCACTTCTACTTTGGAATCATTTATCATTTCTGTACTTGGTTTGTGCAGCGATTCTTATTTTGTGTGCACAACCAAATCGAAACAATTGTATTTATATTCTGATCACATGATCACAACCTCAAAATAACATATTAGCCCAAATTATGGTAATATTTCCTACAAACGTTAATAATCTGCTACACATTTGTGGTTAATTAAACTCCCTGTGAAATGTTCAGTTATTACAGTGGTGCATGGAAACTGCTGTGCTGTGTTTGTTTCTGCATAGCCTAACAGGACTAATAATTTAGCTTTGCTTCTAACACCTTACTGTGGACATTTAGAAATGTTTATTTTGCTTAATATTGGTACTTAAAGCGAAGTTACTGTAATGAAATGCTAAGTAACATATATTCTGTTAGGAGAACACAGTGCTGTGTGCATGTCTTTGTGGGTGTGTAGGATCCCTTTAATTTCATACTAATCTCAGCTGTACATGGTAAAAGTTTAAGTTGCTGTGGTTACATTTTGCTTCAAATATTAATGAACCATCCCTGCTGCTAAATTATGAGTGCAGCTGCTGAATGTATACAGGGAAAACACTGATGTTGATTGTACACTCTGTTGAAGGGATAAATTATCCAGAATGTTACAACTTTCTAGAAATTGTCCTCCCTCAACTGCAGTTTGTACTGATAAAAATGTAGATGTATGTGTCATGCACAGTGACAATTCATATCCTCTTTGCCGCTGCACAGCATTGATTTTCTTGTCTAAATGAGGCAGAAAAACTGAGCTAAAAAAACTAAGAATAGTGTGAAAACAATTGAATGTAAAAACTATTCTTTGTTACTCTGAGACACCTAACCCTCTCAGTTATTACTGATATTTTCCCGCAGTTCTATCACCTACATCATAAAGCTGAAGGCAAATAATGTAAACTTTCTTAGGACTAACAGGTTATTCTATGATGGGAGCTACAGTTTGTCTAAAGCAAATACAAAAAACAGAAAACTGGGTCAGAAGTCTGCAGCCTGCCAAGGTTTCCCCCATGATGCTCCAACAAGCCCAGACTCAGTATTAATGTGTTCATTTGTTATGTGTCCACTGTCTCCTCCCAGATTTATACCTAGTCATTTCTGAACGATGCAGAATCCTGTAGAACCAGGAAGAACAATGACATTGTTAGACAGAAAGTCTAATGAGGCGTGAAATCAATATGTACAATCCTGCCTCACCCGGGGCATGCTGGGTAATGGAGTGTCAGGAGTACTTTGGAGCTGTTTTAATCACAGGGACCTTGGAATATCCACTTGTAAACAGGCTGCTTACTGCCAAAATACCACAACCCCCTGAGATGTGTGTGTTGTTGTGTATGTGTATATGTGATTACTTTTTACATAATTGAAGTAAACCGTGTGTCCATATGCCCGTACCTGCATGAAACAAAAACAGAGAAATGTGTTTGTGCATCCTGCATAATTTTAGCGTGGGTGGGACTGTGAGACCCATATTATACTCCCCCACCTGGGCTGTGTTTCATTAGCCTTTAACGCTGGGACGAAGCCCAACACTGATCTTGTATGTGAAGTAGGAGCTCTTTCCGCTAATAACTTAGCCTGCCCCCACCCCCCGTCCCCACCTATGTGTCCCACTACCTTCTGCATGCTAATGCTACCTGAGCGCCGGATCTAGCTCAGGCTTGCATTTGCCTGCATGCTGATAAACTTGTTAGCAAAATCTTAAATTCTAAATACAGCATTAACCAAAGGGCTAATGCGCGTCCAGAATGCTAATAACAAACTGAATTGAAATACCTACAAGTCACACTGTAACTTTAACGGTAATGGCAACATTTTGCAGATAGCCTTTATTGACTCACACTCTGTGAGCAATCACAATTTGTTGGATAGCTGTCTGGGATGACAAGATGATTCTGTAAAACCTAATCTCAGCTAATGTAGTGAATAATCGGTTTGCCTGACAATCAGTTTTGCTGTGTCAATATTCCTTTGTTATTGTTCTGCCTGTGTATGGTGTGAGTTGCCCTCCAGGGCTCAACAAGTCTAAAGCGATATAGCCCTGCGCTGTGGTAATGTCGGAGTGAGATAGTGCCCTGGGGCTATGAGCAAAGCTTGAAAAACTGCACAGCGATGTGTGAGAAAAGAATTGATTAATTGAATGTGTCTGTCAGGGCCCTTTGTTTACAGACAAAACTGAGCGTTGGGGCCAGACACCGGGGGAGATGTTCCTGTTGGATAGAAGTGGAAAAACATTATTGCTTAGTCCTTCTGTTGCTCCGTCGTCTTCTCTTCCTATTACACAAAACCACGATAGACACGGCACATGCTGCTGAGTGAGTGTTTCAAGGGTAGCTTTCCCATACAGGCTCCACACTGCCTTTACTTTTCAAGTTCCATTGTTTTCATCAGTTTGTGTGGGTTACTACTTCACTGAAGCTGCTCTCAGTAGACTGTCTCTCCCACTCTTCCTTTAAAACTGCACAGTGTTAACGATACAGTGTTATTTATATCCATAAAACAACTTCAGCTCTTCTCTTTTTAGCAGACTGGAATCATTTGAACTTTTGTCGATGTACTACAATTCAAAGACTTACTTGTGTGTTACAATCTGTGCCACTTCATCTGGTCCTGTAGTCTGGCTGACTTGATTAGAAAACATAAGACAGCTCTGTGTGGTTAAGCTTTATCCCTGTTTGAGAGGAAACAGGCCTTTCATTCTCCCTGAGTTCCTATCGATCTCAAAATGAGAAAATGGAAAGATTAC
This sequence comes from Ctenopoma multispine, assembly GCA_034779795.1. NCBI lineage: Eukaryota > Metazoa > Chordata > Actinopteri > Anabantiformes > Anabantidae > Ctenopoma > Ctenopoma multispine. The sequence goes on along the minus strand of JAUYWH010000012.1, from coordinate 23,463,317 downwards.
TCTGTGATGGAAAGAGCCATTAAATAAGCTGGGGAGGCAAAGAGCTCTGAAAATGCCCAAGTATTTATCCGTTTACTGGCATGTTTTAACCTTATTTATCCAGGGAATGGTTGGTGATTGTGCATGCTCTTTTAAACCTCTGTTTTCCAATTCAGGGACTGGATACTTCAAAGCCTGTAGTTCTGTAGCCCAGATATGTCATAATGAGCTGACAAGCCCTGAGAAACATGGCCTTGTTTTGCCTGAAATTAGAGGATACTTCTGGTAGATTCTTTGAAATTGGGAGTATTGTAAAATCACTTGTGCAGTAGTCAGTTCTCAACTTGTATTGGAAATATTAGTGAATCATTTTATATTTACCAGGTATTTTAGATATATTTAACAACTACTTACATGATGTCATTTATGTTACTGAGATGTTGTCAGTAATTAATAAATACTATTTATCACTTAGTTTAGACCTATGAAAAAGGCAGAGTTTGCCTTGATAAGGGGAGCGAAATTAACCTGACTACACTGTAAGTTTCTGTATTTGTGAGTATGCATAGGTCATCTCAATAGCAAAGAGGCACTGAATTCACAGCCTGACTTTTAGTTCTTATAAACAACTCAGTTTGTGGGCCACGTCCTGTCACACCTGGGAGCTCTACAGGGATCTCAACAACTCTGCTCCACTGGCGTAGATGGGGGTCAAGTGCAGTGCTTAAGGGCACTTCTATGATAATTGAAGAGGGAGCATGGAGTGTTACTCATTTGCTTCGTCCTACCAAATCTGTTTTTGCTAACCCTTTGGTGTCTACTGTAGTGGCTTTGAACTGTACTGTTAGGACAAAGAGGAGGAAATGTGTGATCCTGCTTGTGGATTTACCTCACTCCAATAAATTTCTGGTTTTGAACAAACCCAAATCATTAGTTAATCTTTTGTAATTTGTTGAATTTGTTTACTACATATTTTGCACTTGTCTTCAGTGTGTATTCTGTGGTACACTGGACCCACAAGCAACATAATGTCATTTCCTTGAGTGTATGTCATGTACATTTGTCAGAATGACAATAAACCTTAATCTAAACCTGAACCATAGAAGCCATCTTTACTTTTAACTTTGCTGTCTTCTACAGTAGATGAATGCTCTGTAACACTTTGCTAAGGCATAGTCATAGTTGGAGGGATTTGTATTCACTGCAGGATTAAATCTCTTGCACTGTTAGACTTATTTTTATGAGGCAAACAAATGGATACATTCTTGATATATAACATTACGTCCCCAACATATGATGCACGGCTTTGTGCCTAGTATATGCAACTTCACTTCTCCATATGCTGCTCTGTGAAGTTTCATTTTTGACTTATCTCCATAGTCACATTCACTGTAATATGTAACTGCACTGCACTGCATGGCACAGCAGGAAAGCTCAGCTAACAGCTTTGCACGGCAACGTAGCCTTCTCCCCTCGGCATTCTAAATAGATAAATTATGATCACACTCCTCTGCAGTTGTCTGGCCGCCAGGGTTGACATATACACTGTAAAGATACTGGCTAATGAAGAATGACTCTGTCATTGGAGTTGTCTTGGAAATAAGGCAGATCACTCCATCTCTCTTCCTCTCTCCCTTTCTCTCAGTCTTTCTGTTGTTTTCTCGCTTTTTCTTCCTCTATTCCCCTTACTGCTCCATTGCATCCCCCCCAATCACTCTTTCCTGTCTTTTATTCTCTTGTTGGATTCTGTCTGTGTGGAATACTGTAAATGAGGTTTCGGTGTTTCAAATGCATCACACCCCTTCACCCTCCTCACCTTCCCTCCTCTTCCCCCTGTTTGCAGCAGTTGGAGATGTGCATCTAACCATCTCTAATTAGCTCGCTCACATTTGTCACTGTTGTTGTTGTTTACGGTCAAGTAATTTGTGGTTGCCATAGAAATGGTTTCTCATATGTCCCCATCATTACTTTGTGCTTAAATCTTTCATTACCAGTAACTCGGAGGTGCATGGCAGGCAAGTGAAATTTGGATTAATGTGATTTGATATCATTTTCCCATTAACTTTTTGTTAATGGATGTCTTTGCTGTTTGTGTTAGTATACAGTATTTATAAACTCACTTTCAGCCTTAAAGTGCACTGATGGCAGAAGATATTGACTTGTTCTCTTGTTTCTACTACTGAAATACCAGTGTTATACATTTATTTAACTAGGCAAGTGAAGTGGATCTAATTCCTGTATTACACTGATTAACAAAATAAAAGAGTTACCAAGCTGGGTATTTTCAAAGTGTTTGGTTTATTTCCTTGCTCCTCTCTTCTGTGAGTGATCATCTGAGTTTTGACAAGCCATGTCATCATATAGGAATTGCTTTGAACTCTGTTTCTGGATTGGCTCTTCAAATATTTAAGTGGGGGTAGGGGTGAAACCTCATTTGCATTTTTTTCTTTCTTCTTCCCACTTTGTGGTAGAAATGTCATATTGTCAGTGGGATAAGCTCGTGGCAGTAACTCTACCCATTCTGGCCTAAATGTAAATGTCAGTGGAGATGTTCTAAAAATGTGCGTTTTTGTCTCTCTCACTTATTTTTTCTGTTTTCATACCTTTTTGTCCCTCCTCTTGGGTATCTCTGATTCTTTCTACTCATCCTAACATGTTTCCTCATTCCTCTTATTTTCTCTCTGCCTCTTTATCTTTCTTGAATAGAAAGGAGGTTTCCTTTCTGTCACTTATTGTTCTTATTTTCCATATTGCTTCTCCTACTCCCACACTCCTACATACCCATCTTTAACTTTTTAAGCCTTGCTACCTTTATTGCTCACTCTCTTTTCTACCGCTCTCTCTCTCTGGTCCCTCCCCTTGTCACTCTCCATCTGTTTTATGTCTCTGTGGTACAACTCTGCTTGAGTGGAATGCCAGTAAGTTGTCTGTCATCTGTCAGTTGTGTTGCTTTTTCCTCTTAACCCACTTTCGGTTACTTCTGCGCTATTTTCTAGATTTTTTCCCCCAGTGCTGAGTAATGAGTTTTCAAAACTTTTCTGTACTTGCTTCCATGACCTTATCAGTCTCTGTATTCTTAACCATTCTCTGCCAGTTTTTTTTTCTAGTCTCTGCCTTTCCACACACTTCTTTTTCCCACTCTTCTTTCATCTGCCTCAGTTTCTTTTTTTTTTACCATCTATCAGTACCTTTCTAAATCTTTTTTTCTCTCCATACTCTCGCTACCTACCACAGAGCTGTCATTTTATCTCCCCCTGTTGCTTTGCTCTTCTTCTCTCAGGTGGCCTGGCTCAGACCAGCTTTGCCCCTTCACATCCATTGCAATGTGGGCTGTAAAGGCTAACACAACCTTCCTGTCTTTGGAGATTTATTCCTTCACCTTTTAGAGCTGGGAGCTTGATCAAGGTCTGCGTGCATTTATAATCCGCCTCTGAAAGGTGAAGCATTCACCCTGCACCAGCCTGTGTTGGCCCTCCTGGATAGATGGCTGGGGACTGGGTCTGTCAGCCAGGCATTAAAAATTTAAAACCCGGTCTGCGGATCACTTGAAGCATAGCAATGGAGGCAGCAGTCTTAGGTCTGGGAAACACAACTGAAAACAGACAAGACAAAGTGAGAATGAGAGAGCGAGCTGGACATGTCAGGATACAGTGATAACGGGGGAGAGAAGCAAATCTCTTCCTGTCATTTTAAGGGAAGATAAGACTGTAAAAGGAGCATATGAAGCAGAGACAATAGAGCCTCTTCTGCTACTTTGGGCTATTTCAGACATGTGTGACCAACACACTGCTGCTAACCATATCTAATCACAGTACACAGCACTGGACAAAATAGGAATAAGACATTGTGATCATTGATATTGCTGATGTTCTGGTATACTGAGATTACATTTCTGTAATGTATCATTGTCTTCGTAAAGAGTCTTTCAGTAGGTGAGTTTCAACAACTGTCCTCTGGTCTTAGTAAGGACAAGCAGCTCTGAGCATGTTAACTTTTCATCAGTGTTGCCCATGAGTGATGATTTCAACTAGCTTTTAAAATGTTGGCTGTACTGTCATGCAAATGTCTGGGTTAACAGGTGAGAACTACGTCTAAGGCATATTCTGACACGCATAGCTATTTTGCAGATCATGCCGAATAAAGGAGCTGTTTAGTAATATGGTAGACTTTGCTGATGAACCATTTGTAATTGGAGATCTGCCACTAATCAGTCAATGATAATTAACTCCAGCTTAGAATTTCTGTTGACGTTTGCTCATTGAAACAGTCAATTACCCATTTTTCTGACCACATGTGCGCACACACGCACACACACGCGCGCTCAGTTACACATACAAAGAAGAGTTCAGGACTCTTAATAGCATGACCACCTTGACAAATGTATACTTGATCCTAAAATGAGCTGAAGTCTTTTTTTCAGTGTGGATCTGAGAAAAGACATGGTAACACCTCCTCACCTTTCCTCACCTCTGTTCCAACTCTCATCCCATTGCATGTCCTAAACTTTCTTCTCATAGTACTCCCCTGGTGTCCTTTTTTTCTTCATTTCCTTCCTTACTTGCCCTTCTCTGTTGTTGTTACTTTCTCTCACGCACAAACAGGACTACCACACTTTTATGTGCCATAAATTCATACATCTGTGTGAAAAGGGAATATCTTTCTTCTTCTTAAGATCAATTCATATTTTTCATTTGCCTCCTGGCAGGTTGGGGATATGTACAAGACATGTTCCACACATGCACACAATAAGTCATGATGGCAGATATGGACAGCTTACATATGGATAATGCTTAACACACACCCCATGTGGTATACCTTCCAGGGACTGTACTGCAGAAAAACACTATGAGGAATTCAACCACATTTCATCATATTATAATTGCCTGCACAATACAGTAGAAGCTTAGCAATGAACAAACAATATGGAAACAATCCAAAAGGATTTTCCACAATTGCTGAGGAAAGACAGCATCAAAGGAAATAGGTTGGGTTGTAGCTGAAAGTGTGAAACAGAAGGAAGAAGCCCAGGAAATGGAGGGAGGAAATAAGGGTCAGAAGGAAAGGTAGCAGGAAGCTACCTTAAATTGATTGAAAGGTGGAAGAAGTGCGGAAAAGAGAAAGGAGTTCCGTACCTAAAAAGAAAAAGAAAAAAACAACAATCTGGAGACGGGAGATACAAGAGTGAACAATGCATGGGAGCAATACTTTTCTGAAGGAATAACAGGTAAAAGAAGCAAAGAAGAGCAGATTGAATTGTAAGGCAAATAAAAAGTTTAACTTCTTAAAAAAAATCTGCATTTTAAAGGAATATTTACAACCGTTAGAATGGAAAACTTCAGGGTTTCAGGAAGAATGGACAATACAACTTCTATCTCAACCACTGTGGTAGTGGGCTGGTCTATGTACACCATGGCAGCATGTGGTAAGTTGATATGAATCAGAGTGGTGTGTCTGTCAGATACGTATTCGACCGTGACATTTGCAGGGTGATGCAGATGAGTGCTTGGATCAGTAAATGGATGGGTAACGGAGGTCAAGTCAAGTAAAGTCTAAGTCTATTTAAGGAATTAAATCAAAAAAGGAAAAAAGTGCAGAATCAAAAGACTGTGGAACAAGATGCAAGATAGAAACAGAAAATTGTAAATTTACCTGGGCAGTTGCATACACACATGTGCTTGCCCTCACATGCACCTCCAGCCCCCACTGTCTTCTCTCATGTCCTATCCCATTATGGAGCAAATGCTAAAAGCTAAAGTGCTTTCCATCAAGCTCTCAATTAGATAACAGAGGCCATAAAGGCTGCTTTTTGCACCTAACACCACCTAACATGAAAAAGGGGTGGGGTTGTGGATAATCATATCAGTCAACCCTTTAATCACTTTTTGCTCCTCCAAAAGCACCTCAAAAACGTGGCTAAAAGTGTTGGTGCCTTTGAACCTCATTGAAACAATGCCCTGTTCTGCCTGGAATGTGTTGAAATTAAACACTCTTCTGTCATGCAAATCTGCAGGCCTCTGGTTTGCCACAGAATAAAAGAAAGATGGTGTCTTATTCTACGAAGAAAAAGTGACCAAAACAAATTTACTGGAACCTCTTAGAAGTGGTGATAAAATAAGTGGATTATAGTAATATTGCAAATAAATGTCTTCAGTCTTGTAATCAGTTAGTCAACCTATTTGGTGTTATTGTATGCTCCAAACTCATCATAGACAAAAGAAGGAAACAAAATGTTACACGCACATCTCTAAGCAGCAACATCTTTGTGTGACCACAGTTGCCAAAATTATTACGACATTTAAAGTCCATGGGACGATAGCCAACCTCCCTAGACGTGACCACAAGAAGGAACAGCCCCTGGCAGAATGAAAAAGATTCAAGGAATAACCTGTACACACTGAACAAGATCAAAGTGTAACCACTACTCACACCACAAGTTGCTTTGTGCAACAGAATACAAAAAAACAGAACAAAACACTTTCCCTGAATACATGAATGTAAATACAGCACAAGTCAGGTATTAATTATTCATTTTCTAATTATTCTTTCTAAAAGCCATTTCTCTGGAGTTTAGTCATTTTGTGGCTCAGAGTGAACCTGCTCGCACTGCAGTGGGTGAAATGGCGCAGCAGAGGGATCATTACATGGACTGAGAAAAGCATTAGTCTTAACGGCTTAAGTCTCACATTTGCAGTGCTGCCATTATTGTGTGCATTTAAACGTAGCCAAACACGACGATGTGAATGTAACTCTTTAATCACTTTAGTCAACAAAACCACAGGCTGTAATAATGAGAAACACATTTTTTATATTTGGTAAGTAACTATAACTGTAGCCTAGTTGCACACTACAACAACAGATGTTTATTGTGTATAAATATGTAATATTACACCCAACGATATCCTGCTCTGGCTTTTTCTGTAGCTTGCTTTAGCTTTATTATTCAAAAATCAATGGGGGTCACAATAACGTTTTCCTTAGCAGATGTTTTACTTGCTGTACAGTTGTTACGAGATATATAGTAAGTTTTATGATGTTCAGAGAGAACTACTGTAATTCCTCCACCTGAGCATGGTTGAGAATAGACCAAGTTTTAGGCCAAAGTGCACATCTGCAGCAAATACATTCACCCAGGCATGACTTTAAAAAAGGAGTGAGGAAGAGGAGAAAGCGAATGCTCTGAACTACACTAATTGGTGTGTGAATGTGGGTGTAGCACTCAGTTTGTTTTATATGTGACAGTATTCACTGCTTTTGTCTGGTTTAATGTGCAAACAGTGGAGTGTGTCTTAATTCTGCTATATTACTTATAGTTTTCAAAGCCCACTCCTTTCTCCGTTCACTGTAGGATTAGCCCTGTCCATCAATACCTACACCTTTTAATTTAGAGGAGATTTATATAATCATATTTCGTCTCCTCATAGGCTGAACCGTTTAAACAAAGTTGATTGCAGAGAGTCTGCTAAAGAATAAAGTGGATGAAGTGGTTTTTCAACCTACCTGCCCGCCAGAGGTTGGCAGCTGAGGAAGTGTTCGAGGTGTAATTTTCCTGTAGGCTTTGACAGTTGTGATCAATACCATAATCATTTACAGAAAGTCACAAGATATATGAGAAGTCATAAAATAAAGTGTTCAGATGAGTTTGCTCACACGCTGTGAGTCTGTTCCTCTCTGGTCTCTAGATCTCCTCGAGGAAAGGGATCAATTACATAAGTTGATTTCTCTAGCTGTAGGTCTCCTCTGACAAGCTGTATTCCTCCAGCTGTTTCTGACTTTGTCACGTGTTTTTGATTCTTTTTTTTATATTATTAAATGTCTAAGCTGAGGAGAAACAGGCTGGTTATGGCTGATAGTTTGCATGCAGATACTCCGTGTTGGCTCTGCCTTTGGCTGTTAACCAAAATTTCGTTTTGCTGCTTTTGACCTCTTTTTGTGCTTCTCTGGCCAAGCTTGTACACTTTTCAGAAACATCCATCATGCTTAGCTTACTCCTGTGAGTGATACAGTACAATATTATGTATTAGTGTTGGAAGAAACTGAATAAATGTGTTGCTACTGACATTAAACCTGATTTCATAGCATTCTACAAAAGAAATTACATATGTTTTAAGAACATCTCATCCTGAAACTTTTGTTCAACATTATAAAGATGCTACCTGTGCATATGGGGTCTTTCTGTACGTGGGTGGTTGCGTATGTGCCCTAACTACCTCTCGAGGGAAGCACTCAGCAGTCCCTCTCTGCTAAAAGTGCTGAGTGTGAGGCACAGTGTCAGATGACAAATCTAAGGGACAAACTGCATCTAAAGGAGACATTCTTTATAGTCTGTCCTTCACCCCTCCAACGCTCTCCCTTCATCCATCTCCTCATCTTTATCTGTCGTCTGCATCTCTCAAATCATCTCATCTTGCCATAATTCATTGTGTACGATGAGTATTTCTCAACTACAGTATCTACAGTACTTAAACTTAAACGCTGAGTACAACTGAACAGTGTTTCCATTATTACTACTATCAATCTACTATGTGTTGTTTCATATTTGATTCACTTCCCTGATTAGATGTTATAATCAACTTCATACACCAAAAAAGAGAAAAAAATATTCTCAAGAGGAAACAATATTTGGACTTTTGCTGACAGCAAAAATGTAGGGACAGCTTTGATGTTGCTGGAGCACAGCATGATCTCACTACAGACAACCTGCTTACTGTGCAGAAATAACATTTAGGTCAATAAATCTACTGTAGATACACAAGATTTAAACATTTAATGAAATTACTGCTGTGCCAGAGACACATGTATCCACCCAGCTGCTGTGTAAAGGCCACAGCTATTTAATAAAGTCAAAGAAACTGAGCCACATTTGCATTTGTCTGGTCAGCGTGAGACAGTGTCTGGAAGCTGCAATGTTCCAGACAAACGTCCAGAAGAAATGCTGTGACACTTGAGGAGATGGTGCTGATGGCTCGTGACTTCCACATCGCACCCTTCTGGAGCTTATGGCATACAATATTTTTGTAGCACTTTGCTGTTCCGTTTTCTTTTTTTTTCCCTCTTTGTTTCTCTCTCCTTATTTATCCATCATTCACTTTCACTCACAGTAATAGAAAGACAAAAGCTACGTGATGCTGTGCATCAAAGAGATGACAGTGACTCATCAACACCCCCATGACTACTGACAGAACATTTCACTGTGGGAAACCTCCACCATGAACAGCTCTGTCAGCAGGTGACAGCATCACAAAAGGATGGAGGATGCATGAACACATGCACACACGTAATGCATATATAAATATACACATGTATATTTGTATGTACATACGCTTGTATTTACACACAGTTTGGAGTCTGTTTGGTGTTGTGACAGACACAGACCAGATGAAATTAAGCACTGAAGCCCTAAAACATCTGGATCATCTGAAAAGTAGACAGCAGTAGTAGTAAGAACAGGTCTTATTTCTGTGACTTCGAATATGAAATTGGAACAAATTTGAATATCAGTTTTTCATTACAGCAGCAATATGCTCAGACACACACACAAAAACAGTTTCTTTGTTTGTTTATTCAGGTTATTGAACTGTGTGCAGCAGTTTGAAAATTGTCAGCTCTAGCAAACAGTTTTTTTTTTCCTCTGGAAAGCAGAACTTGTATAACAGACAAGTCACATTATTAAACAATAAGAGATTTAAATCAACTACAAATTGTATCAATCAATCATTTTTCTTCTTATGTACCCGCTATTTCATTTCTTCACTCCCTCACTCTCTCTTTCTGGTTCCCTGACTATATCTCTTTTCGTTTGTGTCCTGCTTTCTTGTATCTCATCTCTGTAGATAACCCCCCCTGCTGTCATCCACTGCCATTTTCCTCCCCTCCACTCTCATTTTTTTTGTCATTTGCTCCCTGTCGTCCTCCTTTCCTCCTGCTGTCAGTCTCTCCTAGCCTTCATCTTGCTCAGAGGGGGGCTGGGAGCCATGTTTCTACCTAATGATGCATTGCTTAAAGGAGAGAAAATCTGACGAGTTAACCACCTCATCCTGCTCTTTATCAAGCAATGGAACGCACACACACAAAGATGTGTCAGATCTAGTCCTGAATGGAGTTATACTCTGTTTTGGTAGCTACTCATTTGAGACCATTTGTCTAATCTTTGAACATATATGAAACGTATTCGCCCTTTGCACTTTGACAGTGAACCCACACTGGCAAGAAGAGGTTTTTAATACCATTAAATATTCGTATTGTGCTTTATTTGTTTTATTCAATCAATGGATCACAAAACACACAACAATTCGCTTTAGGCATATTTGAGCTGAGAATAATGGTCAAATCTGATCTGCACGGTAAACTTCCCTCTGTGGCAATAATCCTCTGACAAATCTGCAGCCTTCTACTGAAGTCGCTTGTATGTATGCCAGGTTAGGGTAGCTGTCACGGTCGCATGCCAGGCATCCAAGCTGAGATTTATTTCCTCTTTTTAACAATTAAAATAACATTATTAGTATTAATATCTGAATACCCGAGTATTTAGGTCCAGCCCTAACATCTACAAAATGCACATGTAACACTTATGTCTTGATGTCTTGATTAGTTCATGTTTGTCAGACCCATTCAACTGAAGATGAAAGTTTTGACTGTGCTCACATCTTGAGTGTTTAACTGTGTGTTGGTGTACAGTGAACACATTCCAATAAAATTATAATTATTACTTATGGACCTACAGTAACTGTACATGTGGTGTAGTGAGCTGTTTTGGATTAAGGCAGTATGGGAAAAAAAAAACACATTCCAGCAGTGATTGCAACGACTCAAACACATGAAAATGAGGCTCTCATTGATCTACAGACTAATTATATATTTATTCGCTGGGCTTCTATGCATATGTACGGATGTGTTTATGCATTTATGATTGTTTGTCTGCCTTTAATTTGCATGTAGATTTCTCTGGCTTTTATTTTAGCTCACACCCCCCCTTCCCTTCTCTGTTCTTGTTTAACCATGCTGTCCTCTACTCCTTCTCTCTCTCTCTCTCTTTCTCTCTCTCTCTCTCTCTCTCTCTCTCTCTCTCTCTCCTTCTCTCTCTCTCTCTCTCTCTCTCTCACTCCCCTTTCTCTTTCTCTCTTTCTAATGAGATGACATGACTAGAGTGTTCTTCTTCCACTCTGTGACAGCCTCACTGTTGCCAATTAGCAGTGGAGTCGCCAGCTCTCTGTTTGACTTTGGAGATTACATCTCTGTTTGTGTACACAACCCACAAATGAGACGATCCACTCAAAGGCCGGAGATCTAGTCAACAAATGTACTATATAGGGAGCCATGACTGTGTATGTGTGTGCGTCTTTGTGTGAACGTTTGCATTTAGTTGAAGGCTTCCCTTATGGGTCTGCGCCAATTTGTATTTATCAGAGTGAGGTTGTATTTAAACCTGAGATGCCTTTTTTTTCCAGCATACTCTGTCATCACCTTGATTATAGTGCTTACATCAAAAGAGGAGTAAATGGGGCAAAAATAAACTGAAATAGTCATCCTGAAAACAGGAATTACTGCGTACCTCTCAACTGTCAAACTGGAAAATTGTGCAGCAGTTTAGGCGCCCAAGGCTTATTTTCTTTTTTATTACACACACTATACATTAGTGACTCTTGGTCTAATTGACCAATCGGTTGGTAAATTTGATTCAGTATAGTGCTACAGCCTCAGAGATGACCCAAATGAAAAGAAAAATACCCAAGTGGTGCCCAAAAATGGCAATACATACAAAAAAAACTGCTGAATTGCTTTCTTACATTTGTGCATCCCTGGCAGTCTCAGTGATCAGCACCATGGACAGCGTTTATGACAGACGATCCATCCTGAGCTCTACAGGAAAACAGAATGGAGTCTGAAGAGGCTACGCCAGTGTTTTGCAAATAAGCTTGTGTGGAAATTATTTACAATACAAGAAGATGAAGATGCAGAATGCAGCTGTGAGAACATTTTCTGATAAATCTAGTGAAAACTTGATTTGCTTCATTTAAACTTGACCTACACCGTGAAGACACGGTGTAAGAAGCCCCTCTGTTCGTACCGGGCTTTGTTTTCTTTGCCACAATCCATAAATTAGTCCTATCTTGCATCCTGCCACAGGTTTTTAAAGAAATGTGAAGCATGTCATGTGAAGCTTGAGTCTCACTTGGTCAGAACATTGAGCAGGAAATTACCTCTTGCTGCCTTTGAAAAGGCTCCCTTTGAAAATAAACAGCACAGACTCAGCTGTCCTTATTAGTCCTGCACTCGGCCATATATCAACTCATTTCAGTTATAAGTGTTGTTTTTACATGCCCACTTAACCTGCATAATACCTGAATTAGCATAGCTGCTAACATCTCCTGGAAATAACAAAGTAAATGCAGCCTCTGCACAAATGTTTCTAGAAGTACTTCTGGCAACCAGCCATTTCATCACTATATATATCTAAATATATCTAGCACAAGTTTGTTTTGAGTCTCACTAGTGGCTGCAATGAAATTAGTTAATGCAGGTTGAATTAATATTACTATGCATAATTAATACACTGATTAATGTTAGGTATTTCATTATATAGTTTACATGACAACAACAGAAATTATTAATTCAGTAAGAAGTATTTACCTGAACAATGCAATTATTTCTATTATGTGCATGAATAATGACTGTGTTTAAAAAATTGTGGGAAGAATTATGCCACTTAAATCATCTTAGTAATTTATAAACTAATTGATATGAGAGATTGTTTATCTACATAGGAATTTGAGATATGTCTCTAAGCATCTCCATATGTGTATAATTTATAACCAAGCCTTTTCTCACAAACATTGCAGTCACATCATCAGAAAAAGGGGTCACAGAGTAAATGTAAGTGTTCTGTTACCAAAACAGTAAATTACAAAAGCTGAGATGATATGAGAAAGTTCCCTTCTGTTATTGTCACTGTAAAGGCGATGAGGAGGATTAAAGCCCCATATGAGTGACATTTTTGTTGACACTCAAGTGTCCCAGCTCATCACACGCTTGTTATCTCTTATATCAAAAATAGACACTTGCCACATGAAGATCAGTGGCACTTGCAGTCAACACGTTATCTACACACGGAGAGGGGGCAGGAGGAAGCCACGAGGGTTAGCAGAAGAAGAATGAAGAGTCATTTTTACACTGGATGTCTCTGTTTGCATGTGGCATTGTGTCTGTGCTGATACTCTTCGCATTAAATAGGCCACACACTTCTGCTTTTTTGGAATTGTGAATGATTTATTTTAACGGTGTGAATGAACCCCAAAGAAAGGAGCTGGCAGAGAAGCTTGTTAAGCCCTTTACCCATCATAGAACACTGCGCCGAAGGGCCCGTCTGTGATTTTATCATTTTCATGCTTGTCGCTGTGGTTTAGGCTTAGAGACTTCCATACTGTATCTATTATACACACAGACACACACACACTTAAATGCTGTTAGTACCTGCATGTTCATAGACATGCACGTGCATCCACGTGTACATGTGCACGTCACGCAGCAGAAGAAAAATATCTTCAATTTGCAGAAACACAGACGATTTAGCCAGACTGTAGAACCCACGCATGCGTCTAGCAAAGATACAGACAGACAAACACTTCAGTAGCCAGTGTTCTGCTTACCTTCCTCTTCTTTTTAAAACCAGCAACACTCCAGTTGTGTTGGATGGATCCACTGTTCCCATAACAGAGCTTGCACCTGTGTGTGTGTGTGTGTATGTGTTCACTTTGTGTACTATTTCATCTCTAGCTCTTCAAGAAAACAGTGTAAAAAGACATACGTACATCTGACTTGTTTTTTTGTTCACCCGTGCGCTGATAAAAGGTTTGTCTTTTCCTTTCCTGCTCTTCATCTTTTCAAAAGTATTAAGTAGAAGAGCGGTCATAAATGTAGCTGAATCTTGTTTATCCTTCTTCAAACCATGTTTCTGTGCAAACATTATTTGTGTGAGTGTGTGTATTATTGCAGCAAGCACTTGCGTCTCTCTGTCTAATGTCAGCCCAGGTCCGTGCGAGCATGCAAGGGTCTGCGTGTGCTTGCGCGGCTAATCTATCAAAACAAGTGTTTGTGATTGCCAGTGGATGGATGACCTTTGGGACCTCTCTGGAGTCCCCTGTCACATCATGTGGTGGAGATAGAGGACAGGAGGGGAAAGAGCTGACAGAGAATGCAGGGAAGACACTTGCTGTGTGAATAAATGTTTTTTTTTTTTTTTCAAATCCATTGTTTGTGGAATGGTTTTGCTGAGCATGCTTGCTCCTTTTCAGCATCATCCTGCTTCATATTCATGCACTTGCACACAATCTCACCTGGCAGCTGCCCAGCAGTCTACAGCTATACTTTATATCACTGAGCTGCTCCGCTGGAGCCGGTAGAGAGTGAGTGCCCTGCTCAGGGGCACACTGCCAGTAGGTGTTCAGAGAGTGTGTTTACACATTCGCTTTACTTGCCCAGAATTTCCCAGCTGGACTGCTCTTTAAAATTGCAACCTTCTGGTCACAAGCCATTTCTCTAATCTTTAGGCCACTGCCACCCCTTGCTGAGTGAATAAATTGTGTCTCTTGAATATCACATGGAATATATCCAATTTTCAACATGTCCTTTTTTCATAATGCACACCATCACTTACTTAAAAAAATTACATACTACAACAACAACAATCTCATATCAGAACAAACCTAGATAAGACAGACAACAAATTAATAAAATTAAACGCACAAACGCAAATTGTGCAGTACATGATCTCTGGAAGTTGAAGCCAGATGTTGTGTCTCTCTGCCAACACACACAGCAGATTCCTCAGTTCCACAAACTGACAGACGGCACAAAAAGGCCATGTGCCTTATCTTGACAACACAAAGCTAAATGTCCTTCAGCCGACCATTGACAACAGCTGCCTCAATATATGCAAATCCTACAAGGCAATATGCACCACACATTCCAAATCACCGCTTATCGGGATTTTTTTTTTTCATATTACATGACCCTTAAATCACTTGAAGACAAGAATGTGGTGCCGCCAAATGCCACCACTGCAGATAAGTGTGATTGGAATTGATGCCAAAAGGACCTGGAATCACAGCGGACATGAGAAATTGTGTTTTGACTGTATGACCGTTGTCTGACCCCACAGTTCCTCAGTCACACCTCTACAAATGAGAATGGGATCCATCAAGACTGCACACTGTGTGTCTTTATGGGTGGCAAAAACCTCAAGGTTAAACAGATGGTCAAATATCTTTCAAATGAAATTAAGGAATATACCCACATCTGATTGCATCTGTCAGTTCAGCTACGGAGCAATGCAAGCCCTTGTCCACTCTCCTCCTGACAACCTGTTGAACAAGATCTCCATCATCAACATTATCATTATCATTAATGACATTATCCAAAATATACCAGTTACTGTCATGCTCTCTGGTGACAGTCTGTTCTGATTGCCCTTCTTAGGTTACCCTCTAGGTCTTGTTCACTATTCATTGGGTTGTATATTGATCAGTGTTGTTATTGCTGCACTGTTTGTGTGCTCTTTTTGTTGTCTGTATTTTGTAATTGCTTTAGTACTTGCAGTAGATGTAATAGTAGCGATTAATTATTTCTTTGCTTTTCCCACATTTCAGTCATTTCTGTGGATGCTTCTTTTAAACATGTTTACCAAAAGGAATTCGGTGTTAGTGTTATTACTCTGTGGATGAATGGTTCAGTTGTTCATGTGAAATAATTGCCAGCTCCCAACTGAACAAACCTAAGTTTTTAAGATACCTTCTAGACATCTGCTGGCTGGGTTATGTGTGAGCTTACACACATACACACAAATCCACATCACACACACCCACACACACACAATGGCATATAGGCAGTGACATTTTCCAAGTGACATTTTGTCTGTGGTCAAATCCAAACTCACTGAGTGTGAACCCAGTCATATTCTCTTCCACACTGTCACGGAGCCAACAACTACCACTTACACACGAATGTGACCTTACACACACACACACACACACACACACACACACACACACACACACACACACACACACACACACACACACACACACAGGCTTGTCAAATGTTTTAGACCTCATTAGGCCAGATTAAAAACATCTAGTGGTGATATAATTTCAAAGTAAGGTTGGATGTGACCACAAATATTATCACAAAATGGGTTTAGATATAATTATTTATATTTACTAATGTCAAGTTGGAGTCAGCTACTCACCCATTGCCAAGATTTTCCACACAATAATTGTCAAGATTGCTTTTCTGCCCAGCTCTATTTCATGTTCTAAACCAGAATAAGAGATTCAGCTGACAACCTTTTGAGCCATCATAATTCTATGGTCTCCTTTTCTCCTTTCTTGACCTATGTCGACCACTTCTTTTCCCATTTCTCAGAGAAAAATATAAGATTGTCACTTAATGACTGAATATCTATAGAGGCATTTATTTGTTAGATACACATGAATTTGAATCTTTTGACAGGCAGCATATTCAGTATCAAAGTAATTACCTGCTAATCTTCCAAGGTGAAGATGTCACGGCTGCAGACAAAGCAGATGACTTGCTCTAATATGGCTGATTATGTTGACATTGTGACATGCACAAAGGTACAAGTCATTAATTTAAACAGCACTATGACCTTATTACCTCACAAATGGTAGAACATATCACACTGACCAACAAAAAGATGTTTAAAGTAGTGTTTGCACTACACCACAGTTCTCAACATTTGATTAAGCTAGTCTATAAGATTCATCAAATCATGTCTTCCCTCATGCAACATTGACGATAGTGCTATAAGTTATAAGCTTGTTATAGGACGTTTTATTTTTAGCCTGTAAAAAAAAGCAGATTTCTTCAAATTCCAGTACATCAGCCTATCAGGTTATGAGGCTAACCAAAATGCTTTGTTCTTGTGTTACTGGTGACAGTTGCCACACTGACACCAGCAATAAGGTATTTCCATAGATGGCAGCCAAGTACAGAAAGTAAAAAAAAGATTTTTAAGCACTATGATTTTAGCATTATACAGACCAAATATAATATGTTCTGCTTTGTTCCATTACATATAACATTTTACATGTGTGTGTGTATGCCAAACACTAGTACACAAACAGTGATTTACCAAGGGACTATACATCAACTTGCCTACATGGTTATTACTAAATTGGCCATTAAACAGGGAACAAAGGAAAGAGAGAAAACAGATCAGAGTATTTACAGTGGGCACTGTAAAGTGAATAGCCCTCCATATATAATGCACACTAATTAGACAATTCATCACAAGTTAAATACGGTAGAATCTTTACACAGTATTCATAGAAGAAGAGAATTAGAGATTGGTTTGCGATTCATGTGTGAAAACTAAACAATATGTTACTCAAGACAGTTAATCACAGAGGAGTTAATCACTGTAGACCTTCGCCAACAGGTTCACACACATTCAATCAAACTCGCGCCAGTGAGCGCACACAGATATTCAGGAGACGGGCAGAATACAGTAGACTTAAACAAATGACATTAACAAAGGCGGCTACTCAGGCAATTTTTCAGACAACTACCAATTAGAAGTCTGTTTCTATCCCTAAAGAATGCAGCAGTATTTTTTTATACATGAATTTTCACAGGCCAGCTAAGAGAACAAAACATTATTTAATTTAGAGAAATAAAACAATGTGTGACTTTAATTCAGCAAAGAGGAGACCTTTGTCTTCTTTATATACATTTATATGAAAGCCCTAAACAACTTTATTGGGCATTAGACATCACTTATGAACAAATAGCATTAGCCTTTGTAACATAAGCAGGCAAACATTGTCACTAACCTTTTTGATTTGACAGTTATGTAACCAGAAAACCAAAAGTGCAGTGATACATTCAGCAAAATAAGTTATCAGACAATGTATAATGTTGTTTTTAAAATATAACAAGAAAATAAATATCACTCACTTTACCTCTTCTCTTTCGTTTTCCGTGTTCCTTATTATTTTGTTCAAGTCTTATGTAGCTTTGACAGACCAAATATGCTAATACGTGGCCATAATTAGGACAGAGAGAGCTGTGTGGTGTCTGTGTGTGTCTGTGTGTGTCTGCATCTACAGTATGTGTTAGCCAGGCTGACATCCCAGTTTAAAACCCAAACCACTATTTTCAGGCAGCTCAAGGTTTGCTATTTGCAGCACATATGCCCAAACTTGCAAGCACACAACAAAAAATATAACATGAAACAAACAATAAAAACACAATAAAAGACACACACACACACACACACACACACACACACACACACACACACACACACACTGGGACAAGGAGGAGAGAATGCGACAGAGTGAGAAAGAGAGAGAGAGAAATTGGAGACTTAGCGAGAGATGATGTCATTTTGCCCACTGAGCCCTTAAATAATTTAATGAGGGAGAGATCTGTCAGAGTATTGCTGTGTTTGTGTGTTGAATATTTATAAAGCATATAAAACTGTTATGGGCCAGCTGTTGTCACTCATACGTCTCAGGTTTGTGCACTTTTGCATTAGAATCCAAAATTCAGTCGCATACTGGTGTTCTTGTTCTGGTCACCTCTAGAGGTTTAGTACAGTACCAGAGTGGGACAGTTTTACTTTTTTAATGTTTTTACTGTTTTGAATGCAGTGACAAACCATTAGCCTGGACACATCATTATGAAAAGCTTATGTTTAGCTGTTCTGTGATGTGACTCTTCTTCTCCGTCTTTGAAACAGTTTTTGCTATTTTAGCTTTGCATGGGCATTTTTTAATCCTGCGTTCATATTTAGAAAAACAAATAAACAACCCCAACCCACCAACACACACACACACACACTCAGCTATGCACAGTGCTCTCAAGATTTAAGTAGAACTGAAAATATTTCAAAATTAGATCCGAACGTGAGAGGATTATGACATTTTCTCCCCGTTTATGACTGAAGAGACTGAACTCTCCTGTGATAATGAACGACATCATCATCGAGTACCTAAAATTAATACTAACACTCTTCTTTGAAAACTTGGCATCAGCTGCCTGCTTAGTAAAGCACGCTGCCAGTGTTTTGAGTGACAAAATTAAGATGGTAAAAATGAGCTCCAAAACTGAGAGAACTTTGTGATTGTTTGAGGTTGTCCACCCTTTAAAATGATGCTGTAGTTTTTCTGCATGTGAGCAGGTTATTGAAACCCATATTTCTGTTTCATTGTTAGGAATGATGATGAAAACAAAGGAGAAAATCAGGTTATGACATATACATACATTTAAATCCTCTTATTTCACCTAAACAAAAATCTACACATAGACAGAATTAAAAGGTTTTGCCTGTATGATTTGAGCTATAATACAATCAACTCTAATCTGCACACAAACCCCAAAGTCACTAGAATTACAGCAGAACTACTTTTGATATGACTAGAGATAATGTGAGAGTTTATTTTAGCTGTGACACTGAAAAGCATTTTATTTATTTAATTTCCCCTTTTTACTGTTTTATTTCTGTAATTTTGTTCTTGTTCTATGTTTTCCACTGTAGTAGCTTCAGCATCTCTGTTTTAATTTTATTTTTATAAGCATGCTTTTATTCCCAGCATACTCAGAAATCATAAATGATCAGAATACTTTAAGGTGTCAGTTTAGTCTTGGAATTACCTTTTCTTATTTTAACTAAAACAATTAAGCCCATGTACCGATAATTATGTAGGTTTTTTAATAAATTGTCCTCTTGGAGAGATGTTTTTTTTTTGAACATACAAAGGTATGGTCTTTGTACACTTACGTATTGCAATATTGTGTTGTGTGATAACGTATAATTTCCCCAAAACAATATATCAATTTAATGAATAATTTAAATGCTAAGAGGCATGGCAGACTGTGTCTGTGCAGATTCTCAGTCATCCAGGTAAAGTTGTTTGAAGATTGAGTCATGGCAACTGGACTTCTTTCTTCCAAGTAGAGACGTTTCGTTCTGCATCCACAGAACTTTATCAATCTGAGGGAAGTTGGCTAGTGACCACAAATTTATCCTCCAGGTTGGTTTCACCTCACACCTACTTTGAAAAGGCGCGTTATGTGAAACAAAGGCAGGCTGTGGTTGATTTTGTAATGTGTTTAAACCCCAGCCCACCAGATGGCAGTGTTGTGTATGTCGTGACTTTTTTTTAATACTTTGACAGTTTTCTTAAAATTTGATTTTGCAGTATATCGCCTTGCAAACACTACAACAATATTACACAATATTTATTAAATCATAACTCCTGTAGCGTGATCATATTGTCAGTACACAAATCATTTCCCGTGTTGTTGTTGTTTGTGCATGTGAAATGAAATGTTTTGTCTTCTTAATTATTTCTAATCTTCACGATGGAGGTGTGCGGTACTTTTGGCATTTTTTTATTGTTAATGAACCCCAATCCCATGAAGCAAAGCGCTTACTGTTATTATCAGTGCTGATGTGCTGTCCATTGCATTACTGTCGTACCCATAATCACGTTAAATTACACCCCTCAGGTATTGCTGCTAATTTAAATTACATTTCGTTAGAAGCAACTGATACAGAAAAGGCCAGTCATCAATGTGATAGGAAGGACTAGTATCCCTGGTGTAACACAATAATGAATCATGTGTTATGGAAAAAGATGGGTGTTAATGAGCAAAGTTAATGCAGAATGAAGCCAGAACGAGCTGTGTAATATTTCTTTGTCTAGTATCACCAGTGTTTGGCAGATGGCTAGAGCACCTGCGTGCACACCTACACACAGATGCACACACATACACAATCAGTGAAGGGAGCTCTAATAAATACCCATGAACACATACACATGTGTTTGGTAGTTTCTTGTTTTTCTCCCTACATAGACTACATATATTCTTTCCATACATTTCTAATAGTAATATTACACCTACGAATGTAATCAAACCTCACCTCTCCTTTTAAATATTAGTTCCCATTACTGCAAACTTTGATTGTTTTATTTGAAAAAAGTGAATTTCCCAGATTGACTGGCTGACAATGAACAGGAAATATACTTAAATCTAAATGTAACTTGAGCAGCTTCACACAGAAAACTCTTGGTTTTGGTTTCCACAAAGACAGAAGTACAAGAACATACACCCACTGTTACACACACCTTACACCATGACTGGTAACAGTAAATGCTATTGTTCACACTCAGACACAGAAAACCTACATCATTTGTGGGAGAAAAAAAAAGCTATTAATATGATCAGGCCATTCTGGTAATCTGTTTTCCTTTCTTCTTTCTCTTTTTCATGTTTCTCTTTCTTGGACACATGCAGTGGGAGTGGATCAGGTATCCCTCCCTTGGCTCTCATCTCATGTGACTTTCATCACCAGAGACATCCAAGTCTTTCTCGCTGCTCTGCCCCACCCTCCCCGCTGCTTCTCTCCTGACTGGTGGTTGACTTTTCACACTTGTTAAAGTGACTGACAAGACAAGCAGAGGAGGGAGGGAGAGAGGGAGGGCAGAAATGAATCGCAGCTAAATTTGAACCATACCTAGGCTACGCGAACCACAGCTGTGAGTTCAGAAGGCATGAACGGGTGCGATTGCTACTGTGCAAGGAATTTTAATATGCTTTGGACTGATGCAAGAGAGAAGGGTGACCTTTTTACGAGCTCCCATTCACACTTTCCTCTCTCACTCCTTCTCTCCACTCATCTCATCTCCTCTTTTTTCATTCCTCTCTGCTGATTGAGGAAGAGTGGAGAAAGTCTGAAAGAGCAAAGGAGAGTTACTAACTAGAAGGTCATAGCTCTATTTGATAGCCCTTTGTCTCCCATCCAAGAACAGCACTGTTAATAGCTACCCATAGGCCACTTTAAAATGATTGTGCCTTATCTCTAGACACACACAATCACAGACAGACAGCACACAGTGTCTTTATGGTGGCAAGTGGGAAAATTTAGCTTAAATGAAGAAAGAACTATGCTGATGTTAGTTCTAATACTAACAGCGACGGAACAAAATTAAGTCGTGGCTGCTATTTATCCCATTTAAAACTCTGATCTATGGGCTCTGGTACATGTATTATGTCCCGGTATCTTAGCCCCTTATTTATTGCCTTACAGTGTTGTCTCTTTTATTGCCTCCAAACAGAATCTAATGAAATAGATTCTGTTTGTTTATCGAGATGTGAAGTTTCATAATGAAGGCCCATTATGATGAGCTCCTAATAGGAGTTTCATTTCAATGATGTTAAAGTGGATTTTCTGTTAGTGTTTTATGTCATTACTTTCTTTCTTCACTGTAGTTTGGTTACATTTTTAGTCTAAGGACCAATGTCTCAGTAGGTATACTTTGGGATAATGGGAATTTTTCCCCTTTCCCATTCACAGAGAGGTCATCTACCACCTCTGTGTTGTACCCCTGGAGCTGTAAGTTTGTAATGTCTTGCTGACGCTGGATTCATATGAACATGTGTGCACATACTGTATGCAGATGTGCATGTTTGCATTCAAAATAAATGTAAACCTGTGGATACTGTCTTTATTTCCTCCGTTTTTGTCCAGATTACATTACAAGTGCAGCTGTGTGTAGATGGTAATACAGAAGAGTTGTAACATCGTTTTGGTGGCTATGCAGCTATATAAATAACATTAATTGCCAAATGAAATGAAGGAGACTGGTCACTCTTTGCCAGGTGTTGGTAAATTATATTCTGTGTTTGACATTGCCTTTGACACCCAGGGAGCGCTGCTATGCACTGTCAGACCAAACCATAACCATATATCTCAATAATAGAACATACAAACAATGGTGCTGGTATGCTGTCTGACATCTTTCAGTAATTGTAAGCAAACGGGTGTCACCACTGCTGATTTAGTCACAGTATGAAAATGACATATTTTGGTGCAGTATTTATATGTGTATAAGGTAGAAAAATGATTAAGCTGTGGCTAGCGGTGTTTTCTTAATGAATGGAACACTTACATGCATATAGAGACATCTCTGTGGGAGCGGTGCAGGTATGTGAAAGGGCACAGACTGTGTGTTCGACAAGTCAGGACCTAATTTATAATGCCAGGGTGGGGGTAGATCGGTTTCCACTGTTGCCATAGAGACATTTATGGCTGTGCGCTGCTTTCTGTCTCCTATTCATTCCTGAGAGAGAAGTGGTGACACGCACGCACACGCATGCACACACACACACACACACGCGACAAGCACGACATAGTGGAATCCAACACCTTCTGCATTTTGATAGAAGCTCACAGGCAGAGGACAAGGAGTGCCAGCTGAAACTCACACCTCATCAGTTTTTGGATCTAGAGCTGTGTTCCATACATGTAGCAAGGTAAAATATATTACTTCATACAAATTAGTTTTTGATGAAAACAGTAGGTGTGACTAATCCTACGGTATTTATCCTTTGATCTGAAGGTTGATGAGATTGGATTGTTTAGTTGAGATGTTGGTTGGAGCTGCATGGTGAACCAGCATTTTGCTCTGTTCATAGAGGGATGGCAGTCAGGTAACTTTTTAGTATACACTACCAGTCAAAAGTTTGGACCCACATAGGAATGACCATGTTTTCCATGAAAAGATACATGTCTTCAGTTGTGTTACCATCGTTTCTCATGGTTTTCTAATGATCAGTTCTCCTTTTAAATTAATACATTAGCAAACATAACATGCTATTGGAAGACAGTACTAATGTTTGCAGATTTTAGACCGCTGTATGTTTATGTAAATATTACTTCTGGTCAATTCGATGTTATAAAATCTGCTTTTCTTTCACAAACGTGCTCACTTCTATGTGTGTCCAAACTTTTGACTAGTAGCGTATGCTAGAGGAGACAAATTGCCTCCAGCAGAGACACAGCTTGGTTGTATAACAGGAAAAATGTTTACCGTCCAACTAAAGATGTTGACCAAATACCGAGGAGACCTTTAGTAACTGTGTTATACAGATACACAAATATCTGTTTTTGTGGTTTTAATATTTTCCACAATTCACACCTCTTTTACTGGTCCCTCTGGCACGCCAAGTTTAAATACGTCTTTAGGTTTGTTTTTTGCATGCATCCTTATATTGGTAGTATGTAATACTTTACTTTCCAGGTGTCAGGTGAAATTTACTGTGCTCCATGTTTTTCAGACTTTGTTGAATGAGTAAGTTTTTACATACTGTCAAATGTTACTGAGCGAGCAGACGTGTGCTGCTAATTCAACAATATAAGTTATTTTAAAAACAGGAGGCTTTCTGCTGTATTGTTCTTTGGGGGTGGTCCTAACTTTCAACACAGTGGTATACAACACAAAAAAGGATCTTTCAGCATACTTTATAGTGGATCAAACCTAAAGCTGCAGCACATAGCTCCTAAACTACTCATTTTTTCGTTCTTACATTAGGTATGAATCTTTCATTTGTTCTCTTTACTTTACTACTGTACAGAAGCATGTAATTGGACAGGTCAGTTACCCTCACTCATCCAACAGAAATACTGGTTCTATCTCTCTGACTCTACCTCAGGCAAAGAGATCTGAATGAGTACTGTAAAGGGTGTGGCAGAGCTTTTTGCATAATTTCCACAAATTTCACCCAAATACAGAACTGTCCTAACAGGATTTCTATCTCTTTTGGCACTCAGGAGTGTAACCATGGGAGGCTTTTTTCTTAGACCATATATTCAATTATCAATTATCATAATGCTACTTAGGGTACAGGGATTTACATTTTCACACCATGAGGATTTAAAACTGTTGTTGCTGTGGCAAAAAGGTGACAAAGGGGCTCTCCAGAGGGGAGCAGAGCAGGTCTTTGAACTGATGCACCTCACTGTAAAACAAAGCTGTAATTTAAATTTATGGGTTCAGAGAGTTTAATAGACCCTGTTCAAATTCCCAGAGTCGCCTCACTTTGCAAATCATAGAGGTGGCTGAACCTGCTACTTTGTTGTTTATGTTTATGATGCTTATCTTGTCACAAGTAGAGAAAGGGAAATCTAGAAAGGAGTTGCTGACAGGATGTAGAGCAGGAAGTATGTCTTTAATGGTACAGGATTTGCCCATTAACAATTTCTTTGTGAACTGACAGCATAGCACACAGCGTGTGGTAGTGCTTCACAGATAAAGGACTTTCCTATTGTGAGATCAATGTACTACTTCTACTAGTACTACATACTGTATGCGATTGGGGGTTTGCTTTTGTCATTTAACTGAATGTGCGTGTACATGTGTGTGTGTGTGTGTGTGTGAGGGAGAGAAATACAGGAACAGCGGAGAGGAGTAAGGCAAGAACATAAATGTGTATATGAGAATAAAGCAGAGAGAGGAGGAATAAAAGAGTGTGCAAATTTAACAGTAAGTGGTTGTTGTGGCTGCATGAAAAAGGGGTGAGAGAGAGACAGGGAAATGATTTCCATTGTGCTCTGCTGTGCTGGGGAGGAGAGGGGATTGAGGTTGGAGACTTGAGATAGTGACTGGGGATCAACTCATTCAGAGCTTCAAATGGCTTTGAGAAAACCAATCAGCAAACACTCTCTCTTTTGGCCCCACGCACACATGTGCACTCCATCATACATACACAATGTCTAGAGTAGGGTATTGATCAGCTTCCATATGACAACACAGACACACTCATACACACATGCATGTCCCCCCTCCCACACACACACGGTTATTTCTGGTTTAAAATCTCATATTTCTGATGTACAGTATGCCGAGCTAATCACTTACATAGTTAATAATGCATCAGCAGACACAAACAGCATTCAGCAAATAGTTAATAAGAAAGCATAGGCATCTACATTAGAATTTATTATAGTATATAATATCATAACACTGGAATCGGCAAATCAGAAAAGTTATGGGAGGAAGGTTCAGCTTTCGAAACCAGTTTATTTAGTAGAATGCACTTACATTTCCATTGCAGAGTAATTTGCACTTAGTCTCAAATCTTAGTAAAAAATATAAGGAAGCTTTTCGTTGTTGTTGCTGTTTTAAAAGCTAAGCGTGGCCATTCATCTGTAGTTTGTTTTATCATCCCTTCCCCCTGATGTTCGGTACTGCAAAAGTACTACTGTACAGTAGTTTTACATCAACTGTTAGAAATATTATTACTTAAAATTGATTGTCATTATATAAGTTAGATAATCCAACCAAAAAACACAAACTTTTATCTCAGATATTATCACTTTAAGGCGAACATGTCATTGTTGATCCAAACAGGTAAACACGTCATCTGGAGATGTCACAAAAGACAGATACAGTTTGTAACCCAGATTCAGCAGGAGTGCTTCAACTACTCCAGCACCAACCTAATCTTATCCACACAGAAGATAGGATTTTTTTTTCGCTCACACATTTAGAACACTTTCAGTCAATCTGCCTCTTGCCTTTTCTCACATGTCAGTCATATTCATGTTAATGATGGCACTTCATTTCAGATGTCGCTTAGCTGTCTTCTATCCCTAAGCTGTTTCTATGACCTGCGCTGACAATGCCTCACTTCACCCACGACAACTAGGCTGCAGTCCCAGAGCAATGTACTATTCATATCCAAATACTGTTCCAGTTCTGTCAGGTGGCTTTTGAAATCCTTACTATCATAGATTTAAAAATCACATTTATGGTTTTAACAGCTTTAATATCCCATCTGTTTCCCACCTAATGACCAATCAAATGGAAAAAAAAGAAAACTGAGCTTTGATATCTGAGATCCAAAGTGAAAAACAGACATTTTAACATCAGTTAAATATATAGGTTTTTGCAGGTTTTTTCTCTTTCTCCCTCTGTGTGTTTGTGTGACAAACACCTTTTCTTTCTCAAACTCCACAGGAACTTCAGTTTGAACGCCTGACCAGAGAACTCGAGGCTGAGCGTCAGATTGTTGCCACGCAGCTGGAGAGATGCAAGCTGGGATCAGAGGCGGGCAGCATGAGCAGCATCAGGTAACATCCAGACCCTGTTTTACTCCCTTTGTGTATGTGTGCGTACATGTGTATGGTGGGATGGGAAGCGGGTATTAGGTAACACATACTCTCCCCATCTTTTGTATGAGTGCGGTTCATTCTTGTGTGAAAAAGGATATGGTTGCATGCTTGTCAGGTAAAAAAATACATTGTGTTTTGTTGGTGAAATATTGAGGGGGATCACACATAAGTGTGCACTTTAGGTTTGCACACCCCCACACACAAGTGTACAGAACGTGTACACATACAGCATGATTGAATAGCTTCTGTGCCTTTCATGACTCTAACATTGACTGCACCATTATATATGTTCAGTTACACACGCATGTGCACACACTAACACATATATACAGCGTTCACACCCAGGGTGTTTTCATTCCTGTCTGTGGAGTGGTGTAAATCAAAAAGAACAGTGTTCTCCTTACTGTGGAGTGCATTTATCAGCTGGATGGATTGGGGCAACACTGCTGTTATAAGCAAAATAGCATCCAGATAAATGCGCACACACACACACACACACACACACACACTGATCACATACTTATTGACACAACCATGGGCAGCATAGCTGTGGGTGTGACAATATACACCTACACCCACACATATATTGTACATGGTTGCAAGATGACAGTTTAGTCAGAGACCCAGCGTTAAGTCCTATATAGTGTGGTTTCCTTTTAGGTTTAGAGTGTGCGATGATGTCAACAAAAAATCTAAAATACTTGCAGCGAAGCAGGTGCAGTTATGTTTATACATTACATATCCGGTTCAAACGTTATTTCGTAAGCAGTTATTTCAGCGCAAGCTTAAAGTACAAGCTCAAAACAAATCACATCATGCAGTAAAGCTTCCGGAAGACCTGGAAGCAACAGGAGAAATCACATCGAATCATCACATCACTGTCTTGCACTTCAAAGTGCACTGACCCAAGTGCTGAGATGTCAGCTTATCGAGTAGAATCAAACCATATTTGTCTACAATTATTAAGATGTCTTGTGCAGCTGAGCACGCCTTCCTGTACTCTAGAGCACATTAGTGCTGTGAAGTAGTTTTTGCCCCCTTCCTGATTAATTTTGTTGTAAAGTCTTTGCTGATTTTTACACATTTAAATTATTCAGATCATCAAACACATTTCAATATTACACAAAAATAACCCTCTAGCTCTCTTTGCTAAATCATGAATAAACTGTGATTAACCACATTTTTTTGAAAGCTGAGATCAATTTTACTTTCCACACCAATGCCTGATTATGGCCAGCACTACTGAATCAAGAAGTCACCTAAATAGAAACTATCTAGGTTGTCTCCGGTTGTTATTGTGTAATATTAAAAATTAGTTTGTTTGTTTGTTTGAATCATTTAAATGTGGCAAATATGCAAAAAAAAAATCAGAAAAGGGACAAATCTCATCAGTGTCCTTTTAGAAATCTTGCTTTGCTACAAAACCGTGGGTCAAGCCGTAGTATTACACTTTCAGGAAGCCTTCCCTTATTGTAAAGCATTATTTAGCATATTAGACACAACCCCTGAAACCCTGCAAAATACTTCATTATGTTCCTCAATTATAACTCTGACCTTTCTGCTGCCAAAATTATTTTCAGATGAGGGAAAGAGGGCTTTTAACATAAAGATGGAGTAGGGAGGGAGTAAAGATGGAGGAGGGAGGCATAGATGAAGGAGAGGAGATGTATGTGACTAGCATGCAAATTTTCAATTTCATGCTAACGGCTCAAACCTTGAGTTCAATATCTGCCCCTGTTCTCTTGCTAAATAAGTCTTTTCACGTTCTCTTTTGCAGAGCCTCTATCTCTATATAGAAATCCGTAAAAGTAAAGTTTGGTGGAAATTGTGGCTTGCGTGCGAGTTCATGTCTACCTGTGTGAATGTGTATGTTTGAATGAGTTTTGATGTCAGGTTCATAGAAATTCAGCATCCCTCCTACAGCCTCAGGCAACTTATGACATAAGTACACAACCCTGAGAGGGGGCAAGAAAACAGAGAAGTTCGTTCTGTTTGCTCCAGCTGAGTCTTAGATGTGACTTTTTCGTGAAAGTTTAAAGTTGGATATTGGATTTAAAAATTACCATTTTTTAACATTTACAGTTCATAAAATAGTGAATATCCAGGCATATCTAACAAGTTACATCTTTATATTTCACATGTTTACAGAAGTTACCAAGCTTGGTAGCCAATAATCAATTTATGCTTGAAAAAACAAGATACGTAACTGACTAAAAGACATGATCTAAAAAATGTAATAATTTTAAACGTATTATTTAATTGAAGAAATCCCAAACATCTTTCAAATGGATGCGCCTCTGTGATTTGTTTATGTTATTAACCCAGTGTCAAACCGTTATAAGAATATAAGATAAAGCTACTCCACTCACATTATAATATAGTTCACAGAAACACACTACCTTAACAACATTAATACAACGTACAATAATGTTTTGACTGATCAGGTAAAAGCATTTGTTTTTGCTTCATGCCTATGAGAACTGAGCATCTGTTTGAGCCAGCAATAGTCCGCTTGCTGTCATCTGCTGTCTCACAGTTGCGTCATCTTATGATTATCACATCAGATTTAGAGCACTGACTTAGCCAAGCTTTTGTCTGCAGACAGCTCACTACATGCCAGTGAGTCCACGTTCATCCCTGTGCACGTTCATTGCTAACAATGCATATCAGCTAAAAGGTGTGATAGTCGTTTGTTTTGTGTGTGTGTGTGTGTGTGTGTGTGTGTGTGTGTGTGTGCGCACATGACAACCCATCTCTGGCAGAAAGGTCTAATTCCATAGTGTGTTCAATATTGAGATGATAGTGGGTGGTGGAGTCATAATGGAGTGCATTATATAAAGAGGTGTTTCTAATGTTTTGGCCACCCTATTTACATAAATGAGGGGGCATCCATGGCAGTCCAGTTCATAGCAGAGGTTCTGTATTGGATTGCATTAGAGTTTACAGGTTTACCTAATGAAGTGACCACTAAGTGTAGGTATTAGTTTTTGCAGTATGAAAGCGAATGATCAGAGAGCGTCTAATGCTATTCAGACAGACAGCTCTAACCTTTCCGACAGTCCCCAACATCACTTCTCATTTTCCTTCCCTTCATCAGTGTCTTGGTGACAGTCAGCAGCTAAATATACTGTAGAGCAAAGTGTCTGGCTTTGAGTGCATAGGTGTTATAAAAGAACAGGGTAAAACTTCAAGTAACTTAAGGTAGTTGGTCTAGAAGGAAACGGAGACAGACATACACTAAGGGTCTTTTTGTTTCTTTCCATTTTTTGACGTCATGGAAAAAAAGGTTTCCTATGGTCTTTAGGCTACAGTCACCTTATTCACACAGTTGGTCCATTAATCTATTAAAAACCTCTCTGGGTGAATTTGAACTTAAGATACATGCCACCTGTAGCTTTGTGTGTGTGTGTGTGTATTATCATGTGTGGGTTTTTGTGTCCCCTGTGTTTGTATAGCATATGCTCTGAGTGAGTGGTGTGTTTGCGTTTGCATGTCTGTGTGTGTTCTTGGCAGCCACTGCGAGCCTGCGTGTCCACAGTTGTGTTCCCCTTGATAAAGCAATTCAGGCATCTCCACGGACTCCTCCGTAGAGCTGAGGACCTTAAAAAAATGCCCGACTTGTGGTGCAGAAACCCAAGGCATTACTGACTAACATCTGTTCACACTGTGAACTGTTGGCATGCGACACATCACTTTACAAGAAAGAAACACACTGTGGCACACATACACACCCACATATAAACCCGTAGACTCCAAACACCATGCCGAGACTAATTTATTATTTTTCTAACATTAGTGGTAAGTGGCAGCTAGTGGGAAACATTTGCTCCTGCTGTCTTTTCTGCCTGAATGGCTGTGCAGCTCAAGCCTTCTGTGCTTTTTTTTTATAGGGTACTCCACTAAATTTATTTTGTATTTCAGTTCATTTAATCTATTTTTCACCATTATGAACATGCCAAAACAAACAGTGAGTAATAGAGCATCAAATCATGTAAAAATGAGAATAGGAACTGACATTTATATTTGATTTGGTAAAGCAGGCATAGTTCCAACAAGGCAAGCTGAATATGTAGAAAGTGATTTTAATGCAATCAAAGGGTAATGTACCTCCAATCTAGTGTTGTTAGGTGTTACAACTACGTGTAACCATCTGTTCTAAACTATTTATTACATGTTTATGTATTATTATACATGTCAAACACAGGATCTTAAAGTATGTGCTGATACTGGATGGACAAGAAACATTTGAAAACTCACTTGCTTAGAAAATATTTCAAATGATCCACACACACACACACACACACACACATATAGATATATATATATATAAAAATATTATCTAGCGCTTAACAACGCCTTAGCATGTTTTGCTTCTTGACAAGTTGTATCTTCTCAGGGCTCTTAGTTGGAAGTAACTCATAGTTACAGAACCCGAATTGTAATTTGCTTGTGTCTCCTTGTAAGTCGCTTTGGATAAAAGCGTCTGCCAAATGAACTAAAGTAAAGTAAAGGACAGTGTATAGCGCTACTTTCCAGTGTCCAGTGTGTGCACTAGATCATAACAATGGGTTCTCTCACCTAAGTTTTGTTCAAATCCCTATTAATCTCGTTCTGGTTTCCTTAAAGGGATGTTTGAACAATAAACTAGATCAACTATAAAACTAATGAGCAGTTGTCACTACACATTGTCGCAGGGACCAGCAGGTCAGTGAGATAAAAGGCAGGTAAATGCGTGATTCAGATGATTTAAGGTTCCTCTGCCTTTTGTCTGTCTTGAAGTGAACTCGCTGGGCATTCTTAGACACATTATTCCTCCATTAAAGCGCTTCCTGTGAACTGAAGCTGGCCACTATGCTAATCGTGACTTGGGGCAGTAGATTATCAAAGCCATATATGAGATGTCACATAAGCTTATGGATTCGCTGCCTAAATTAAATTATGTTGTTGTCATATTCCACTGGCTACAAGCAAACATTGTACCAGCTTGATGCCTTGTGGCTAGTATTTAGGAATATGTATGAATATATGATCTGACAGATGATGAAATTTGGATATTATAGCAATCAGTTATGCTTTAAAACACAAAATGCACATGAGATAGAGATAAGACTGCTTTCTGGTAAATTCCTGTCATTAAAGAATAGCATGCAAATAGCTATTATAATTTGGCAATTATCTTAAAGCAGAAAGGTCATGTCAGATAACAAGAATCCATGCCAATATGGGAAGCCCCTCAGTTGGTATGCAGATGACAAGGGAAGTTGAGCGAAGCAAATGCGACCTCTAAATGAGTTTTGTTGCGCTTAATGGAAATGCTTTTTGTGGAGAGAGATGGGAGCAGGGGAAAGAGAAAGAGAAGGAAGGGAAGGAGAGAGAGAGAGAGAGAGAGAGAGAGAGAGAGAGAGAGAGAGAGAGAGAGAGAGAGAGAGAGAGAGGGAAAAGGAAAAATACAGAGAAAACAGTGATGGTTATTAAATAGTTTTAGTTACTCTCTGACAACCACAGAATAGGTTCATTGATTTATTATTTTCTATCTTTTCCGTGTTCACTCTGTTGTTTCTTCTCTTTTTTGTCATGTTTGTCATCACTCTATATATTTATCTTTATATCTTTATCATCCTTTCCCAAAAATATTTTACTTCACCGTCTTGTCACTGTGCAAATAAACAGAACTCTATCAAGTACAGATATTGTGTGCGTGTGTGTGTGTGTGTGATAATCACTCCGTGCTGGTGTTGAAATTCCCTTTGGCCTTATTATTTATGTATTCGGCTGTCATGTATTTATGATGCTTATGGGTTGAAGCATGTGGATTATGTCTGTTTTGTAAACAGACAGATCCTTGCTTCAGGCATCACTGATTTTTTTCTGCTGCTATTAATGGTTTATGTATGTAACTAAGAAGCAGAGAGAAAAAAAAGATATAACTGCACTGCTATATAAAAAGTTTCTCATACTTCTGTCTACACATTTAAATAAATGTGAGCGGATGTTACCATAGGTGCCATGCAGCTTCTCAAAATGCATGTGCTTTTCTGGACATTCCCACAATTTTTGTGTGTATAAAAAAAAAAGATTTCCTGGCAAGCTGACCTGGCAAGCATGTGACCTGCACAGCATCTCAGCTGTTCTCTGTTAGCTTAGAACTGCACTCTTCTGGACAGAGGTATTGGACAATGTTTTTGGATCCTGCTAGAGCCACTCTTCCACTTTGACAGTCACAGTCCTAATTGTTCTGATTACCACAGAGACCAATGCTGACTTCACCTTTTACATTTTTTCTAGCTCTTCTTTGGTATTTCTCAAGCATTTCATGTCAGCTCTTCCTGATGTTGCTGTCTCTTGGGATTGGTGCATGCATGCTATGTCCGGTTGGTTAGTCATTACTTTGTCAGTCTGTATCTGGAAGGCAATGTC
Organism: Ctenopoma multispine; assembly: GCA_034779795.1. Classification (NCBI taxonomy): domain Eukaryota; kingdom Metazoa; phylum Chordata; class Actinopteri; order Anabantiformes; family Anabantidae; genus Ctenopoma; species Ctenopoma multispine. The sequence continues at coordinate 23,429,944 of JAUYWH010000012.1, read as the reverse complement.
AGACTCAACCACCTGTGGAGGAGTATCCTGTCACATGGGGTCCCATGTACGCTTCTAGAATCTAACACCCTAATGTTATGTGCTGGATAGTCCAGATGCATCTTTGCACAGACTGCACCTGAAGTCCTGCCTGGTGTGGAGTCTTGTGGTCTCTTCATTGGGCTTCTTTGTCTGCATTGAATTCCAAAGTACGTGTCCTCAACATCTGCTATGTTGCCTTAAATTCCACACTTTATGGTGACTTGTGCAATTGACTTGAAGTTGGCGTCTGGTTTTCCCAGTTGAGTTCTTCATAAAGGCACTTTTGGCTATTAATTTTTTTTTGTTAGTAGCTGGTGTTTTGCTTCTCTGATATGCCTAATAATTCATTTCTGGGTTCGCTCACATGCACCTGTGGGGAGGTTAGAAAAAGGTAAGGCCTGAGTGTCCAAAAAATTTAGATTTAGTAGATTTACATTTTAGTAGATACCATCATTGTGAGGACATGTTGGCCGATCATTACAACGTCACAGGGCGGATTGAGATTTTAAGACTTATAAGACAAGAGTGTGTGTATGCAGGAGGGAGAACAGGAGAGAGACAGAGAGAAGGAACAAAAGCAATGAGTCACCATGCACACATGTTTTCCCTGCTGTGCATTACTGCCCAGTCCCAGAGCCCGTATAGGACTATTTATTCTAATCAAGCTGTGACATTTAGTTCCACACCAGCAGGGACCAGCTTCACTCTTTGTGCCGTGTGTATGAACACACCCACACACATAGTCACACATTTCCTCACCCCGTGCCTAAGACTTTTCTCAGGAGGCAAACACTATAAAGTTGTCCTACCCTGAGGAGCAGACATTCACACCAAACATTCACACATCCAATTTTCCCGTTTGTGTTACTTTGCTTTTTTTCCCTAATCTTCATATCTTGTCTTCAAAACCAGTTGAACATCATATTAAGACAAGAAGAGTCTACACCCATGCTATATCTAAGTATCTCTTTACTGTGTATGCTAACATATTCTCCAAAGAGGAAAATCTCTAGCATCACCCTAGCAGCACTTTTCCCCTTCCTAAGTTATAGTTTTGCAAATATTTGGTCAACTCTTGATGATGGTGCTGTACCATAAGGCTGTGCAGACTAAGTGAACAAAATTTTAAATAGTTGTCAAGATTTTTCGCTTAAAATCTAAAATGTTGAACTTCATAGTGGCGCTAGAGGAAAAATATGCAATCAACAACAATGAAAAATTCGTTGAGCTATGTGTGTCAGTCAGTAGTGGTCTTTGGTGTAGTGACAGACAGTGACTTTGCCTCAAACCGAGCCCTGCTGCTATGGTAACTACAGTAGCTAATTTCATTTCATTTTCTGATTAGAATTAGTTATTTTTGTAAAACTGACCCTTGTGTCTTTTCTAATTATCCAGTTGAAGTGTGGTTTGACTCAAAATTCCCTGTATTATTTTTATCATGTTGCACTGTCTGAACTCAATATAGTATAATCATTTTTGCACTTTTTTTTATTGCATCATGTGAATATGAAATGTGTTTACAGGCATCTAGTACATGCAGAGCTGATTTCTGTTCTATGTCGAATTGAATTTATTGGACAGGTCCATCACGTTCAGACAGCTTTTAGAATTCATCATGTAGTTATCTTTTTACAGCTTTTTCTGTGCTTTCTGACCACCTTCCTGTTTTTGCCATGGCTAAAATACTACCCAATTACATTCCTTTATCTCTCTATACCCCACTCTCGTCTCCTGTGTTGGGTGATAATAGAGGGATCCATCACACCATTAGCTGCAGGCGGTTTTATAAGCTCAGCGAAATGCTGCATAGAGAGAACTCAAATTATAGGTTGCTGCATTACACCTTAAAATACACCTTGTGTTTGTGTGTGTGTGTGTGTGTGTGTATGTCTGCATCTGTGTGAGTGATGATGATATCGCAAGTCATGCTCTCCCCTAATGACTGATGATGCATTTCCAGGAGGAGGGGAGAAAAATGGTGGCAGGTGGCGACATCTCTCACGCTGCTGTCATCCCGACTGTCTGTCTTTCTTTCTGCCTCTCTCTCTCGTTTCATCTCTCCTCCTCATCTATCTGTCTTTGCCCTTAAATTACTTTGTGACTCTTCACATTTGAGTGAGTTTTTTTTTTTTACAGATTTTACCTTTGGCTTCATATTTACTTTAAACAACTTGATAGTTTTGGTAGCAGCTAATTTAGCTTTTATTGAAATGCTAAATATTAAGTTGAGTTCATTCAAATTTACTGTAATAAAATTAGAAAACGTATATCACATTCATGTAGCTAATTGAAGAATGTGTTTTTCCTCGTCATGCTCAACAAAGGAAGTCAAAGGTCAGAGTCAGCTAAAGAAATACTCACACATTCAGGCAAGGATTTAGGGATTGATTGCTCCTTAGGGGCACTTAAATACAGCCAGTGTATACAGAGTGATTCTTGCTTGTCTATTCAATAGCTGAGCTCTACAGCAGCAGCCAGAGTAGTGGATGTTCTGCCTCTACTCTCTAGCTCAGAGAAGCAATCTTCTTTAATGAAACCGAATGGGGTCATTCTTGTATTATCAAGTATTTTGATGGGTAGCTGCATTTAGCCAAGTTTTTCTTTTTTTCATCAGGTTTTCTGCCCTCTTCTTCAGTTTAGTGTCTTATTTTGCTACCATAAGAAACAAGCAAATAAAAAGCAAATGTGGTTTGTCACATTTCTCATTTGAAAAATCGTGACTTAAGTTACTTTAAATACATATTACAGTAAATTTGTACTGTAAAATAGTACATAATGTTCTCAGATAGAAGTGAAAAGTCAGTTGAAATGTTACATTATATTTTTTTAATGGGGAAGCGTTAAAATGTTAAATGGCTATAATAACTGTTGGCAGGGCCATTAAATTAATAAACATTTTATGCACATACTCGTCCTGCACAGTCTGCACTAGGTACAACTTCTCTGCTCAATTGCTCTCAACACACTTTTGAGATGATGATCACAACAACCAGCAGAAAGGTGGTACACATCTCACTGAGGATGCTTTCTCCAAACATGTATGGAATTTGTTCACAGTAAGAGATTTTGGACTTTTGCATAACAGATTTTTGTAGTTTTCTCAGAGATAGAAAGATTGATTAACTATTTTTACTGAGAGTGATCTCTGTCAAGTTTTTCTTTTTATCATCCTGTTTGTCATCCTGTCATATTTGTTATTCTAGTCTGTAAAGGAGCAAATAACATTTGATTTGAAACTCAATTGTTTTTTTGCATGTTACTTTTTTTTTTTTTGTCATGAAAGGATTTCGTTAAGCTGAATTACCAACAATACGTTCATTTTTCTGCCTGTCATTTCAGCTTTAGACGTAAAGGCAGATAGAAAGGCCATGTTTATTCTTGTAGGAGCAGCTGGTGACTTCATGTCAGCGGCAAGGAGACTGAAGCCTTCAGGGCCAACAACAGTGGCCTCTGTGTGTGTGTGTGCATGTGTATTTCTGTATGCCCTTAAAACCATCATTGTGAGGACATTGTGGCTTGTCCTCACATCTTCATAGGGCAGAGTTAACACTTGGTTTTATGGTTAATGTTAGTTTAGGTTAAGGGTAGAGTAAGGGTTGTGGTTATGTCTTTTTGTTGTGATGATTACAGTTTGGATAAGAGGCTTGAGAATACATTATGTCAATGAGTGTCCTTGCAACTATGGAAAGACCAACGTGTGTATGTGTGCGTACTCATGCTGAGGGGAATCGGGGGTGTTTGGTTCATTAAACATGCAAATGCATGCTTATCTTCACCCAACACTAGATAGTGGTGAGAATAGATAAGAACCAACAAAACCATGCCAGCAAGGCAGGCAGAGAGAGGAAAACAGAGAGAGTGTGTGATGGGAAGGAACTAAGAGAGAAACACTGAGACAAAACACAGACAGGGAAAGATAAAAAGAAGAGACAGAGCAAGAAAGAGGCTGATTCCAAAAAGCTAGGTGTGAAGTAAGAACAGAGGGAAGAGGGAGAGAGTCACAGAGAGACAGAAGAGAAATTAGCTTATTAACAAATACTGTGGAAGGTAATGTCTCCCCAGAGGTTATATAATAGGACACCTGATAGCTATTTGAACACATGCATTATCAGACTTCTTTTCTTTGTTTTTGACATCTATAGCAATTGTAGTGTCACGTGATAATACTTTGTGTGTGTCAGGTAGTGTTTTCTGTTTGTTTATCCATGCCAATCATCTCTTATTCACTGATGACGCCTGGTAAGAGTTTAACCAAACTTGGAAATGTGATGCATCTCATTGCTGATTTTGGCATTTTCTAAATTACAGTGATTAGCCCCGGGAAGCTGCTGTAATTACAGGTCAAAACAAGGTGATAAATCTGCTACTGATTGACCGTGAGGGAGACAGTATAATTTGTTTTTGTTGACTTGTTAATCAAAGAAACACTACGTCTTTCTGCTAGTCCATGTTTTCAATACGGATATGTTTATGTTTTGTCACTGCTTTAGGTCCTTTGCTTTGTACTGACATTACCTGAAGTCATAATATAAAACCTTAAGTTTGTTTTTTTTGCATTTAGTTTGGCACTTCTTTTGACTTTGGTGCTTATAATTATTCTGTAGAGGAATGTTTGTGTTTGTGTGTGTGTGTGTCAGTGAAGGCAGATATTAGTATGCATTTATGTGGGATTATGGTGTCTGCTTCTCTGTCAATTCAGCGGGAATAGCTAAAAAAAAAATGCGTGTGCATTCATCCATACAGAGATGCCGAGATGTTTGTGTTGACCACACACTTGAAAGGCTCGTCAGACTATTACAGTGCTTTTTAATATGCAGCATTTGTGACGTGTGTGTGCATGTGTTTGTGCTGGAGGACAATGCTACTTGCCTGCTTGTCTGCCTTCTTGTAAGCATGTATTTTGCTGTGTTGGCTTATATGTGGTGACAGTGTGATCAGCGTTTGGTCAAAAAGGGTTGCCATTTAACCTGAATAAAGTAAGCTGGTTTAAAAAAGCTTGGTCAGTCTTGGCTACCTTTGAATGGATCCCATTTTGACCTTGGGACTTTCAGCCCATACTCGGCACAGATGTTGCTGCACACTATGCCAGCCACTTGGTTACAACTTGGTTCAGCTTTGTCCAGCCACTGGTAGGATTTTTTGATATCAGCCCCTTCTTCTATCTGCAGGTGGTACATGCTATGCAGGGGTTTGTCCTTCAGTGATGTTTCCTGTTCTCACTCCTCTTCCTTCTCGGGTTTCTGCTGCCTGAGGTATTCACTAAAACATTATCAGTTAGGGCCATCTTCCTGATGTACTCACATACATCAGGTTTCATCGTACGTGAAACCCTGCATGCACTGTAAATGCAGAATCATTATATTTATATTTCTTTAGATCCAGTACAGCAACCCATTTTGTTAATGATAATGTCCAGAGTCTTGGCTGTTGGATATAGACATATTAGCAAAGGTGAGAAACTGAAGAATATTTAGGGGAAAAAGAAAAACTGAAAGATAGAAGATTTGTTGTAATGAATTTACACATGGCCATTAACATGCAAGACCTAAACACTTGGCTGCTTTTAAATTTTGTCCTCAAACTGATGTCCTTCTAAGAGTCAATGCTAGAGGGGCCTCACTCAAAGAGACTTGAGAGGATAAGTGAGAGAAAAAGAATTTGAGTGAGTTTGTCCTCTTGAGGCACCATACCATGAGGCTAAATGATTCAATGTATGGTGCAGTTTGAGGAGATTTTATTCTTATAGAGTGGAGGCTATGTGGGTGAGGTTGTGTGTGCGTACCACACGTAACCTGCCGGACACAGGTTGTTTTGGTAGCTCCTTCATCTGTGTGCACACAATAATGCTTGGGCTGATAAATTCAAGTTTCTCGCTTTAGCTTTCTAAATCTCACAAACTACTTGTCATTAATACATACTGACAATGTGACAAGGACAAAAATCGATACAAAAAGACAAACTGTCCATTTAGACTCTTAGTCTTTATTCTGCATTCTGCATGTTGTTTTCTACATGAATATTAAAGTCTTCAGCATTCAGAAAAAAAGACAGGACAAATGACTTCTAGGATTCGTTCACCGAAACATAAAGCAGCGCATGTGTTGTACTGTGCTCAACTGAACAAAGCATCATATTCCCACAAAGATTTCACAGAGGATTTAGATTAACACAATAAAACTAGGAAGTTTATTTCCTTTGGGGCAGGAGTTGCATGTAGGGGGCCGAGTCTTCCCAAGAGCTACAACTAGACCCTGTGATTACACTTTTTATTGTGACTTTTATCACCTGCTCTGGATGCTCCCAAATTGATTTTTGTTTGCATTGTAACCCAGTGAGTCAGACACCAACCTGCGTGGTGAGAGTCTCCAGATGTTTCAAAGTAGAAATTAAATTTTGTTGAGAGTCATAGTGGTCAGATGTCAATCTGTAAATCAACCATTCAAAAAAGTCCTCTATAAATGCACATTGTTCACTTAGTACAGTAACTCTAGCAAATTATCCCAATATTTCCTGTACATGCATTTACCTTGTTATGTCTAATTTTAATGTCTTCCTGGTCTTGTCAGCATTTTGTGTCACTTACTCACGAAAATTACTTAATAACCTAAAACAATCATGTTGAACGCTGTACATGCATAAAATGGAAAAGAGAGCAAAGAAAGCTCTTTACGGTATAGAACTCTAAACACATGTCAAACACAGAACCTTAGCAGTAATTTATTAATGTTAAACAGCTTTAAACTTGCAGCAACAGCATGAGCTGTCTTACCTTAAAATTTGCATGTATTCCTGCAGCTTCGGGGTAATATAATCCACATTTGCCATAAAATCCACAGTTCTGAACAGATTTCTCCAGCTAATGGCTAATTCTGCACTCTGAGCAAACAAGCAGCTTTACTCATAGGGGGAAAGAACATTTTCCAGTCGTTACATTTGTGATTCATGGAGTATTAGCCGCAAAAACGATTTTTTATACTGACCTCCTAGGAAGCTCCTATTTATTTTGGGCCACAGATGCTTGTGCATCCCTCTGATGTAGGTTGGGAACCTGTTTACGTGCCTGCTGGCAGAACACAGGCAGCTTTTAGCCAAACACATAAGTCGCTAAACACATAAATGTGTAACCAAGTAAAGTAAAGTAATGGACAATTTGAATTGATCAAACATTTTTATTAACATAAATATTGTGATAATACTTTTGTCTAGCTCTACTGTAAAGTGTTAAACAATCATGTAGTGAGGAATGTGAGGATGAGTATAATTCACACATTTATTGTCTCTAGGCACCACTGTCATTATTAGATTCACTTCTTTAGATGCAGGGTATAGACTGATAAAGCAGTGTGTGGGCAAATGACTTTGGACACGCATTTATTTGTTTAGTATTGTCACCATGAGAGGGAAAACTTCACAATGAAAACAGTAATAATGTTCATGCATGGAGGAAATATTCCATCTTGCCTTTATATTGTATATCAACTGCATAATTTTATACATCTGTTTGGCTTTCTTCTTAATGAATGAATTCAACCTCATTGGAAGGCCATGCATTCTGTATTTGTGCTGTGTGTATCTGCAGATAATCTACCTAAAGACATAATAATAATAAACTGGAAATAACCAAGAAGTAATTAGCACACACTGTCATATTTTCCTTTATTCATATTTTACCCAGTCACTGAATCAAATCTTGACATCTTTTTTGTGTCATTTCAAGATGTTAGCAAATGTTGACTTTTACACATTTGGTGTCTGTTAGTAATAGGCTGTAAAATTATAAGAATTAACAACTTTGCAATGCCACCAGGAAAAAAAGAGATGGTGAAATCACTCATGAGTTAGCTGTACCCTGCTACATCCAGATGGCCTTGTATGTGTGTGTGTGCGTGTGCGTGTGTGTGTGTGTGTGTGTGTGTTTAATGTAGGTGTCAAATGGATGCCGTTAAGTGACTGTGGACCAGACATGGTGATATAGTGTGATAGCTGGATCAGCCAGCTCTTCTCCTACCAGTTAATTAAAACCTGAGCCCCAGGGCGCCACTTCATGTCACATTACATATTTCTCATCAATCAGTGACACATATATATACATTCACATACTTTATATGTGCATTCATGTTGTCTATTTGAACTGCTTCATCATCTTGTACACCCACACACACACACACACCTACGACATGTTATTTGTGTAATGGAGCATAAATATGATTCATTTTCCCTTTAAAGAGGCCGTGTCACCCTTGGTGGAACATTAGCTGTCTGTAGCATTAATTACAGTAGAGGAATGTGAAACAGATGAGTGACAGGCCCAGCAAGGCATTAGTATACAGTACATGGCCACATTATTGTTTTCAGGCACAACTTGTCTAACTATGTGAGGATGGACTGAGCTAGACTTGTTCCGAGAAACTGACTAAATGCATCCCAAGAGTTTTCTATTATAAAGAGTACAATGTGTCCACTCGCAGCATCTTAAAGTCCAAGCAGATGGCATTGTGTGTGAATAAATTAGCCACAGGTGTAAGTTCCTGAAGCAACAATGAATGTGACCAGAATAAACTAAAACATCAAGTTTAATACAGAATAAGGACGTAAATCTCCCTGTACACTGTAACAAGATTAGTGTCTCTGTCAATGTAAATAACTAAGTAAAAGTCAAAAATGAAGAGGCTTTAGGTAGATTTGTTTACTCATTATGCTGACCTATCACAGGTTTATTGCAGCATTAGTGTCATCAAACACTTCTCAGACATTTTCTCCTGTTTCTTCAGATTTGACGTTGTTGAATTGTGCCTAACTACACTTAAGTCATGTAATTTTCTCTGCATGTGCTTGTGTTTTTATGTGCTAAGTATCCCGGTCTTCAAGCTGTCTCCCCGGAATCATGAATATTGACAGTGTGACGCTCATGTTGAGACATTATCCTCATCACATAGACAAACAAAGACAGTTTCTCTGTGGTGTAAGTTTACAAAGCTGTGTGTGTGTGTGTGTGTGTGTGTGTGTGTGTGTGTGTGTGTGTGTGTGTGTGTGTGTGTGGAGCCACAGAGCATTGGTAATTGGTCTCATGGGGGCCTCAAAGAGTGGGACAGTGTAAGTCAAATAACCTCTCCCCCCTTGCATGCCCACACACATACAGTATACACACACACACACACACACACACACACACACACACACACACACACAAATACATCCGTCCACTAGAGTGGAAGCTGCTGAGAGTGACTCTTGACTCCCACTAAATCATTGGTTAGATTATTCTCTGGGGGATGAGTGATTTAGACCATCGACTACTTCATCCCCCAAAGCCTTGAGATGTCCTATTCACCCATGAAATCACACTAGTGCCCTTGTGAGTTTGTATGCGTGAGTCACATCAGTGTGTGTGTGTGTCTGTGTGTGTACTGTATGGGTTTTACATTGTAATACAGCTGTATTTAGTAAACCTGATACAGACAGTAAAGTAGTTTTGCTTGCTGCAACCGTAATATGTCTGATCACATAAATGGATACCCTTCTATTTACATCCTTTCAATAGACATGAAGGATAAAACGTGGAATTACCATAAACACGTGCATGTTTTTTTTCAGTGGGAAGCCGAAAAAGTTATGTGTAGTAACGTGTTTCATCAGTATATACAATGATTTGTCAGAGAGAAATTTCCGACATATGGCACAATTACTCCAAACCAGCTCTGTTACTTCTCCCTCTTCAACAAACACAGCATGCGTTACAGATTTATTTTGCATTTAGTTCACGTTTCACTTTGTTTAAATCAGAACTAGTTTTAAAAGCCATTATCTTTCTGATTTTGGGCCAGCAACACAGACGACAGTTTACAATTGCTGTTCCAGCCAAGTTCACCTTTCAGCTTTGGTCTGTGTAATCTATGTAAGTGACTCTTATTATTTATTACTTATACAAAAACAAGTAATTAGAAATAATCAAGTCTTTTGTGAGCATGCTTATTTAAATCAATCATCTTCTTTGGAAGTACAGGTCTTGTACAAAACTACTGAAACTGTAAACTCTGTGCTGTGCTGTTGATTTGTTGTGCTGGGAGCTGACTGTTTTGTGATTTCAGTTTTGTGGGCCAACAGTGTGCCGATACATCATCTGTCCTTCTGACTTTGCTGGTGTACTTAACAGCATGTGCTATTATTGCTCATATGTAAATTTGTATTGATATGCTAATTTCGGGGGCTACTTTGTCACATGTGATTATGATTCACTCAAGGAGGCCTTAATGGAGCCAACAGTGCATGTCTTCCAATTAATATTGCTGATGGTTTTGTTAAAATGCTCGTTTTTGTTTTACAGGACTCATAACATTTGAAAACAGTGCATATATCATATAGTACACTAATGGAAAATCTTTCCATAAAAGGGAAAGAATCAAATGTCTGTGCCATAGTTGAAGTAAGTGTACGACTGCATGACAACAGAGTAGCTCTACTGTGGGTGTATTTCTTCAAATCACAGTCTGCACTTTGTAGTTAAAGATTGACATGTAAAAAGATACAAATTTAAAATAAAAACAAAATACTGTCTCACACACGTATGCACACTTAAAATACGTACAAACACACGTGCTTAAAAACATCTGCATGTGTGCACGTAAGACTAGGTGTGTAGGAAAGATGATAAATTGGTGAGGAAAAAAGCTGCAGACTTTGAATACCTCTACTGGATTCAGCACCATGGTGCATTGTTTTCTTTGTTTTACTTATTTTTTTTCTAGGAATAGAGGTTTTTGTTGCAACTGTCAGTAGTCAGGCATTAGAAGTTATTTCAGAGAACACTTTGACTAGACAATTCTCTTCCAGTCTTGCTGTTGAACTGTCATTCAGCTGTCATATCCACAAAAGTTTGTCCTTATCCTTGTCCTGAGCACAATAGTCTGCTTTCTGAATAGAACATTCAAAAGCTTGCATGGGTATGTACATGCACGCACACATATATACAGTATATCAGTGAAAGTAGACAAACCATGCATGCATCCACGTAAACAAAAATACTTTTGCTTTCCGGTTCAATGTTTTGACATAATTTTTTTTTTTTTTTTAGCCTCAGTTGGGTATGTGATGTAGTTTTGTGTTGATTTCATTCTTTTCATTCATATTGTCATTTTGCCCACTCCCAACACAAAGGCAATTTCATATCTCTCTACCTTATTCACATACACACACACACACACACAATCTGTCTACCCCCACATCCTGTGCTGAGCATAAAAGCCTGCTCCTCTGTCTTGACTGACAAATTACCGTGACAGTGTCACACTGTCATGCTGATGATGATAAAGCACAACACTGTTGTTATGACAACCACCAGTGGGTAGCTATGCACCCATACAACAGATAGATCTACAGAAAGATTGAGTGGATCCCAAATAAGATCCAAGCCTAAAAGTGAGTAGGCACAATTTTACCTAACATTTGTTGGCGATTTTCTCACTAGAAAGAATCAGCTACATCACATGGAAACTTATGGTAGTGTCACACCACATTAGTCTATGTGTGGCTCTGGTTCTGAACTGCTCAATAAGTCTGATGCTTGTCCTCAGGCTGCTCTTCACTCGAGATTTACGATACATATAGTATAATATAGAATTTAATGGTCAGTGCACATACACTTACTATTTCTTAAAATCAGTTTTACAATATTTGTTTGAAAACAAAATGCTGATGCTAAAATTTTGCATCCAAATTCTTTGAAATGCCCTTGAGATGTCTATAAACCGACAGTTTTAAAATCAAGACACTGTATATCCGTGGAATTTATCATGTCTAATATATATATAAATTGTCAAGATGGTAATTAGCATCATTAAATTAATGTTTTCTTTAAATCAAGTTTATAATGTATTAATCACCATCACTTGGACATAATAATAGATGCACATCTGTTACAGAAGCACATTAAGGCATAAAAACTCTTTGGTATGGTGTTTGTACCTGCTTCGTGTAAGTTTTTAGCAGTTTAGTGATTTATCTCCAATACACGTAACAGATTTATTAGTGCTGTTCATTGCCAGACTACAATTTGGCACTGAAAGAAATATTTTACACACCTCATCTAGCTTTTATTCACATGGCTACCTGGCTATATACCTTCTGTATTTAAGGGGGGGATGCAATCATTGAAACTCATTCTACTAATTAGTAGGTTTATAGCATAATGAAAAAGGCCCATTAAATAGACTGGACTGCTTTGTATTGACCAGCTTCTCCCTTGTTTGGCTTGAATGCTTTACTCTTTGTGCAGGTTTATTTCAGCCCTGATGCACAGCAGTCACTTTGACTGACATTCTACAAATGTTGGAAAAAGGGTGGGTGTTGGTTACAAGGAAGTCAACCCTCGGTTGGAAAACCTGGGTCCCTGCAGTCATGTCGAACGCCATTCTTTCTCTTCGATAAGCTGTCCGTGAACTAGTCATTGAACCTCTCCCAGGTCACAGATGCTGTAGCTGACCTTGACATGTGATCTTTAAGAATATGATGAATGAATATCCACCTTCACTGTAGCTCAAGCAGCACATTTTTTTCTAGTTTTAACTGTAATTTTCTACTCCTTGATGATCATTTTGACAGCCTCTTTAATCTTAAAACCATAAACTCTGTTTATGATTTTTATATGATTATAGTGTCTTACATATGGTGACAGTGTACACAGTGTCAGTTGGCGGTTGTCAGGGTTGCTGGTTCACTTCAGGGTCCCTAAATTATAAAAACTTTAAGCTGAAATTGTGATAGTGAAAGAAGTCGGCCTCATTTGGGTGAATTTAACTTTAATCTCTTCCATCTCTCTCTGCGGGGCTAGTTTGCTAGTGTGCATGCTGTACTAAATTGTATTTAGAGCTACTTCTTGCTGAGACATTAGTAAACATCAGAGAGGGCATTATGGTCTATTAGGTTCCTGTTCTAATGCTGGCAATAGTGAAATAGCCCAGAACATCGTGTCAAGCCTGTCATTTATTCCTCTCTTCTATTCAAAAGGATAGCAATTATCAACGTTGTAAAGGACTTTTAGTTCAGTGTTTGTGGGAATTTGGGAGTATATGCATTTTTGTTTGTCTGTTGTCTGTCTGTGTGTACCGGTGTTGGTGTGTACTGAATGTATAGTACATGTCTGTGCATATGCAGAATATTACTATGTTTATCTACAAGTAATAAATAAGTATCTACAAGGCCATTTACATTTGCTCTGTGCAGACCTTTCAGCTGAATGGTTTACCTGCAGCATGTGTACTTGTGCGAGTATATTTTTGTGTTATGCGAGAAGCCTCTAGATGTCTGCATGTGCGTTTGTGTGCTAAAGCATACATACACATATCCACACTGGCAGCCTTATCAGGATAGGCAAGTGTTCTTACAGTAAGTGCTACTATCTGTGAAGGGAAGCAGCTTGAGGATTTGAACAGGCCCTTGTGTGGCAGTGTGGAACTATTTCAGAATAATGCTCTCCAAGCTGGGGACTCATGAAGGATGTAGCTGCTGGGAGCCCTGTTTAGATGTCTTCCTACTTTCACCATAAACACATTATCAACATGTTTACCTATTTCCCCTTTAAAAACCCAAAACTGCACATTCCCAATTTTAGCTAAATCTCTCCAGGGCAAGATGGAAGTATCAAGTAGAAGAGCTGCATCAAATTCATATGTACAAGCATGCATGTGCACACACACACACACACATTTCTGCCACCCACTGAATATGATAATCTCTAATTCGTAAACGTGTAGTGTTTCTGTCAACACAAGGTTACCATACCACTAGAAAGTTTGCTTGTCTATTTTTTTAAATACATTAGTTACGCTTTCAGATTTTCAGCATTTTTCTGAGACATAAACAAACAAACAAACTGGGTCTACAGCATAGGAGCACACTGTCTTTCAGGCTATACAGTATGTGATTGTAAAGTAGAGCGTGTGGGTATGAGTGCATGTCAATTTCACTGGAAACGGTAGAGGACGCTGTCTGTTGATTAGCTGTGTGTCGGATGCGGGTAGAGTAGTGAATTTAAGATGATCTTTAATGCAGGCTCCCTGTTGAAAGAAAAGCACTGTCTCGCTGGGTGCTGTGTTGTGGCGTTGCAGGCACGAGTATGAAATATCACCGTGCTTATTAAGCTCTCTGACTGTCTCAAAGTTTTTATTTAGATTTTTCCTACAGTGCACTCAGGCTACCTGTAAATAGACTTGGGTTTCAAAATTTATGTTTCAAATTTAAAAGAATTTGAAATTTCTTAAAATCATATCGTTTGATTAATTTTATTAACACTAAAAGCAAAGTTTGAATATACATGGCTGTACATATACAGTATGTATGTAAACCCTGTCAAATATAATGCTACAATAAATCCATAGTTCGTTTGACATAATGAAACATGTTGATGCAGTAAAGTAAAAGGTAGTATTTTCCATTTTTTCCAGTTGATTTTTACTTTTGAGACATTTTTGCTGGAATAAAAGATCAGACTGGAACCAGATGAATGTATCTATAAATAATTTTTTAAATTCTTTTTAATGAAGCGAAGATGGGTTAATTTGTTAATAATCCTAATTCATATTCAGTTCACAAAATGAAGAAACTCAGTGTAGACATGTTTATAATATTTAATGGGGAGGTAACTGAAATTATATTGACTTAAGATTTCAAACCAATAACCTGTTCACAATCTTTAGAGATTTTATTTCAATTTACATTCTTAGCTGGAGAGTAATTGTCAAGTAATTTTTGATTTGATTGTAGTCGTTTTATCACAAACACAAACATACAGCATGGAGAGATCAGGGAAATTGGTCACTGCTTGGTTCTTTATGTTGCAACTTCTCTGTTTCTACAAAGCATTTCATCTGATTTTTAAACTATATACAAATACAATCAAAATATACGGAATTAAAATGAAACACGCAGAGTACTAAGCAAGTGATAAAGTTTAGAGTAAGTGGTTGGCCAGCTGAAAAATTTAATAAAGTGAAAAAATAGTCTTTAACAGTCACAGCATTGTAGAAATGTAAAAGTAGTGCATAGTTTTATTCAAGTGACTTTATCTCCTCACACTGAACTGATTCGATCATTGGATGATAACATTTCTACTGAGGTCATTTGTAACTGATCTGATATGTCCTGGAGTCATGGTTATTCCCTCTTTATTACCGCCCTAATGCATCACAATGATAGCAGTTATATAACAATTAATTGGGCCTAAAAATAAAAATAAAAAACAGGAAGAGTTACATCATCAATCATGCAGATGCAGTCAAAAATATCAAGACATAGAAAACCATTGACTATAGGCTAAACCTTTATTACATGGAAGTATTTGGCTACAAAGAGGAAACCTTGTCACAACAACAACATTCAGCAGAGAGAAAGAAAACACTGGGGCAGACATTCTTAGCAATCTTATGAGGTGCTGAAAGACCAGAAATAGGCCACAGTGTTTAAAATGAAAACTGATTCAACCAGCCAGATCAGTCTATGGAAGCTATTTAGAAAATGCCAATCTCTAAATGATCCTCAGCATCTCGGCCAACCTGACTAATAGACACATGTAAATGTATTCCTCCATTCTCATATACCTCCACAAATGCGAACACACATGAAGACACACACACACACATACGACACCCAGAGTGTGCGCTCGCTGACAGAAGCTCTCTTAAAAAGTTGAGTATGTGGAATACCAAACAGTTAAACGCAGACAGAAGCCACGTAGTCCAGATAGCCAGTCTAATGGTTTAGAGCAAGTCAGATAAAGGAGTGTATATGTATCAGTTATCACACAGCAGGCAGCTTTATACTTGTCTCTAACTTAGTCATTCTGCCCGTCTGTTTCTTACTCTGTGTGATCAGTTGACAGTGAGCAAGAAAATGGAAAAGTTGTCTTTCTTGTTCATGTGTGCATGTGTAGTTTTATACGTGTCGGCACTTTCACTATATGCATAAAAAGATCTGTTATATGTTATTTTGAAATTATCTGTATTCAATGCAAATGCAGAGTGAGTTCAGTCTCACCTTTAAATACACGTCTCTGTTCCACGGGTTTATCTTCTTTGGATGCTCTCTTGTAATCTGCCATTGACTCAAGCACGTTGCTTGACAACAACTATCTTGTTTATTGTTGCTGTTACTTTTAATATTCTTAGTATTAACTACGTCCTCCTTCTTTGCAGTTCAGCTGATGAGCAGTTTCGCTGGAATGCTCAAGGTAACGTTCACAACACAAACACATGCATTTAAAGGTATTGTTGCGTGAACTAACAACTCAAACATGTTTCCTTATTGTCTTTTTTACTCGCATCTTGATTGATCATGCACATTAGTGCTGACAGCTCTTGTAGAGTTTTTAGTCTGAATGTGAAAGCTCTGGCAGATTCCACATTCAAAGGATCCTTCATCCCTATTTGCAACACATCTTGATCTGACGGATTAGATTTATTGCCCTGACACCAACCAGGCCTGCTCTGCCTGGTGTCTAATTGACATTCCAGGAAAACTGTGTGAATTTATGTAACGGGTTCAGTAATTGATGGGCAGAAACATGAACCCACATGGATTAAAAGATGATTGTAGGTACACACTCACACAGAAACCTTATCACACACTCAAACACATACCACGTTGTCAAAGGACACACTTGATGTTGGTGGTGACTGTTAATCTGCACGTTTAAGGACCACCAGCACATTATTCAGTCATCTTCTCATTACATACACACAAATTCCCACATGTGCACATGTTCAACATCAAATTGACTGGATTTTTTTGAAAAACCAGACAGGCAACTCCCTGTCTTATCCGATTTCTTTCCAGCATATAATCAAAATATTCTACAGCTCATCACCAAGTTGTAATGTGTGGGGTTTTACAGACTGTCAGAGGAGAGGATTGAGGTTATAGCTTAAAGTGATCTCATTCATCTCTCTTCCTCCTTTTTTATTTTCTTTCCTCTCTATATAGATAGTATATGTACCTCTCTCTCTCTCTGTCTCTTATTTGTTTTTTTTCCTCTGCAGCGGATGGACAAAAAGATATTGAGGATGAGCTGACCACAGGTTTGGAGTTAGTGGATTCCTGCATTCGCTCCCTCCAGGAATCAGGAATACTTGACAGTGGAGAACGTAAGTTTAATTACAGTATTAGCATCATTCTTGCATGTGTTTGAGTTTGAGGACGCAGCCAAATATTCTACACTGTTTATTTAAATAGACAAAATATAATTCAATTGAATGATTTCAATTTGAGATAGAAACAGAACTACAGTACCACCCTTGACCATTTTTAACCATAGTTTCATATGTTTATTCACATTTTGCTCTCGACAGATTTCATTCTTGATGGGGAATTTTTCCAGGACTTGTTAACACATGGTGGGACATAATAGAGTTGGTTTGCCTAACTCTAGCAAGGCACTTCAGCAAATGTGAACAAAGCTAATTTGTAATTGACGTATGTGAATGACTACAAGGGAAAGAATGTTCAGTCAAAGTTAGTAAAAACACTGTTGATTTTAAGTACACAGTGATGATGGTGTGCATTGAGAAAATGTGCGTATTTTACTCTCTTGGGACATTTGATATCTGGCTTAAGTACAGCAGGTCCCTGTGTTGATATTGGTATCCCACTCAGATTTAATTTCTAACAGTACATTTAGTCAAAGAAGCAAGTCAAAGACATGCATTAAACATACAAACGAACACCCTTCACTATTACTAAATTTGTTCCAACCGTGCAGTTTTAAGCAGCTTTTCTATCCTGTGGGTCTTGGATTCTGATAAATGAATTTAAACAATGATTGAAAAGGGCCAGTGTTTGAGGTCACACTAAAAGTGCTTGGCATTTTCTTTGCAGGTCATTGGTTTTGGAGCACTGCATTCCCATTTCACTTATTGTCTGGTGACCTTTTTGATAGTTGATATTGCTGTAATGGATGGCATTTCAAGAACTTGCGCTATATTTGCTGCTCAGTGCATTTCTATGTAAATAATTTACTCACGTTATACCATAAACTCTAATGTGTTATATGTGGTATCAGCACGGGCTGGTAATATTTGTGAATTGACACAGGTGTCCTCACATCTACTTATACTTGGCCTATGTGTCTTGATTTATGTAAGCGGGGTAGAAGAAATGCTGGCCAGAATAAAAAAATGGATTGGAATATTTACCCTAAAATTACTGTTGCTGGTTTGCTTTTATAAGAAGCAGTTGGCCTGTTTATGCAGAATAGTCAGGAGAAGCGTCTTATAATCAGATTTTTATCTTGTTTGTAGGAGGAGTCCCTGTAACTGAGTCCAAATAGACTCCACTGTCATCGATAGCCAGCTGTTTTTCCCATTTTGTAAATGGTTTTCTGCTGAAAGCATAACGATGTGTGGGTGCAGATAGATCCAGCATAGCTTTCAGTGGAGTGTGTGTATGTTTTCACCCAGAAAGAACACTGTAAATAGCTAAGTGGTAAATACTTGGGATAGTGACATGTTGCTTTCTTCAGTGAAAGGCTGCACAGAACAGGGAGGCTTTTTACTTTCAGCTGATCCAGTAGTTAGTGTCACAGCAGAGCTACGCAAACACGTAAACACGAACTACACAAAGTTACTGTAACTCAAAGTAAGAGAAAACCAACTTTACTATAAAGAAATAGCCCTGGTGTGGGTTAATTGACCATCTTCACTATGGAGTGAAGATTAAGAGTTTGCCATTGGATGGACATGTACAGTATTCACACTATAGATGTGCACATATTTTTATTCATATTACAATTAGGAATGCATACACACTCACGCTCCACATTTGTACAGTTCTAAGCAATGGCAGCACCAAGAGGAAGGAGCTCCTTTGTTTATTTTATTTGACTGATCAACATGAAAAAGTGAAAAAAGATTACGGAGCATGTGTAACCACTTCTAACAACAGTGTCAAGGATGTTGCAATAAATATTACATGTCTTTCAGTGCTTGAAATGAGTGCCTAGTTTATTTGTCTGGCTGCACTATTGCAAATTCATGGACTTCATGCAGACATCTGTAAAGAGTTCAGTCCAACCCTCGCAAACTTGGGATGTGACGAAATTTACATCAATAGCTTAGTGTGAATTGGCCTTAAGGTTGCAGCATTGTAGGTATGACTGGCTGCTGTGGGACAGGGAGCAAGTGGAGTCCTGCAAGAAACGTAGGCAAATGGAAAACATTTCACCCAAAAGAAAACTGTACCCCAGGGAGGTTTGTCAACTATAAACAAAGTACCTCACATATCAATCTCTGGTCAGAGGCTGTCATACATGAATGCAGATGTGTAAAGCACAAGTTCCAGAGACTAAAAGGAGACCAAGAAGAATATTTGTGTGATTTTTTAATTGATTCTGATGTATTCATTAATGCAAACTAATTATATGAAATGGTGGTATGCTACATAAACACTAACATTATTAGATATTGCATACTTTACACTGGGCATGTTAAGAAAACAGATCAAAGTTAACAGTCCAGAAAATAGGTGGTTTGCCCTAAACTGGATGAAAGCCTTTTTGGTTTAGAGAAAGAAGGAGAGTGTCTTCGGAGAGAGGGATTTCTTCTGGGGTCATTCATACCTTGTAGAACGCTGTATTCTCTCTGTCTGCGATTTTTTTGTCTGTAAAGTATGTAATTATGATGTTGACATTTGGTCAGACTTTTTGGACCCAAAAGCGGTTTCAGGACACGTGTAGTAAAAAGCGGTCCTAATCAGAGACACTTTGGAATGCGTACTATGTCTTGGGATCTTGCTAATCAAAGGTCTGAAGGGATTTGCATTTACAGTGAGAGGAAGCGGTCGTCTTGGTGACTGGTGGAGGACTTTTGGCTTAGTGCTGGATGTTTGTGCAGCACATGGTCTTTGTATGCCGCCTGTTTGGTTCAAGTGTGTGTAAGCATCTCACAGAATGAGTAAAAATATGATGTTAATAACTTGACTGAGCTACTGAAAAATTCATATATTCCATGAGAACAGAGATTCTGAAATTCAATAAAGACACAAAAGAGCAAGTGTTTTTCACACAACTATTTCTCAATCAGCCAACCTAATAAATGTCCTTTATCTGACTGCTCAGCACAAAACAGACTTTATGACACGTTTACTATATGAACACTGAAACTTATATGTACTACTGTATTTTATCAAGCAGAACATGCAATGTAACAAACAGCAAGGATGAGTGATGATAAGATTGGGTGCTCCCACTCATCCTGCGTAACACAAATTGTTGTTTAATAATTCATAAAAAGCAAGGGGTTGAATCGAGATGAGAAAAGACAAGTTGTTTGTGAAGGCAAGAAGCAGAGGAGCTGATCTTGGTTCACAGCGCACAGACTCGCAGGGAAAAAAGGCATTCTGGGAGAAGAGAGAGGGAGAAAATACTTTAGGTATGGGGCAAGAATGATAAGCAACTTTTCTTAACTTAGGTAAAAAATAAATTCCAGTGAGCTCTGAAAGGTAGACTTTATGAGAAGATTATATTTATACGTAAGAAAAGAGACACGGTCCCAGTTTGATTTCCTTACTCTGCAACCTATAATTAGATGAATGCTATGTATGTAATTATGTTCAAGGAGGAGTAAAAATAGCAACTTAATGAAATATGTATGTACTGAGTGAACAGGTTTTATAGCAAAGACCAACTGCTTTCCTATAAAACCAAATGACATACACAGAAAAGTCACACGTTTGGCCACACCTTCTCCTTCAGAGGTTTTACTTTCTTTTTTTTTAAGATTTTAAGATTTTTTAAGACAAAAGTTTTTAATAAACCAGAATTCAATATGAATTTAATGTACTGAAGTTATCGGAGTGTTTGAAACCACAGTTCAGTATCCTGCAAGACTTTCCAAACGGTAAGAAAAAGAAACAACATTTAATAATTCATGTCAAAGTATAACTTTCTGAAATCTTACACAAGAGGTCAAGTGACGTTTTGTTCAAGCCAACAGTACAAGGTTGAATTAAAATGTTTGGGGAGTTAATGATTCAAGTTGGTAGCTTCCATCCGTTACAACTTTCTTCTTTTCAGCCGTCCTCCTCCCATCCTCTCTGTTCTTCTGTTTCTCTTTCCCTCTGCTAATAAATTATGTATGCCAACTCCAACTCACGGAGTGCTGCACTGCTGCACTATCTGCTCTAAATTGCTGCTCCCTCTCTCTTCCCCATTTCACTCTTCACCTCTCAATCTCTCTCCTTCACGCCTCCTCTCTTTCTCACTCTTAATCTCTCTCTCTCCTTACTCTCTCACTTTCTCTCTCTGCTCGCACACACTCGCACACACGCACGCACACACACACAAACTCAACTCAACCCCCACCTCCCATCCAACCACACACCACTTCTGTCTCTATTGGTAGGACCAGCTCTTCTTTCCCAGAGTTCCTTGCAGCTCAACTCCACCCCAGAGGCTTCGCTTCAGTACTCTGCCAGCTACCATAGCAACCAGACCCTCGCCCTTAGCGACAGCATCTCCGCAGCAACTCCTCAGCGCAGCGGACAGGTTGGAGGAGCTGTGCACAGCTACAACCAGGTAGGATATATGGCTGTATGCAGACGATAATGAGGATGGTGATGATGACAAGGACACTGGGAAACAATTGTATCCCTGGCTATGTAAACTTCAGTAGTTACTCTTGCACAACTTTCAGTTTGTACACTACAATAGGTGACATCAGAGGAGTTGTACTGTAAAGGTAACTCACCTAAAGTGAGTTCTCCACATTTTTCTACTATAAGTGCCTTGTGCTGTTTTGCTTCTTAAAGGCAAGCAGACCTCTGAGGATCAGTGTGGTATCGGGGGATACTGTGCTGTATATTGTTTGTTTTCAGATTCTTTGCTGTTTCATGTTTCCATCCCGAAATAAGCAAACGTTGCCCTTCTTTTTTTCTGCACCCATTTTTTTTTTTTCATAGACTGCCTTGCATAGAGCTTCTCCAGCTAGATGTAACTCTCACTGCTCTTACATAGATTTGCTCGAGATTTGCTGCCATTTCATTAGCCATTTAATTTTTATGTCCTTAAAATATTGGTGATAATCCACACACACACATACACATATACTCAAACAGACACCCACGCATCTGCTAAATCACTGAGCAGCTGCAGTGTTTCATTAAAAGATATTGCCAGTGTCTGGGGCAAATGTTCCATTTGTAACGAGTGTTTATGAATTGAAAGTAAAAAGACATATTTTAGATCAATAATTATAGATAATTATTTAGTGGGGATTACAGCTCTTTAAGGGTTTGTTTCATTATATTTACAAGTACCTGCAGATTGTTTCAATAAGGTTTCCATCTCTGGAATGAATGTGGATTTGTTTGGCAGTGTGTTCATTTTTCATTCGCTGTTTGTATAAGTGTATGCATGTGGATATGTGGGTTTCTTTGTTTGTGCTTGTTTCTTTTGAAATGGAGAGGTGAAGGGGGTGATATCTGCCTTTGTAAACTTTCATCCCCCCCCCTTCTTACAGTGACACCAAAGCTTGTTTCAGAGCTGGTTTCAGAGGAATCTTCAATTTCTCCCTTTAATAAATAAAATATACAGGAAGCAAAGACAGAGAGATAGGAAAACAGATAGACAGGCATATAGGTGGATGGATAGATAAGCCAAAAGTAGTTTTTATTCTTTCTGTATATTTTCTGCCCTCTGTTTCCCTTGTATTTGGGTGTTTTTGTCCTCTTTTCTTTCCTCCTCTGTCCTCTTTGCTCACAGTCTCTGTCTGCATTAGCCTGTTTGTGTGTGTGTGTGTTCTCCTCTCTGATGTTTTTGGCTTGTCAGTGTAATAGGGCCAATGTTGTCAGCTGGGCTTGTAGCTCACGAATCGCTTTACACATGCCAGTGCTACTAGATAGGCAGGTGCAGCATGCATGCATGCATGTGCAGTACATGCATGTTTTTGTCGGTGCGTTTGCAGGCTCATGCACTCGGGCTGTTTTATGTGCACTCTTTCCACTATGTGCGCATTTGTTTAAAGTTCGCACAAGTGACTGTTTCAAGGAGAGCGAGAGAGAGAAAGTGAAAGACCTACATGTTGCTGCTTTTCTGTACGGTATTTATAACCCTGAGAGGCTTACTTTAATAATGCATGGAGACATGGCACCTCAAACATTCCAGTTTTACTGGAGGAGAAAATAAGCAGCACCATGAGATCAAGTAAGAGTAGGAGTTGGGTAGGATCAAGATAGTGCTCTCTTATGCACCGTGTTAGGCTCTCTGTCTGTTAGTCAACCCATAATATTTCACCTATGCCTATGATGAATCACCCCTCATTCCATTCATCTATGCAACTATTCATTCATCTACTCATTCACCCACTCACTTCTTCGTCGGTCTTAAGTTCATTTCCGTCTCACTTTGCATCTTAATGACTGCAGCACATGCACAGTGTTGAACACAATCAAGTAACAAACCATTAACAGGGTTCTTACACTCAGTTTTGTGGCCCACATCTCACCAGCCTTATATCTCTCTCTTAGCTTCATAACCTACTAAACTAACACAGGGGACCTGTATAGGAGGTTTTTATGGTGCACACTGCACTGTCAGTGGCTCAGGTACCCATTAAGACCTTTCTCTGGCTGTTGCACCACACGTTTAGTAATCCACTTTCTAATAAGCTTTTTTTTCCCCATGTGCACTCTTTTTGCAAACAAAAAAGTGACACTGTGTAAATAAAGCTCCTATATATGTGCACTTACCATAGATTTCATTAACACCTCAAATACTCAAACATTCTGTTTAAGGACTGAATTTATTGTAGTAATTTATGGTAAGCTGGAGTCTCAGTCATATAAAAAAGGCTAGAGTATGTTAAAATGCTCAATTAGAGCAGCAAGAGTGAATGCTGTCATCTCCTCCTTTAATATGTCGAATTTACATATGTATATGGCATAAACCTTGGTTTCTAGAGGGTAAGATAAAAAAGAATTGTGCCTTTGTAGTGATTTATTTATGGGAGTTGTAAAGAAAATGACACTGTATGTTTGCAGAATATACTGAGATTGCTGTTGACAAGTACAAGGGAAAGATATTATGTGGATCAGATATGGATCTAGCTGTTCAAGGTGGAATGCTATACTTTCGCAAATGTATTACACCTGCTCACATGTATTATACTTGTACACAATAGCATGTAGACTGAAATGACCGACACTGAGTCAAAAACATTTAAGAGCAAATGTGGAAGCACAATAGCTTATCATATATTATTCTTATTATCTCATTCCTCTGAGTTTGAATTTCTAATTGGTCTCTTTCCATCTCCACCTTTCGACCTGTTTGTAAATCAGCTTCCATGACCCATGTGCAAACAAAACGGTGCTGGAATCAAAGGCCTGCTGGGTTTTTTTGCTTTGGCTTAGAAATCTATAACCAGAGACTGTTATTGGGAATATAATAGGAGATTGTATGACTGTGTGTGTTGCTATATTTAACAAGGCAAGGATTGCTGAGCAAGCATTATTTTTTATTCTATTAGTGTCTTTCTATGCAATTGTATAGCTGCAATTATTCACACCTTGAAACAGAGACAAACGTAGCCTTGTAACATAACTCCATAACTCCAGATCGTTTGTGTGTGTCTCTGTGTGTTTCTGCATGTTATGATTACTGAATGATCAGCTGTTCTCTGTCATACAGTCCTGTCATAAGTTTGCTTATAGTTTATACACAAGTTATGCACACTTAATGTGAGTTCCTGCCGTAAGTCAGGTAAACTAGATAAAGATAATGTATATCAATAGGAAATATGGCAAACATATTAAATAAAATCTTTGTATGTATATATTAGAATAACTTAAACAACACAAAGTTTAAATGTTTCCATACTGATTGCTTCAGTGTAACTACTGTATATACAGTGATGACAGTGCTCCAAGGTGACTGCATGCTTACATAATGTGGCCTTGCACAGCTGCAGCCCTGTCAGGCTAGTAATAATGCATTTAAATGACCCCTACATCTTTAAACATCGACATAAGGTGATATGAGGCTCAGTGGAGCACTGGCATTTGCTCCCCCCGTATTGTCTCTGAGGCTAAGGAGAATATATTAGGATAGCCCTGCGTGTGATGTGTAGTATAAAGGCTTGTCACACTCAAAATGTAGCTCTCACACTGGCACACAACGTTTGTAATGAATTCCTTACATCTAGGTAGCAGAACAGTGAGGGAGCTGATTTTTGCACTCAAGACGAGACAAATCACATCGTTTCCTGATATTCATAGATTATTAACACGAGTGATAGAACAGCAAAGCTAATTAGGTTAGGCTGTAACTGTATCTTACTTTAATGACAGATTTAGTCATTTTAAATATTTGTTAATATCACAGTTTATGAGACAACAGATGATAGAGATTAAGACATGGATATACTATGGACTGTGTAATCCTTTATTTGAGTGGGTGGTGCAACAAGGCTTTATTAGAAATTATTTCAGGCAGCTGAGTGCTGAGGACTTCATAGTCTTCTTCTGTGAATTTGAATCATCCCTCAGTTTTCTGTGGGGATTTCATTAGCAGCTCCTCTAGGTTCATTCGAGACTACTCAAAGGCTTGACTAAACTTATTGTGTATAAAGTTTTTGATGGTCAGTTCTCTTTTATCCCACATTTCTTACTCGGAGTGTCTCACTTTCCCCTCTTCCAATGCCTCCCTCCCCCACTTATTCATCCCTTCTACCCTTTGATGGATCTTTTCCCCTCACTCGCTCTGTGTCCCTCCACATCCCCTTAGGTGACATCCAGTCGCGCAGCTCAGCAACAACAATCACAAACCGGGGCAGGGTCAGGTAAGAAATTATTGTTTCTTCTGTTTTATATTCCCCTCTATATCTCATGGAGATTCTTTATAATAAATTAATCTGACATAGCATGAAGCGATATGGACACACTGAAATGACATTTGGAGACACTGACGGACATGCATGAGAATTGGAATAAAGATGTAGTTACAGAGCCTGCAGTATGTTTAAGTTTCTTTTTTTTAGGATCACCCCTTAATACTTTTTTAATTGTAGCTCACAATTAAAGTTGTAGCTAATTGTAATTCATACTTAAGCTACTGTACATTAAATCCTTCTCCTAGAGCGTCTTTGTTCTGCTCGGGGATATAGGTCTACATCTGTAGTATTGTAAGAAGTTATATTCTCTTATATTCTACATTTTTTTAAACAAGTCTTTGTATTAACAGATACAACACATTTTCCATACAGCATATGTTTATACGTAGGTAAAACCAAACTATTTACAGCAACAACTCAGGCTATTTTTCTGTTATTACCTATATTATGTTATTGATGACTACAGGCTCTCTCTCTCTCTCTCTCTCTCTGCGTCTGTGCTCCAAATTATTGACCTTCTCCTCACTATATTCACACTTTATTCTTCTGCTTTCTGGGTTTAATACGTTTTATCTCCCTTCACTTACTCTCTAGGTATCTACTACTCCAGCTCCACCTTGCCTGCTCAGCGTGTCAGTTCCCCACTGTCTGGAGGAGGAGGAGGCTCCGGGTCTGGTTCCCCTAGTAAGCTCCAACGACTGGGGTCAGCCTCTGATGCACAAGGGTACTCTACCACTCAACGGCTGCCTTCCTCCTCCACCTCCTCTCCCAGCAAACAGTCTCCTGCTAATCGACTGGCCAAGTCATACAGGTAGAGAGCAACAGTGATTGTGGCAATGATATTGATTTTGATGGATTGCTGTTGATACTGATGTGTAATACATTCAGATGGTGTCTCATTGATAGGTTTACAGAAGAAAATTAAATAAATGATGACAGGCTAGAAAAGAAATAGAATAAAATGGAAATTGAAAACTACATTTGGAGTTTATTGGTGTTCTCCAATCAATGCAATCATGCTTGAAAATACACACATGCATCACACTTACATTAATAAAGGAAATGAAGGAGTTCGTTTTTTTTTTTTCCCAAACAAACTATGTTACTTTGCCTTCCAGTACCACAGTTGCTGTGACAACAGCAGGAGGAGGCAGGTCTCCTCTGAGGGTGGCATCTCCACCAAACTCTACAGCAGGGGGAGGGGCCAGCTCATCGTCGTCTCCTCTTCACCAGGTAAAAATTGTTACAGTCGTACAATATGTGAAGTACAGTACAGTACATTTAGTGAACCTGGTAGTTACGTGTGTTAGTTATTGACAGTATTTACAGTAGCTATACACACAGTATGTTACACAGTCCTAAAGCTTTGGTGTGTAAAGAGCTGCCTCTCCATTAGAATTTTCCCAAGGGGATTAATAAAGTACCAGTTTTTATTATTGTTATTAATATTATTGATGGACACCATGCAGCTGATTGTTAGCAGGAAGATATTAGTTATTAGGTCTTTTATCACGACTGAAGTGATATAGCTGACATAGTCATACTGAAACATAGTCCATGCACTGTGTTTCTGAAAACAAACTTTGCATTATTTGATTTCTGGGCATTTTATCTGATCTCTGGTTTCTTCAGGTAAATTTTTGGGATGCGTATATTACTTTTTTAACTCTGAGTGGTTTTGGCATTGTTTGCACATACAGCCAATGTTCATTCAGAAACTCCTTTTCAACAACAGAAAATGTCTAAAGCTTCTTATCTGAAACACAACCATCAACATATCTGACATTGTCTGTCAGTGCACTCTGATAGCAGATTACAATTGTCTTTGCAGATGAGTTCAGGCATAGGGAGCTATGCCACACTGTCTCCCAAACGGCTGGCAGCTCATCACGCTTCTGACCAGTACAAGATCTCCCACGAGCTCTACGCTACTGCTACACTTCAGAGGCCTGGCAGTCTCGCAGGTACGAGTTCAAACACTCACGTAGTTTCACATGAACGTAGACATAAACCCAAACAGATGTGTAACTCTAGTCTAACCAACTGTACTGTGAGTAGTAAAGGGATGTATGAAAATCTCTCTTGTGCTTGGGGTTTATCTACTAAAACGGAGCTGTCCTAAATACTTCAAGAGGGATGGGCATCTGTGGCTGGGAGCTGAATGTATTTGAATCACACTGGTCTTAGTACAGGCAGCATTCAGGCTGCTCATGTAGTCGCATTGACTAGTTAATAGCTTTCTCTCTTGACAACATGAAATTGAGTTGGCTGAACGTCAGCCCTAAATGAAAATGTGTTGTGCCAGCTGTTTATGGTCCATAGTAGTTCAGTATAAAATTTTATTTGACGTTGGCTGTTCGTGCCTGTTTGAATTAAATACTGTGGATAGCCCACAGATTCAAGGACTTGAAATTGTCACGCCTTGTATTACAAGAGCACAAAGAAATAGTTCCACAACTAGCAAACACTGAAAATGGTTTTATTGCCAGTTATTTTTAGGTATTTTACCAGGTTTATAGGGAAATATACAGTATATTTATATATATTTTAAAGGGGAAATCAGTGAAAATGCTTCCCCTTTTTTATTTTATGTGCCAGTAAATAGACTGAGCCAGATCAGATGCTCGGTTAAAGTGTCCTTTGCTGCTGATTGAGTGATTTCATATTTTCATGCAACAAAAATGAAATATTTGACAAGATTCATGTTGATGAAACAAGACGTCAGTGTTTTGAAGTTCTACAGTAAATTTAATTGATTAGTGCTTTAAACTTGGAGCTACACTGATGAAGAACATCACCTTCATACTTTACCCTGAGGGCATAACTGTGATCTTGAAGCAGTGCCTGGGGTTTCATCTCTCCTGAAGACTTTAAATGAAGAAGAAAAAAGACAAAGACTGAGCACGAATTGGTCTCAGTGGAAAAGAGATCTCAGATTGTCACAGTAATTAGCTAACCTGGGTCATAGACTATCAGAATTTGCTTTCACTTGGATTAACACACTCTGGTTGACTGTATCAGAGGAACCGGAAGACGCTTATCAAACAGAAATGAGAAAAAATCTGCGTTGAAATACAAATATAATACAAAGTACAAAATAATTCTGGTGCTCACCATAAATCCACAACTCAACCATCCAGCAGTTATTTGTAGACGCTATGCTTATTCCCAGTGGTTGACATCCTCCTGGAGAAAGCACAGCCGAGTTCATCTGAGTAGCCCGTTTGGAGAGGTACTTAACAGCTCTACAGCTCCTACTCCACAGTGGAGTTAAGCTGTGTAAAACAGAAATTGCCTAAAAAAAGACATTCCCTCCCTGTGCTTCCTGCGTGAAGGGCCTGAGTGATAGTCATTTCTGTATAAATACCACATATTGGCACAACAGCATGATACTCAGCTGATGGAAATGGCAATTATTTTTTCGCAAATAGAAATAGTTAAAAGTTATTAATAAATAAAATTCAGATACGGTCTGAGACTGGTGGTTGATATTGGAGCCTCAGCTACTGAAGTGATCCCTTGGATGTTTAAGTATGTAGTCTTGTTCTATATTTAACTTGCATGCACTCATCAGCTTTGATGTTTTGTATTATCTCAGCAGATGAAATTCTCAATATGTCCTGGTAAAAATACAGTGAGTGAATATTTACCTATGAGGATGAAATAATGGAAATGGTTGTCTCCTTTCTTACTGTATGTGTAAGTGATACTTTGTGTTCTTTTAACATACACAAACAAGTTTGAGATGACTGAATCAAAGTAACATAGCTGGGTTTTTTTTACATTTTGTTATCCTTTTTAAATATTTCATTGAATGAAACATCAAACAAGGTCGTCTTTCTCCTATTTATTTTCTCCCTGCCATCATTCTGTCTTCCCTTCTTAAAGTTCCCTCTCCCTTTGAAAGAAGGAGGCCAGTGGCTCCATAAGTGGGCTTTTATGATTCAAAAAATACATGAATAAAGAAATAAAACTGACTCACCAAGACAGAAAAAAGGCATGAGCTGAAGACAGAGACTCAGCCATTAGTGGGTGTGTCCGTGACTCTAATTAGCATTGCTTCATGCATATTTGACTGTCTCTGTTTTTTTCTTGCTTCTTTTTTCCTCTGTCTGTTTTTCTAAATGCACCTTGTTTCAGTTGATCCCAGTGGATGTTGTAATATGCTACACATAACATCCAATAAAACACACTGTAAATATAAGCTCTCTCCCTCCATCTGTTTCTTTCTCTTTTCCGTGCTTCCTTCTTCTGACTCCCTCTTCGTATTCCTGGTGGTTTTTCCTCTATCTGGCTACTGTTGGCTGGCAGAGTGTGACAGGAGGCAGCTTACCTTTCCCATAGCAAGGGAGGTAAACAGGCCAGTGAGTTAAAGCTGCTGAAAGGGGGACACGGTTGCGTGAAACGCAGTGGCCTCTTTGCTACAGTCATGCCCAAGACAGGCATAATGAGGCAAACCATTGCTTTATCATTTGCCATAGTAGTACAGGAAGTGGTTGTTTGCTATCGACTCTCATGTTTTGTCATATTGTCATATTTGTGCAGGCCTCCTTCACGGGCTGTTCAATAAAAATACAACGTTTGATATCGACTCACAGTGATTAATCTTTGTTTTTCTCTTTTGTTGGACATTTAAGACGAGACACGCTAGAGCTAAGCTGCAACAACATGGCTACAAGCTACTGTATGTACGTGATCTTACTGATACATCCGAGTGCCTCACATGCATTCATTTCTGATGTGATCTGAAGGGTTGAGGGGTTTTGGCTATGTTAGGCTGATGATTCACACAGGGGTTTGAATCGGAGTCTTCGCACTCTTCTCCTTTTATTCGCTGGAAAATCCTTTGCACATGACTTGCCAGCATCTGAGACATAATGCGAT
This sequence comes from Ctenopoma multispine, assembly GCA_034779795.1. Taxonomy (NCBI): domain Eukaryota; kingdom Metazoa; phylum Chordata; class Actinopteri; order Anabantiformes; family Anabantidae; genus Ctenopoma; species Ctenopoma multispine. Next base: position 23,399,171 of record JAUYWH010000012.1, on the reverse strand, counting down.
ATGATATGACGTTAGCTCCACTGGAACATCTCTCTTTCTCTCAGTTACTCATAGCCTTTTACGTTTTAAGGTATATCTGCATGTCGTTTCACTTTCACCTTCTGCCGTCTTACCTAAGCCCTGCTGATTCGCCTTTAAACTCTCCCCAAGTCTCCTGCTTTTCTCTTTTTTCCTAATTTTAATTTTGGTTTCTGTGTTTTCAGAGGGAGGCCCCTGGCTAAAATGTGTTCTGCTATGAAATGAACAAATTCCTGCTGTCAGTGTCTTCCTTGCACTGTGTCTGTGAGATTGCTGCCAAGCACAGTGCAAGAGGGGGGACACTGCATCTCATTATTTTATAGCTGACGACCAGCAATGTGTTCCATGGAGGTTAAAAGACTGAAATATGCGTCCCTTTGTCTTGCTTTTCTTCTGTGTCTGTCTGCTTCTTCTTTTCTCAGATGTCACTTTGCACATACGTCTTTATTGTTCCGTCTCCCTTCTAACTCACCCATCATATTGTACATGCACACACAAACCAACAAACACGCTCTCTCACCCCTACCTGTCTGTATTTACATATTTGTCTGTCTTCTCTTCCTTTCATGCCATGTATCTCCATCCTCTGTGGTTCCTACAATCAAGCTTTTTGTTTTTCCATTTCGTGCCTGAATTTGGGCCAAAATTATCTTTACTGCCTCCATTTCAATGTTTCTACCACCATTTCTTACCTCCTGTTGCTTATCTCATTTGTCCTCTCTCTTTCATCCTCCTCACATCTGTTTTTTCTTCCCCTCTCTTTTCTGCAGGCTCTCGTGGCTCCTACAGCAGTCAGCATAGTCAGGAGCCCCTTCGGCCTTTGGGGTCACCAGAGCAGCACATTGATCCCATCTATGAAGAACGTGTCTATCACAACAAAGGCCCCATGAGGAGCCTTAGCCAGAGCCAGGGGCCGGACACAGGCCCTTATCGCAACAACACTGGTATGGCCCTTGCTGTTTTCATATTATCAGATCCAGCTATGTAGTTTCATTTTAGCATTTTTGTATTTCTTTCACTTTATATTGCAATATGTGTGTGTATATGTGTAATCTTTTTTTTTTATTTCTAAAATAGTATTAAACCTAACATGTTTTCAGTTACACAGCATGCATTCACTTTATGTTAACCAATTGTTTACCTAGTGTCGGGTATATAGATGTAACCGCACTCATCAGGATGTCTTTTTTCCACAAGATGTCTGACAGGTGCATGCTTTTGTGGTATTGTGTTGTTAGGATATTTTTTTGATTAGGTATGTTTCAAACACAACAGGACAAACAGGATGTTACAATGCTTTTCAAGGCTCATTCTTTGTGCTGTGTAGTCAGACGGCACATTTCCCACAACTGCATCCAACCCAGGGCCAAACGGACAAAAAAAAAGAAAACAAAGTATAGAATATTACCAGCCCATTTGTTACTTAGTAGTAACATTCTGTGTGCTTCATTTTTTTTCCAAATTGTAATGAAACACAGTTGGGTACATTTTATATCAAACTGACACAGCCAGACATACACGTTCTCACCCGCTCCCTCCGTAACTCCATTGTTGCCAGCAATGTATTTTTAATAGGGCCTCATTGAGCTTATCTCAATGTGGGTTTAGGTACGCCATGTTAATCCCATTACCGTATCATACTCACATGAAAACACCCAAGTCGGTCACGCCACGTTCACTGCTCCCTCGATGTCATTAACCAGCCTAGCCTTAATAGCTATCATTAGCATTTGGGTCAGAATCATAGAAGTAAATATCCCACTCTAGACCAGAGTTTGACTCAGTTGAAAGGAGCAAAAACTGCCTTTAAGCGCAGAGCTTTTAATGCACACGTCACAGATTTCATTGGTTTTACTCTTATTCTTGTGAGAAATTGTTTTGATCACCGTCAGTGAAATTCTATATGGCGCGTGCAGCGACATGATTGTCTTTGTAAGCAGGAGTTAATTAAATAATTTTGCTTCAGAAATGTACAGAGAGGATTCACTGTTATCTATAATTTACTGTGCCTCGCATTTGTACTTTCAGTTGATGGTTAAAAGAAAACTCACAAAAGGAAATTTGCACTGTAGCTACAAAAATCAATAGAGTGTGGATTAGAGTGCGTACATTTAATTGCAACGCTTGAGGTTTACGATACGCTTCTCCTATGATACAGTGTTTTAATAGATTATCTCATCTTGTTTGGAACTAAATCCTCCATCAGATTATATCAGCATGAACCCTTTTCACCCTGAGCACATTTTTACCCCTGCTGTGCTTGGCCCATGTTACCGCGGTGGTAAATCAACACACTAAAGATGAACAGCACCGCAGCGTTTCTGGGCTGTTGAATTAAGGCTTGGCCGTAGTGCAGCACGTTTGAAAAGTCACGTGAATAGTATGTGCAGTGACAAGAAGATTGTCTAATAAGGACTCATAATGCACAGAGTGATAGCACATAATGAACTGATAAAGGCTATGCTGACATGGTGAGCGGCAAGTCATTAATTATGTCATAGTGCCTTTTCTTGGCAATGGCAGCCTCCCATTATTGGTTCATTAGGCTGGCATGGATCAATGTAATTAATGCTATAAGTCACTCGTTTGATGAAAGGGAAGGGAGATATTTGTGTGGGTTTTCACACCAAAAAAAGCTGTAATAAGTGGGTCTATATGCTGCACAGTGCGCTAATTCAAGCCCAATTTAAACAAGCCACTTGCAGTCAAATGAAGCTCACACAGTTTTTCCACTGAACGTGTGAGCCATTACTTAGCTGGACACTTAACTGTGAAGAAGGGCAGCATAATAAAACAATGCAATTTAAGTCATTATAACTGTACATCCAATGGCTATTTCCTTACCCAGTTTAGGACTGGGGGTCAGGTGGAAAGAAACAGGATATGGCACTCTTTGCTGAGGGCTTACTTTATATTTTCAGGAAATTGTGATTTGCATCTGCAACACTTAACCTTCATCTAGTATCATCTAGTAAGAACACCGGTGTAGTCTTAGGACATCTGCTGGGACTTTTCTTGCATCTCTGTGGACGACAGTTCAGCATCACACTTGAAAATTCAGTCAGTCCAGGTTACCTGTCTGTTCAGTTCAGTTTCCATTTCTCTCCACACAGCTCAGAGTGTTAGATTAACAGGAATGCCATCTATTTACATATGAGAATCTATAAAAATAAATTGCCACTAAACATCTGCTCCACTTGTATGACTCTGCGTATATCTGTATCAGGTCTAATGTCTCACATGCACACGTGCCTTTTTTAGTAATTCGTTTTGACTGCAGTCTCACCCTCTTCATCCTTTTTTTTCCTATTTACCCAGCACATGCACACATTAATGCATAACTCAATGTTACCGTGCGAGTACGAGTGTGTATCTGTGTGTATTTTTCCGCCATGCATGTGTGCAGGCATTGACACGCAGCGTCTCATTCTTGGATTAAACCAGGCCAGCGCCCCAGAGGACTGCAGGTTAATGTGGCCTATTTCAAGTGATTATTCCTGCATGGTCACAGCGTCTCTAGCGCACGCATGCATACACATTCTGATACAGAGAAGAATCGCAGCGAGAAAAAGCCTTAGGATGTGGTTTACACATTTGTTTATTTTTCCAAAAAGACGGTATGTTTTTGAATATAGCCTACACTTTGTCACTGTGCTTTCTTATCTTTTCTTTTGTTACAGTCTCTGTTTCTGACATCACTCTCACTGTCTTTGTTCCCGCTCTCTTTGTTCTCATTATTTTTTTTCTCTTTTCACATGAATTTCTTCTTTATCTCGTCTGTCCTAGTCTCTACTAACTGGGAGGCCACTAAACATCAGTTATATATTTTCCTTCTTACTTTCTCACCTTATTTCATACCTTCCTTCTCTCATCTTTCTTCCTCTCATTTCCTCTGACCTTCTCTTCTTGTTCCATCTCTCCCTCCCCTCCCCAGTCTTTCCTTGTCCTTAATTCTTTGCCTTTGCACCTCTCCTCCTTATGCCATGAAAGCTATCTTGGCTTGTATTAATGACTCTGACCACTGGGAAACACTGCAGCTCTGAATGGATGTGGCACTTTTTCTCTTTAATAGCTTAACATCACTCCTGCACGTAGGTAAAGTGGCAATAGTGAGAATGGGTAGATTCACTGCCATGGTTATTTGTCAGGTGCATCTAGTAGCCAGGTTGAACTATTGCTGTTGATAAGAGGTGCTGTGTAGTTTAACATTGTTCCCTGCAGTATCTTTGGATGAGACAGACACATTCTTGGACAACAACTAATCACTAAGCCAAACCGAACCAAAAAAGTACGACTTTCTAAGCCATTACCATTTAACCGAATAGTACAGGGCTGTATGGGGAACGAGGAATTTGCATTTTGTGGCATGCATACGCACATTTTATAACAAAGAAACAGTAGTCTGGTAAGTGTTCATGCCTTATCACCTGCCAACCAGCCAGCACCATGGACAGTGCTTTGTCGTGTTTCCACTGTCAAAGCTTTGCAAATAAGAGCCTCATCTCTGGTATTCTAAACTCTACCTCAGGTTAGCCAGTCTCAGGTTTGTATGATTATAGATGTTGTTATTAGGAGGGGAGATAGATAGTTTTATTCATTATATAAAATTCATTATAAGGAAAGTAAATATTTAGCATTCTCTTTGAGGTTTTGGGACAGATTTTTGGTCTCATTCAGGTAATTTTTGTGTTTTTTTTATACTATATGTTTTTTTCTCTACTATATACAGAGTTTATTTCAAGAGGTTCTCAGGACAACTCTGTTAAAAAAGTGCAAGGTTTCTCTGCAAGGTGCAAGTGCAAGGTTTATCGAGGTTTCTTGAAACTAAAGTGGGATTATTTTTCATAGCACTTATTCCTTAGACCTTTCACATGCATATTCAACAGTAAAAAGGAGAGAAAGCAATATGAGGACGTTTTAGCATCAAACCGTTAAACCGGTCTGCTTTCTCCTATAAACCTGCTACAATCCTTCTGTAATGAGATCTGACATCCTAATGAGGGGGACAGAACAGACAGAGATGAGAGTGAGAGAAAGCAAGACCAAGAGGGGGGGAAGGAATGGGTAAAGACGAAGGGGACTGAAGAAAGACTGCACTTACTGTGTGCCGAAGCAGGAAAAGTTCAGAACACCTCTTAAATAGAGAAAGTGGGAGATCAGTGAGAAGAAATGATAGAAAGGCAAAGACCCACTTTCATCTGACACATATCCTCCAGTATCCAGTGGTTTATAACACTAATCTTCATCTGCTTGTGCTGTGTGTCTGTGTGTTTTGCAGCTATTTAATGGATTTTTGTAATGTTTTATATGCAGTACATACCTGTATGTCTGCATACATGTATGTGAATATACACATACTGCACTGTGTTTTACATGCTTATGTCACAACACATTGCATGCGTTGTATAGAACAATATGGTACACTCAAATTGTCTGTATTATGATGTCAGTATAAGGCTGTAGTCCATTCACGGGAATATTACAAAATCCTGGAAGTAAATTATTCTGCGATGTAATAGTATACAGAGTTTCATCCAAGATTATTCATAGGTAAATCTTCACAGAGAAGGCTTCCTTTTATTTATTTCTAATTAAACACATTATTTAGGATCAGTTTTAGCTTGGCCTCTGATCCTACTGTCTTTTTAAATACCAGTAAATGTGTTCTTTACTCCACTGTGAAAGCATTTGTGGTAGTTAAATGTCCAGCTCCCTGTTGGAGGTCAATGTCTAATCTTAGTTTAACGGAAAGAGAACAGGACCAAAGAAGAAAAGTGGTGAAAATGTATTTATTTCTTTGCATTTTCAGGTGATATTTTTCTGGAGTAATCAATTTTTAGACAGATGAAGTGAACTGTGACAGGCAATGCAACTATGACCTACAGTACTATTCAACTTAGTGGACAAGAACTCATTTTATAAGTTGAATCCATGTGACTTATACTGTACTCTACTTACAGCAAGTTTTTGCTGAAGCCTCAGAAATCTTTAATTACCAGCTCAAAGCATCTGACTTACTCTACAGATCAGCACAAAATTGTTCCCCTGTGAAAACATACGGCACTTCCTAAATGTAGGTTTAACTTAATTTGGTGTTAGTCACCCCACACCTCCTTGTCACAAACACACACTATACACATAGGCAAAATCATTTCTAAGTGCACAGTTGGCTACAAATATGGTTCATATTAATGCTACAAGAAACATGCAGACACACACACACACACACACACACATGTTCCATGCTGTCTCAGTTTACATGATTATTATATTCTCTGTTTCATCAGCAGTAATAAATTCATAACTGCCGTTTGTCCACAGGGATCACACAGATAAATCTGAAAGATAAATTTGAAGTCAGGACAAAAGTAGTGTTTTTCAAATAAACATAATTGTGCATACTTTATGTAAAACACGTTTTATTCATTAAATGGTTCACAGTTTATCATCGCATGCACTGTTCATTACCTCTGTGCTATTTCTTAGCATCAGATAAAATATATATAAAGCCTAATATGTTATGTTAGTAAGCCTTCAGTGAGTTACATTATGCTGGGCCATTTACGGACACACTTATTTTCTTCAGGGTCATAGGGAGTTGGAGATTATTTCAGCATGCAGCGAGCAACAGGCGGCAGGGTACAAATAGAAAAGAACCCTGGTTGATCATTAGTGTCCAATCCACCTAACCTGCATGGGAAAAGAAGCACCTGGAGGATAACTATGTAAACTCCACAAACCACAAATGTCAGATTATTATTAGTAATAAAATAATAATAATAATAATTCAGGTTTCAGTGTTCTGTGTAAGATCCTTGCTATGAGGCAGCAGTGCTAATACCTGATAACTCATACTTACACAAATAGCCAAGTAACGCATATGATTGTTCCTCTCTCTCTCTGGCGTCACATTCTTAGATATATGTCAGTATTAAGAACTGTGTCTGAACCTAAAAGTGGTCAGAATATCACAAATCCTGCTGTAAAATCAGACCTGATGATAATGAAAATGCAATGCAGACAAGTGGAAGGTGTGAAGTGTTTATTTTAGCAGAATTGTCTGTCAAACACTAGAGGGTGTTACATGCAGTACCTTCATTTCTTATACAAATGGAGAATCACATCTTTTTATAACATACATTGGCTTGTCACAGCTTGAACATTTTGCAGCAACCACTGGGCTGGAGCCTGTGATGTATCAAATTGGACCTTGCACCTTTACTCATGGAGACAAGTGTCCTAGAGCTCCTACACGTTAAATGCTGTATATGTGATACTGAATGTGTAAAAGGGGACATTTCTTTGTGTTGGCCAGGAGGTTCTCCTAGGGATAAAAAGTGGGAGAAAGAACTTCTAACTTGTCTCCACATCCAAGTTGTGTGTTTGTGTGTGCATGTGTGTGTATGTGTGTATGTGTCTATGTGTGTATGCATGCGCATGCTGCACCCATTGCTGCATTGTGTGTGCATGCTGTTGCATAATCTTAAGGCAAAAAGATAGGTTACAGACATGTGCGTTTAGTCCATGTCAGTCACTTGCATATTTAGTAAGCCATGTTTGTATGCATGTGTTTGTCTGTGTGTGTGTGTGAGTGAGTGTGTGCGTGAGTGTGTATGAGACAGATAAAGACTGTACTGAGGGGTTTTGTGTAATCGTGCTGAGCACTGAAGCGTGTCGAGAGAAAGGACATGTCCTCAGCTCTGATCACATAGTCTACTACAACCACAATAGAGAGAGCGAGGGAGAGAGACAGAGGGGTGTTAGAGAAGAAAGAGAGAGAAACACACGAAATGAATGGATGATGGATCAGAGAGGGACTGAACGTCAAGTGGAGAGGAAGGGTAGTGTGTTGAAAGAGAAGGCTTGAAAAGAGATGGATGAGAGAAAAGATGGATGGAGGTATGGACAGAAAGAGACGGATCAAGAGGGAGACAGAAATAAAGAAAGTAGAGGAAAGGGCAAGGGAATGATGGGAAAAAAAGACATTGACAATGACAGAGTAGGATTGAAAGAAATAGAGGCAGAGATGAAAGAATGAGAAGGAGGATAAACATGGAAAGCTCGGAGGATTGGTTTGATCCCCCTCTAGTTTTTTCTTGCTCACGCTCCCTCCCTCCCTCCCTGTTTTCCTCTGTCTCATTCAGCGAGGGTTCCCCCGTCTCAGCAGCCCAAGGAAAAAGTCAGTTCCACTCTAAGCTAGCCGACCCCTCATGCCGTCTGGCTAATTACAGAGGTATCACTGTGTCAAATGACTAATAGAGTTTCCCTTCCCATCGCTAATCTGCCAGCAGGAGCAGAGCCGCAATTTGTTTACTCTACGCCAAAGCAAGGGAATACAAAGACACACCCAGCCTTTTATTTTCTCTCGAACACAATTTCATGCCAACAGAGCGTTCGGTGCATGCAAACGTGTTTCTGCGTATGTGTTTCCAAACGCACGTCACATTTCATGATTTGTTTAATATTCATGAAACAACATGTTGAGTTTCCCTGGTGCTGGTCTTTAGCAAATTAATGAAAGACACACCCTCTCAAACTTATGCACATATATATTTGTGAAGACCTTTAATTATCCTTAATGCATAACTGAAAACATAAACCTTCAAATATATTCCTCATATGTTATAGTTCTAATCTTAAGCTCAAATCATAGCTATGGCAACTGAACATTTGAGGACTCGTTAACAATGTTCTTACTCCAAGTATGGTTCTCACAAGGGCAGGAATACAAGAACACATACACACGTAGAAATACAAACACAATGACATGAATGCATAAACAGGCACTCACATGCTGATTTTTGCCTGCCAATATTGGCACCAAAGGTCAAGTCATCAGTCAGAACCCGCCATTACCAGAGCAAATGATAAATTCAGCAGCACTCCATTTACTTATGCTAAAAAGGAGAAGAGATGGAGAGCAGACAGACAGAGCGAGTGAAGAAGACAAATGACTGCAAAAAAAGATGCGTAGGCAAGTTGAAGTAAAATAATGTGAAAACTAAAAGACGAGGATTTTTTTTCTTTATGTTTCCCACTATCTTTGTCATTTGTGCTTTCTTTTTCTTTACTATTTCTTTTCCAACTTCTTTTTAAGCACATCACTATTCAGTGCCCAGAGCACTGGTTGTGTTACAACCATTTTTTTGTTGTCTTTCTCTCTCTTCTTTTCACTATATCCCCTCTTACTCTCTTAAGGTTTGTCCTATTTGGGACTTGGTCAAGTCTTTTAGCGAGTGCGCACTGACACTAGTGGTGTTAGCTTAAAGCTCCAGCTGCTAATGAGACGTTCAGAAAGACAGCCACAGCACAGACACGATTTAAAGAGTACAGAAAAGACTGGGATTTGCCTCTGATGGGAGTAACTCTGCTTCATTACCCTCCTATAGCCTCTGTTCTATGTGACTGTACTGTCACTCCCTCCATCGCCTCTTGTTTCCGCCCTCTCGTTTAACTCTTCTCCTCTCAGCGCATTCTCTCTTCTTTTTTTTTCCCAGGCTCGCTCAGTGTTTCTTTTTCCCAGCCTAAATCTTGGGATCTTTGTCAAACTTGGGGGCATCAGTAGAAGAGCTTGCACGGCATTTAACATCATGGGCTGCATGGCTGAGTCGGAAACTTGAATTTTTCACTATCTGGCTGGCAATGGATTTTTCTTAACCTGATTTCAGAGTTAGGAAATATGAATATGGTAATAGGGTTACATCATCCAAAGTGTTCCTTGTGCCTCTGGTGGGCCGACTAATACAGTTTTCCAGAGTTGTTGTGAAGAATTTAAATAAAATCTTTGGCACATGATTCTTAAGGATTGGTTGTACTAAATAAGTGGGGCAGTTCAGGTGTACACGTGTGTGTGTGTGTGTGTGTGTGTGTGTGTGTGTGTGTGTGTGTGTGTGTGTGTGTGTGTGTGTGTGTGTGT
>JAUYWH010000012.1:23339418-23379775 GCA_034779795.1 Ctenopoma multispine | reverse complement strand
TGTGTGTGTGTGTGTGTGTGTGTGTGTGTGTGTGTGTGTGTGTGTGTGTGTGTGTGTGTGTGTGTGTGTGTGCATGGCAGTCAGTAACTCAATTACAGGCCATTACAGTTTCAGGCAAGTGAGTGCACAAACAGAAGTGGGTGGAAAATAAAGGGAACAAGGGAATTTGGTAGAAAGGGTAAAAATGGAGCGTGGTAGACAGATGATTGTCAACATGGAGGGAGGTGAATAAATAGAAAGAAGATAGAGCAGAAGTCTGCTGCAGAAGGGCAGGGCATTATGTAGTAAAGTGTTACCCTTTATAGTTTGGTCGTGCGTTTAAAGCTTTCTCGGTAAGAAAGAGATTCTCACACCGACCGGGTTTACTGCTTAAAGGGAACGTGAAAATATATATGATGAAAACTGAAGAGGAAAATGTTGAGCACAGACCTACAGAATCAATAAAAAAAGGAATGCTTGCAATGAAAAGGCAAAACTGAAGGACAATAAAAATGAACAAATAAAGAGAGAAAGGGAAAATCCTAAATTAAGGAAGAAAGCACAGACTCAAGAAGCTGTATCTGAGTTGATAGAATGATACATGGCCTACAGTAGCTGGGGTTTATGAGTAAATACAGGAGGAATAGAGAGATAACCATTATTTCAGGGCAAATGGGAGTTAAGGACTAAGAAGGTACAGACTTCATGTAACAAAGTAAGGAGGTTGCAGTAAGTGAGGAAATTATTAGAGTTTGAAATAATGATTGACTGGAATTCAAAATAAGAAAAGATGTAACACTGTGATCAAAACTGAGACTGCGGTATTGTTTCAGCTGTGGGGTGTGCTTGACTAATCTCATCAAACACTCAATCAGCTTGAAACGTAGGCACAGCACTTCAAGATAAGATAATACTAACTCCCCTCTTAAAACATGAAATCTCTCTATTTACATTTCCCGCACACTCTCCAACATGTTTTCACCCAACATCAGAGCTTATAGTGTTTGCGATTTTTGATGTTCAAATTCTTTTGAATTTCTTTTGTGGTTAATGTTTCACATTTAGGTAAAACGCTGACAAAAGAAACCTACATTGCAAAACCTAGATTGTGTTTAAAGCAACTCAGAATCAAGCTAGCCATCTTGCCAGCTAACCAACATGGATTTAAAATACAAAACCTCCTCTGTCTCTGTCTATTTTTACTATTACTAGTGATAGTAAAAGTGATAGCAGTTTCTTGGTTTATCGTGTCTTGGTTTGGTTTATTTCTTGATGGTCCATGCTTGGTATGTGGATGATTGTATGGCAGTTGTCAAAGGATAAAGTAGTCATAACAGAAGGGGAACCTGACTGATTGACAGGAAGAAGACAGGACAGAAAGGGTGAGAGTCAGCTAGTACTTTTTTTTTTATTAATCTTTCTTTGACATAGAACAAGAAAAGAAAGAGGAAAAATAATGTGACAATAAGAGAAAGATAAAGAAAGGCAAAAAAATGGGTTAGTGCTGAGTGACTCAGAGATGTGAGGGTGGGAAAGGCACAGTCACAGGGTGAGCAAGGGATTTAAAAGAAAAAGGGGGGAAGAAAGAGAGACAGATAGAGGAGAGAGGACACACTCTATTGGCTCTCAGCACGGCCCAGGGGTAATTTCCTCTCCACATGAGAAATGCATGCTGGGATATGGAATCACCTCCAAGGGAGGGTAATGATGCATTGCCAGAACCTTGGCCCTGAGGCACAGCTGTGTGTGTGTGTGTTTGTGTGTGTGCATGCATCTGTGCCCTGGCCATCATCCCTCCTGTTCTGGGTAAATTGCCCATTGTAGTTATTTTCCTTTTCTGAGGTGGCCTATCTGTTTGTATGTGTGTGTGTGTGTGTGTGTGTGTGTGTGTGTGTGTGTGTGTGTGTGTGTGTGTGTGTGACCTTGGGATGATAATAACCCAGTGTTTCTGCCTTCTTCTCTGCTACAGTGAGCTTCATCCTAAATCTGAGGCCTGGGAGAGGGGAGGAGAGATGAAAAAGAAACAGACAGATAAATATAATTTGGTGACCACTGAGTAGTCAAACAGAGACATACTTAATGTACACACACATTAACCTTTAACCATTTTGATAAATGGAGAAAGCTGGAACATACTGTATAGTAGATAAAATTCACACATAGTTAGATGATATTTAGGTTTTGAAAAATAAGAAATCAGAATACAAAACATGGACTAATGTGTTTAATATTTCAGTGGTTGTTATGCTGTGTATGCATGTTCAGTATGGGTGTGCACACTCTAGAGTGTGCAGCTGGCCTTGGATCTGTCATATTCTTTTACAGACATACACAGGAACACAGTATTCAGCACTGCATATACATACATAGGGTAGAAAAAAGCCCCATTAATATCATGTGATGTTTCCATTGCACACTCTCAACAAAAGTATGGCGATTGATGCCTGCTCTACTGCTTGATCTCTATGTCTTTTCTACTCCCACCACCTCTCTATCTCCTGACACTGGTGGCATTTGGGAGGGATTATGGGAAAATGTCACACCAGCAGAATTACTGTATATCTTCTCTCCTTCCCCCACGCCTCACTTCACCTCACCTCTCCTCTAGCTCGCACTTGACAGCACAGCCTAACCATACTCAATCTACAGAGCTATGGGCTCAACAAAACACAGACATATTATCAATTTAAATTTTTCCAAATTTATTGGAATTGAATTTTCACCCCACTTGAAAAAAAACAACATGAAATGTGTAACTAAAATCACTATTAAAACATTTTTAAGTATTTGTAAATGACATCTCCCAGTACGGTTAAGGTAAAAGCAGTCATCCATGAACCACAGGATCAGTGGTTCAATGCCTGGTCACATGTGTCCTTAAGCAAGATACTGAATCCCAAAATCTAGAATCTGGGCATTGAACCACCAACTTTGGGGTTCATAGTCAGCTGTCCAAGTGCCCCCCTTATTGCTGCATACTAGCCCCCCTCATTGAAACATTTACCCCCTGTTTGTTGTTACCAGTCAGTGTGAATATAGACCTAAATTTCACTTCAGTGCTACATGTGTAGCACAGTACTGCCCTAATGAGACTGCTACTAAGATTTTACTTGCCCTTGGATGTCAGTGCAGTCTTGCATGATGTCTGCACTATTACATTTACGGAGGAGTGTATCTTGTCTTTAATTACCTTTTTTATTAGCATTCACCACAGACATTAATGTCAAGTAGCTGTACATTTTCCATGCCACTGCTGTTTTTGCATGAGGCTCAGTCTTCCGTGGAGCTGCAGAAGTTAAGGTCACTGAGTTGTATATCTCACGTGCAGAAGAGGGATCTTGACCTTTCAGCTGAGTTGCTTGCAAGAAATCAAGCATTTGGTGCTTGTTATTGGACCCAGCGGGACACAGCAACCACAACAGAAATAAAATAAAGCTGAAGCTGGAAGAACAAAGGTACATGAGGTAAGAATAAGAAAGCAGATAGATGAATGGAAACAGGTAAACAACTCTGTTAAATAAAAGGCGTATTTCTGCAAATGTAAACTTACTGTAGAAGTAAGGAAATACACAAGCTGTCTTGGTTGCTTAAATTCCTTTAATTTTTTGTCGTAGGTGATTACATTCAGCCACGCTGCTGTGTCTGTATCCACCAGCTGCAGAGGTATAAAAGCACCTGCACATTAGAGGCATCTCATAACACATCCCTGTGGAAATGCGCTTACCAAACTAAAACTCTTCAAATGCCCACTCACACAGACACACACACGTATTCCCACCGAACCACAAACCAATATTGTTCTTCATCTTAATTTTTTGGCATGCTAATTACAGGAGGCTCACAAGCGTGTTGCCAAACATTATGTGAGGATGGAGAATACTGTTTCTTCAAAAGTAAATGTATAGTTTGCTCCCTTTTTATATACTGTAGTCACATAGAGAACTATAGACATAACCTTTTTGCCTCCTCGTACTGTAAGTTGCTGTTCTCCTCTCACCTCTATGGGATTCAACTTTTCTTCTTTGCTGAGAAAGAAGACTTCTCAAATAACATTTTGACACATGTAACATTTAAATTCCCCACTGAGGCCCTTAAAATAAGCTAATATCACTGTCAATATTGTATCAGGGCAGGGAGTGACAAACTCCATAAGCTGTATTCAAACTGGCAAGATCACAAGAGCATTAAACTCAATACAGTTCTGCCAACTGGGCCAGCTCTGTGGACCGCCCAGGAGCAGGCTTCTGACTGGAAGGTCATTGCTTCAGTCCACAGGCTGTCAGAATAGATCTGCATGGGGAGGTAAGGCAACAGCATTTGAACCTCCCTCCTCAACACCTACGACTGTACTGGCCGCAACTCCCCAGCTGTTACAGTGGAAGTGCTCAGTAACCACCACATTCGACTTTGTAGAGCAGGTTACTTGTGCTCACCGAGTTTGCCTCATTCGAATAAAGCAAAATAAATTATCTGAATGATATGATGCTGATGTAAGCCCACCGTAGTTATCGTCTGTGTGTACTACTACTGTGTAAAAATAGATGTTCGGCTGCCTCGTTATTTATTTTCATCCTGGAAACCTCTGTGGCCTCAATCATAAAAACCTGGTTGTGATCTGCAGAGTCAATCCAATATTTTTTTATTGAGTCATGATAAAACTCATGCTATGGGTGCTGACTCAGTTTAGACAGCTCGACAGTGATGATAGGCTGGTAGGTACAGGCATTCATCCGGCACCTGAAATTTTCCTCATTCATCTTAAACATGCAGTTCTCCTACTGTATATGTGCGTGCATTTGCTAGAAAGAGCACAGTAAAGATGCAGGGCAGGCCTTTGTGTTAGTCATTCGACAAGGTTGTCGGTGTTGTCTTACCCCTCTAAGTGAAGGGAGGTGTGTGCGTGTGTGTGTGTGTGTGCGTGTTGAGTACATGTGTACGTGCACACACTGCGATAGGGAGCATGTGCATTCATGTGTGATTGTGTTTGCTTTCCCCCGTGTACATTTTGTACCTTCTGTGTATTCACTCAAATCACCTCTGTGATCATGCAGTCTTGAAATTCCATTTACCAATGCCAAAGCTACGTCATGGTCAATCTTCTTTTTTTGATTAAATGTCATTTCAAGAATAAAGGAAGTCTAATTAGTTTAGCTACTATGTACCCATAGCAACTTTAAAACTATTACCTTAGATATTTGACAAACTATACAAACATACATAAAACAGCAGTTAGGAGTCTTGAGTGAAAATTATTATTGTTGGCAATTTCAGTTACATGTCTTTGCGTTATTGTTGATAGCCGTCAAAGGACTGTCAACCAAGCTTTGCCCAAGCTATGTAATAATTTCTCTTTTATTCCATCATGGGTTTTACTTTCATGTCAGCAATCATTTAACAAGGATGGGCGAACACGTGGAAAATAAAAGTTCTCTTATCAAATTAAACCACTTTCGAGAATGCAGCCATGTGTGTCATTGAAATGTTGTGCAGTGAATATCAGGCAGCAAATAAACCTCAGATCAAATTGATTAAAAAAAAGCTGGGAAATAAAAGATCATGGCTGTCAGCTAGATTCCCCTAAGGAAAGAGCTGGTCTCTCTGCAGTTGTCTACATACTTCTGAAAGATCTGACGTATTACTTTATGTTCAGTGGATCTAGTGTGTGTAGTGTCTGTATTGTGGGACCCTAGCTATGGTAGAACTTCGAACATGTGATGTTTCTCTCTTTTGCACAGTTCTGTCTCTTATCCCTGTCTTGCCTCCAACCTCTATCTTATTCAAGGTGTCTGACTGCTTTTAGTCTTAATTCGCTCTTGAAGGTTGCTTTTGAGTGTGTGTGTGTGTGTGTGTGTGTGTGTGTGTGTGTAGAGAGAGAGTGGAGAGAAAAAGAGAGAGAGCTTAACCAGGTGTGTAGCTGTATAACACACATTCCCACATGAGAAATACCTGACTATGAGTCTTTAAATCCAGCTTATCATTTTGTGAGATCGTATATTGTGTTACTTTTCCTGTGTCACAGATATTACACTAAGGCATCATAACAATCAGTATATTAATTATTAATATAATCATCACACGATGCTTACTAACATTGTCACAGTGCCATACATCATCCCGTTCCATCAATATGTGCTGCTATACAGTCTGAAATGCTGCACATAGTAGAAGTAGTCAGAAAACAGAGCACGCATGCTTTCTATTCATATTTTATCACTACCATCTTCTTACTCTTTATGTCATCATCTCCATAGTCAGCATCATTATCGGCGTGTTCTTTGTATTATCTTGCACAGCTTTTTAGCCAATACTGTTGTGCTACCACTTCTATGTTGGATTATCGCCCCTGTGTGAACTAATGAGAATAGCAGGTGCATAAGCTAATCACTGGTTTATTAGTTTTTCTTCCCTCTTGTGTCACCTCGCTGATTGCACATCTCTCTCACAAACACGCTGCAGTACTGAAATATTAACATACCATACCCGTGGAGAGTTTAGTCATCTCAAGGTGAATTGTAAGGTAAGTTTAAAATGACCCTGTAATGCCTTGACAGAGGCAAAAAAAATGAATTATGGAACTACTTTGGGTTAGATATATAGGAGCTGCACAGCTTTTATTCTGTAAAGGAATTGTGTGGAATGTAAATGAAGGAACTTACAACATATTTACTGTGATTATTTTAAGGTATAAATGGTTGCAAAATGGCAAATGCTGCTTTTACCATAGGTATATAAATCACAGACAGATTACAGAGTGGGACGACAGCAGGAGGCAGCCGGAGGCACCCTAAACCACAGTCACTTGGTGGAATTACTGTGGTTAATTTTTCTTTCCCTGGAGCCAAACTTTTAAGTCAAGGGTTGTTTTGTCTTTTGAAAAAACTGAACTTCTCTTCATATTCACTTGCGGGATACCGTCATGGCAAATATAAAGGCAGTAAGTCAATGTTTTCACATGCACTTGTAAATAGGTTAATTTCTTCATGAACCCCTTTTAATGCCAGTTCCGTTGTAGGGGTGAAGGGCTATTGGACTTCTATAAGAGAAGCTTGATGTAATGGCAAGTGTGGGGCTTCTTTGTCCCCTGGTCATTTGTTTTATGGTCTATCCAACACTGATTACACGTTTAATACCGTCTTATATAATATTTGATCTTAACATTGCCCTTACAACACATCCGTAAAAATAGAGCAGCCCCTTACTAATAAACATGGCCCACTAACTCTGACTTCAGATGGAGCCTGAAAATTTTCAATGCACACAGTGACTAAAAACAAACTGTGTGAATATGCCTCAAAGTGGTTATAGTAAGATAGGAACAATCAAAGTACAGACAGTTAATATCGGCGTGTGCGTGTGTGTGTGTGTGTGTGTGCATGTGTAATTGTGTACAGTATATGCCCATTACACACACTGCACACAGTGAATGTTAGTTTCCCCTCCTCTGCAGCTCCACAGTGTTTCCACCTAATGTTTGACCTACCCATTGGTGTTTTAATACGGTACAGTGTACTCAGACAGAGAGGGAAGAGAAAATTGCAAATAAAGAAACACAAAATAACAAAAGAAGGGGACAGGGAAAGATATGAAAACAAGGTCAGTGAAAAATATTTTTGTAAGGGAGGTGTCTCAGTGAATTTAGGGAATTTAAAGCATGTGGGGGCAGTTAAAGACTCACAAGCATGTGCAGGTGTGCATGAGAGATAGTGCGAAATATTTGCAGTGTTGCAGTGTGTGTGTGTTTGTGCTTCAGTGTGTGCAACTTATCTGGCAAGTCATCTCTCTTGTTTAATGTCAGGTCGGGCCTCTGATCTCTATAGAAAATGCTTGGCTCTTCAATGGTAATCTCAGTCACACACACACTCGCACACACACACACGTGGATACACATATACATAGTGAGTGCTAATATCCAGCTTGACCTTATCAGTGTGATATTCACATGGCAGAATAATTCTGAATAATTTGTGGACGTGTGATGTACACCGACACAGTAATATTCTGGCACTTTCATTAGGGGCGAGGCATGCCGTACATTTGTCGGTCATGGACACACACATGCATAGGCTAGCATCCTCATTAGCATGATCGCAGTAAAAATAGCTCACTCACCTTTCCTGTTTGTCATTCAGAGGCCAGAGCAGACTCGTTGACATGATTGCGTCTCAGCTCGCAAATCTAGAGACAATGGGGCAGTAATTTTTCAGCAAGCTCTCCTCCATCCACCAGCTTAATCATCTGCGTGCCCTTTGATTGGCTGAGAGTACTAGATAGGGATTTGATTGGTCAATTTGCTCACTTGTGTTGTATCACAGCTGAAATCTAGTGTAATTTTTCTCAGTCTTATCCGCCATCGTTGCAGTGCATTGTGTCTATAGTAGTTAACCAGTGTTAGTTCTGTCATCAATCTGTACAAAAACCCACCCATCTCAGAAGTAGACTGGTAATCCTTAACTTAAGAATCAGTGTACATCATAGTATTACCCACTCACTGTAGTTCTATACTAGTATGTATATTATTCACTGTTTATTGTGAGTGGATCATAAACTACAGTTTCCTGTTGATGTCCACTTATCTTCTACTTCTCCTTGGTGCTTGGATTTGGATAGTTGATCTAAATATGAGAACAATGAGAACCATTATAATCTGCCAACGTAACACGACGTAATTTAACACAGTGGAGACCTGTGTTAAATTACGTCAGAAATTCAAATATGTCTTTGTAGTGAGATACACATTAATGCTAAAGTGTGGCCTTTTACTTTTAACAAAATTGCAGTACACAAATCATTCCCAATGAGGGTCACAGCTTGAAAAAGGCCCTCTTACTAATTGTATGTATCTTTTACTACAATAAAATTTGTTTTTCAATTAGACAGATGTCGTGAGGGTGACAGATGCAGAAAAATACACAGCTCAAACTTAATGAGGATGGTTTGTGATATACTGTAATGGTCTAGGTGACCTCAGCTTCCATCGTCTAATGAATGTTTGACTGAGTGCATGTTTCACTGGCCTATTGTTTAGCTGTGTAAACATCCGGTAATTGCACTGTGTAACGGGGGAATAGTGCCACTGGGTTGAAAATTACTGATCAGCATATGTGGGGTAAGAGTTGTGTGAATATGTTTGGTTTTTGCCTCTTTGTAGATATGAGAGTGTGTGTTTGTGTGTTTTCAGTGCATAGAGATCGTGCACTCGTGTTGGTCTACTTTATTGAATGTTTACAGTATGTGTATTTGAGTGCCTGTATATTTTCTCAGAATGATGTGTGTGTGTGCATGGGTGCATGTGTAAATGAACACCTGTATGTCAGCTTAATGTCCTATTCGATTAAGCCTCCAATTCTGTGTGTTCAGCTAATTGCAAGGGCTAGTGCCGGTGTTTGTGTTTTCCTTACCCTGGCAATTCACTCCATAGCACTGCACACTAATGTCTCTCGTCAACAGCCCCACCCATGACTTATCCAAAACAAATAAAGTAGTTCTAGTTCCTCAAAATAAAAATAGACAAGCATGCAATACTAATATACAGTACAGTACATTTTATTTTCAGTCCTTTTCCCACCATCATCTGTCTCTCTGTCCCATTCAGTGTTAGTCACTCTCATTCAACACCTCTCATTCTTCTCACTCAGTCCTTTGTTCGCTTTTATTCAACCTGCTGAGCCTCCTATTCCCAGCTGGAGGATGCCATAGAGCAAGCATATTGATTTTTCTCTTCATCTGTGTGGTTGCTGCACGAGCACCAGATGGAGAAACGCCAGACTCATCTAAGAAAAAGGAGAGAGGGGAGAGCGAATGGAAAAACAGGGCTGGTGGTATGTGCAGACAAAAGGAGGGAAAATAACGGGGAGAAAGTCACATGTGGCTTCTTATACTGAAGTGATGAGCAAGAGAACAGTGGTGATTTACTCTTTCTCGGTCCATGGCATTCATCATTTCATTCCTTTGTACTTCATGCACTATTTATTGGTCTCATTTTGCTTTCTGTGCTACTTTCTTCTGTCTTTCCTTCTTATAATACACCTTCGGTGTGGAATTAATACTTACAGCTCATTTTTCCATTTTTATTGAGAGAGGTGATCTGTGGTTACCACAATTGGCCATCAGTGACAGGGAAGTAGTAAGTAAAGAGAAGGAGGAGGGTGAGAGAAGATTCACTGTAGCTGACTCACCACTATTTTTTTCCCACTGTTTATTTCTGGATATGTTTCATACCTGGGTCCATCCACCCATCTCTATCCATCCATTTTTTTCAGCCTAGCTATTACAAGCACCACCCTTTCTCTTCCCCCACTTTTCATTGATCCCCTTTTCTGTGGCCAAGATTTGTGTTCACTTTTTATACCTACAACAGAGCTCCACATGAGACATTTTCTGCAGAAGCAAAGAGCAAAACAAAGGGCCAGGAGAACACAGGAAATAGTAGATACTGCAGTCATTTGTTTCAAACATGCAACTACTACTACTGAAGTCATGCTTTTTTGCTTTTCTCTTTCTTTTTGAACACAAATTAGTCATATACATAGGCACATAATGCACACCTAATTCCCATGTGTGTAGCATCACATATAATTTTCAAAACACCTAAAATGTGCTGTTTAGGTTAAGTGCTATTTTTCAATGTTATTTTTCATTCTGCAGTTCTGGTTTTTGTAATAAAATAAGGAGTAAGATATTTATGAGTTTAACTAAGACTTGGTTAGTTAGTAGAAGTTCATTGTCATGTCAATATCGAAAAGAATGACTTGAGTGATGGATGTCTTATGGATCTACCTGTGCCTTTTCAATGCCTTTATTTATGGAAATGTAGGAACATCTCTCTTTTCTGAGATTGGAAAAACAGTCATTATAATCACGTGATGCACTTAGCACTGTATCAATTAAGGTTAGATACATCTGAAATTCTTGACCATGCCTGTCACCATTTGCTTCACTTCAAATTAATCAAACCTTACTGGCTGTGTGAGCTTAAATTTAGCTTTCAAGCATTTCGCAGAAGTGGGTATTTTCCTGGATAGCATCTTAATTAAGTTACACTTTTAATTAAAGAGACTCACACTGCCAAGTCAGTGTTTGTGCATCTTCACCCGAATCGTATTCTGACTGCTGTTTATCGAAGGCAGCGTGAAGAAGTCTCTTCATTGACTTTACTCTGCCTGAGGTTGCACAGTGGAACATTTCCACACACACTAAAACCACTCTCAAACATACAGTAACAACAGTGAGAATCAGAAATCAAGATATTATATAAAATCATATCCAGAAAAAGAGCAAATGTATGTGGTAAGTAAGGAAACAAGTGAGTGTGGACTGCTACAGGCAGTATTTGAACAGTGTACCATTTCCAAGTCATACTCAGCTTATAGAGAAAAGCAGAAATCTGATCACCAAGGCAGTCAATTACCTAAATTACATTTTCTTTCTTTCTTCAATTCCTCTCGTTTTTTT
The DNA here is from genome assembly GCA_034779795.1 of Ctenopoma multispine. Lineage (NCBI taxonomy): Eukaryota > Metazoa > Chordata > Actinopteri > Anabantiformes > Anabantidae > Ctenopoma > Ctenopoma multispine. The sequence goes on along the minus strand of JAUYWH010000012.1, from coordinate 23,368,345 downwards.
CTCTCTATTGTCTCACTCGCTCCCTCCCACACGTCTACCCTCACATCCCTCCACCATAACGCAGTGATGAAGACTGATGTTCAAGTCCTAATTAGCATCTGCTTTGGTATGCACACTGCTAGTCTCTCCATTCCTGACCCTCCAATCAGTTAACATACATGACAGGTCTTGTCCAATCAGATTAAGGCCAGCGGGGCAGGCTTCCTGTGTGGAGCTGTCACTCCAGATGAATTGCGGCCTCTGTTGATGGATGTGATTTAGGCTAGAAGACCCAAATCACGTACCTTTGAATCTTTGAAATTGTGTATACAGTCATGCACTAGATGAAGTTATAAAGATAGAAACCGAGATCAGAAAAACACAGCACTGCAGTGTATTGTTAAACTAGGTAGACCATCACATTTCAGTGCCATGTGTGGCAGAACAGTGGAACAGAATTGGACACATGACCAACATAAATATGAATGATCAATTAAATAATATCTGACTGTGAATTGAGCATTGGTCATATAAATGTGAACAAGGTCATAGAGACAGACCACCATCCAGGCTGCAATTTAGAGTCACCAATCATCCTAGCTGCATGTGAAAGGAAACCCACGCAAGCACTAGGAGAACATGCCCACTCCGCACAAAAACATTTTCATTAACATATTTAATTTTACTATTTAAAAAGAACAGTCTGCAGTGTTGTTATAATATAGATCACATGATCAAATGGTAATTATGTATCAGTAAATGTTCACATAATAAAACACAACAGTAATAATTCTCTTCTACACTCAAAAACATGCTGGGTTATTTTTGTAGCCACTTTGCTGAAAAGCATTTCATATGAGATGAACACCTGGATGAATTACCTTAATCCAGCCTATATTCAGCCTGCTCCTTCTTGTCTTCCTTCAACTTCATAACTTGCTCTCTCATGGTGTAACAGAAAAGAAAAGAGGTATGGCATTTGTTGGTCATTTTCCTCCTGATCAATTTGAATTTGAATTTTAAACATTAACCAATCTCGTCAATATTTCAGGGATTAAAGTAAGATGAAGAAAACAGTATTGCGCTCCATGAATAATGAAACTGTTTTTAAAAAACACTGATTTCATATTGTTGCTTGTTTCTTTGTGGTGTCCTGGTTACTTACATTTTTTTAGTCTTTAAATTTTATTTTTGAATTTGATGTTAATAGGTTCATTTCTACATTTCAAAAAGAATTTAGTCCATAATAAGTTGTGTCCTCCTGTCACTGTAACAGACTTCACAGTCAACACACTTACCAATCAACACCAGGGCAGAAAAGTCAGAATTGCAGCTTCAGATACATCAACTGTTACATAACGTACTCGTTAATGTTAATGCAACACTATCTGTCGTCCTCAAATTGGTCAGCGGCCAAAGGTGTGAGAGTTTTGAAGACACTGCCAACTCTGCGTCTCCTATCCATCTACAAGAGAAGAGGGAAAGTTTTCAGACCCATCAGAGAGAAGTCCCACATGTCATTTATTATATAGATACATTGCATGTCTTTGGATGGTGGGAGAAAGCCACAGTACCCGGAGCGAACCCTGCATTTTTGGATGCCCATTCTTGGGGACGTGTTTTCTTATCAAGAGTCTTAAAAAACTACTAGTACTATACTTATGCACAATGCACTGTTCTGTGGATTTGAAGAATGTGTTTTATTACGTGGTGCTTTTATCTATTCTTGCATTATACCTTGTATGTTTCTTGCCTTTTCCAATGAATTTGATTTGTAAAATGTAATTAAATACATTATTATTATTATTTTACTTTCCCAAAGTGACACAGCAGTTTTTAATGTGCACAGATACATTGCTTACCTGTGAGTACATGGTGCACATAAGTACATCAATTACTATACAATTTGGGGTGATTTGTGAGCAATTTTATGATTCCTCTACAGGCAAGTTAAACTTTAGGATCAGCAAGAAATTGACTGAATATTGAGTTCACGTGGTTATAAAACCTAAATCTATGTAAAGCATGACAATATGAAATACAGACAATAGGAGATGGCCAAGTCAGCTCCTTCGCTTTTCAAAAGCTGTTGTCAGTGTTCATACAAATGTGGGTTTGACATTTTGTAACTCAATCAGTTTTCAAATATGGTTTCATAAGTGTGTGTGTGTTGTGTTTTATATCGTTGCTTTAATGTAGTGTGTATCTGGGGACAGGTATAAATGTATACTTCATAGTGACTATATCCAAGGTCATTCATCTCCACTGCCTTTCTGTGCAGTTAATTTGACTCTTGATGAACACAAGACACTAAACTTCATAACTGAGGGGCACCAACAAGCCATCCTCCATTACATCATTGATCCTTCCACACTTGCAAACTGTCTCTGCCATTTTGTTTGAGTTCATGGATACAGGGAACATGAATTACTGTATATTGCTGTCATTCCCTCCACTTTCAGTCTTCCTCCGTCAGCCACAGGAACTGGAATTATTCACAGCAACAATCAACCAATATGTTTGAAAGTCAGCATTGATTGTGTGTACACTGTGGCAGTGTGCATAGTCAGTGTTTCTTTACGATAGATAAGGTTTGTTTTCTCTTGTGTGTACATATATATTGATGGGTACTGTATATCATTTGTTGAAGAGAGAGGTCAAGTGTAGTTTTAGCATTATAAAAAAATTGTTGTACTTTTCTATCACATTTTACCTTCCTTGCATTGAACTCCTACCATTACAGAGCCAGAGTGGTCCTCTGTCCCAGTTATATCACTCTATATCACACTGTGTCTGCCTCCACCCTCACCAGCCCCCTTTCCACCTGCCTGTATTGTATGTATGTCAGACTCTCCTGTCATACCCAGTGTTTTCATTGAAAATATATTTTTGCTGCATCATGCCTCTGCACGCCCCGAAAATGGCAAAGTGAGTAAGTTTGGCAATAGAGATACCTAACTTATTCAAGATTGGAGTTCAGGTTTAAAGAAGTCAAGCAAACAAATTGTTCTATTTGGCCTTCATTACCACATAGAGCATAAAATAATAAAGTAGTGTAAAGAATATGGCACAAAAGCTGTAGCATATTGTGTTGCAGATTCCTCAAAAGCTGTGTGGGTATTTAGTGTGAGCCCTGCAGTTTTGTTGGCACTGCCTCTTTGATCAGTTCTCCCTTTTTGCAGGCTATATTCCTGTCTGTTTGCATCCCGCTGTTTCACGTCATTGGCTTGTTGCCTGGCAGTGTGTCTACCAGGGCTGTAGCACTCATTAGCACCTGTGCTGACATGACTGGCATCTCATCTGAGGGTTGTTTTCCTCTTTCTCGGTCCTTCTTTGGGGTTTTTTTACCTCTTGCCCGCTGTATGCAGTTTCCTCTGAATGCTCCGACTTTCCCTTAAGTCTCCTTCCACATTCTCCCTGTGTGCTTTACTTTGTCTCCATCTTTCTCTACTCTGTTCCTCTTCCTCTGTCTCTCTCCCTACCAGGGGTTTTTAATTAATGGCGAGCCATGATGCTTATCTTATCAGCAGATCACTGCTTTCTATTAACTACACTGACAAAGCTGCGAGGCTGCAAGAGATGGATGCCACGCACACACACACACACATACTCACGCAAACACATGCACGTAAACACACTGTCAGACACACAGATGAATATACTGAAGTACAGACACAGATGAATATGAATCCCCTTGCATGTGCACGCACACTGACAGAGGCAGTTCTGTCCACATACACACACATCACAACACAATCCTATCTTAATCTTGCCACACACACATAAAAAAGCTAACTACCCTGATGGTATCTGGCTGTGTAATTTATGGAGCATTGTTTGAGGGGCTCTCCTTCTAAATCCCCTAAATACCCCTAGAATCCCTGCTTCTTCTTCCCTCTCTTTATCTCTCTCTATCTATCTCTATACCTCCTTCCTTCAGTCCTGATTTGTGACTGAAAGAGCACATCTTTGGTACCCATGTTTACTCCCCATGAACGCGCTGCTTTCCACAGATGTTTCATAGACCGCACTCACTTGATCCGACAGTGATGAGAGTGTGGTGTCGGGGCTTCATTTTCTGCTGCAAAAACTTCAGACTCACACAATCTTTCACCCCCATCAATTTTAACTTCTCAGGCAGGTCAATTATCCTATATTTACCACATTTTCATGTTTGGGGCAGCTAGGAGCTAGGAAGCAAAAATAAATCGTTTTTCACGATCGCTTAATGGGGATTACAGTGAGTCGCATTTTGGCACGGAACAGTGAGCATGAAGGCAGAAACAACAAAATCAATCCTCAAACACCACAATCGATGGAAGCCACAAAATTTCAACATAGGTTTTCCTCAGATCACATCCAGAGTTGACAGTTTTCTGAAAGATCTGAGAGAAAGAAAGCGAGAAAAGAGGTTAGTGGAGAGAATATTACAGTAGACTGTGGAAACACACTCGTGCATGTATGTACACACACACACACACTCAGTCGCCCACACTTTCTCACACGCTCATAATTTCCTCATTTAGGGGACTGTAGCAAAACAATTATAGTCAGGGGATAATGCAATAAAGGAGACTATTTCCTGGGTATTACCACGGGACAAAACATTTATTTCACTTTGTCCAGTGTGCTCATATGAGTGCAAACTCCTAATGGTAGAAAGTATAGAACATAACTCACACTGCAGAAAGTATGCAGGCAGTGGTAATGCTGTGCTGTGCGATTCCTGAATCTTCTATCTGCTATTCTAAATTTTTAAACTACGTCTGCACTTGTCACAAAAAATATCGTCTTATTTTCTTTGGCTGTGCCTGGTGCCTCTGTGTTGCCAATGTGAACACTTAACTGTTTTTTATTCTTTTATGAACTCTATTTGGTCAGTGGTCAATAGGTAAAAGACTTTAAATAATCACAGTGTTGTGCTTCAAGGAAAACTGCTCGAGTTGTCTCATATAGCGTTTAATTTGTCCCAGTTTATGACGATGTCATCTTCGTTTGCTTTTGTTTTTCGTGACTGTGAATGGTGGAAATAATGCTGTAGGAAAATTAGGCATTAGGTGTTATTGTGTGCTTTCTTTTTACTTTTTTTAGCTTAGTTTTCCCATAATAGGAGAATATTGACATTTAAATCTCTTTTTAAGTCCTATCCTGTCTGTCTTTATCTGTGTATCCGGTGTAACCATGTAAATGAACGTCTGTGAGTAAGAGAGCCTGTCATTTTATTGGACTACTTTCAGCTAACCTCCTGCGTTTCAGTTAGATGTTTTGTTAAAGAGCTGAAGGAATCAAAGTGTCTCTGCCTGTCTTTCTCTCTGCAGAGAGTTTGGGTGGAGAGATCCGGAGCTGCCAGAGGTAATCCAGATGTTACAGCACCAGTTCCCATCAGTGCAGTCCAATGCAGCAGCATACCTACAGCATCTTTGCTTTGGAGACAACAAGATCAAAGCGGAGGTTTGTATCTATGTGCGTGTTTGTGTGTGTGCACGCACATGTGTGTTTTTTGTGTTGTGTGAATGTTCAAATTGAATTCATTGTTGTTTAATGATTGTAACTTGACTGATGAAAGATGCATATAAGTGAACTAAGTGAATACCTTTTTATGAGTTGCACAAACATAAGCAACCAGTTTCACAGTGATGTTCTGCATGATAAAGCTTGCCGCAATCTCCATCCTTAAACTATGCTTTTCTATTGAGTTGTATCTATAGTGGCAATAAAGCTCAATTAGTTCCAAAGTCACAAGTTTGTTTCTAAAAAGCAATTTTGCAAAGAAACCCCTTTGGGACTCTCTAATAAACCCTTTAATAAGGCTATCAACACTCTAAAACAAAGCAGATGTAGATGCACACACACACACACACACCTCTTTTTTCAAAGGCCCATCAATACACACACATTATAACCCTCACTCCACCCCACCCTATATCATCTTCAGAATCAATTTAATAGTACATGCAGGCAAGGGCATTGGCAGTTTTTCTTTTTCTTATGAAATTAATTTCAGTTGAGTCTGTCAATAGCTACTACTGCCACCTCACTGGAAAGTAATGCTATATGGTTAAAATGCTCATTCACAGATAAAACAAATACATCTCCAGCATGGTGAGTATATACACAAAAACAATCTAAAAGCTCAACATGCAAACTGGACAATAAAAGCAACAAAAGAAAAACGAAACATTAATATTAACTATCTGAAAATGCGCGCAATTAAACATGTAGACATCACGACACAGCTCATTTTTATTCACACAAATCCCCTTACCTACCCATACAAAGACGCAGACATAGACATAAAAATGCAATCACACGTGCATACTAAGAACTCACTCCTCACTCCACTCCCACTCTCTAATCCATGCAATTCTGAAAGTGTTCTCCTCTTTTGTAATGGGTGTAGTTACTGTCTAAATGGAGGTGTCCAACAATGGAGAAAAAAACAACAACTGTGTATTGACAGAGGATGCTTTGTCCTGCCTCACCAAGTGAAGTAGGCACTACTAAACACTATTTACGCAAATAAATCTTTAAGCGACATCAACCAGCAAATAATAATATGCCATATCACATTAAATAAAATCATTTAACCTTACATTTACATTGGATTTACACGTATACACACACACATTCACACTTCCATGGATACGCATTTCCTAAAGAGCTTTACCTGACAGCTACTCAGAAAGTATTTTGTTAAAGATCCTTTTATTTGAATAAAGCAAGGCAAGGTGCTTTTATAATGTGATGGGAGTTAAGATATAATTTATATAATCTCTGTTACCTTTGAGATCTCCGAATGAATGACTGATATCAATGGTGTTTTTATTTTCTCCAATATAATACATCAATCAAGACACAGATTTAATGTTATAGCTGATTGGTGTATTTCTTTACAAAGATTAGCAATTATTGTCACAGATGTCAAAGATTTATTTCTGTTTACTTCTGTTACAAAGCCTACAAAACACCCAGTGCTATTAAGCTGGCAAAAATACAATATTAATGACTGTCTTCTTCTGTGCTACAATAAGGTAAAGACATTATATTTAATCAAATCTGAGAGGCATAGAACAAATCAGGGACATATTATTCAAATGCAGGTTAAATAATTCAGGTTAAAATGCTGTTATAGGCTAAAGTGATCCTATAAATTCTCACAATGATAGCTGTTGAATGCATGGTTGCCATGGATTAAACTATTCTGCACTCCACAATGTTTCCACAGTTTCCACACTTTGATCACTAATTATGACCAATTAATGTAATGTGTTACCAGTTAAACTAGTGTTTAAACAAGTGTTGCTAGATGACTGGTTATCTATATGGTCTATATGGGGTGTCGCAAGGTGTGTTATTTCCACACATCGCAATGTAAATGGTTGTGTGCAATGGCACCGCACTCAAATCAGAAGCTACAGAACTACAAACATGTTTTTATAGGGCTGCAGGGCTTTAATCACCTGAAGGAGAAGCTTTTCATACAGTATAAAACAGCTGTGGACAACATACACTATCAGAATCAATCATATTCATTTAATTACATTTTAAGCTTAATTTAGGTAGCTCAACAGCTCGCTTTGCACTGCTTTATCTGAATAAACCTCCCACCTGTTTGTCTCTCTCCTCCCATCTGTGCATTATACGTGCCGTGCTTTGCAGAGACAGGCAAAGTAGATTTCAAGGTCAGGAATTGGTGGGAGCGCTGCCTGTGCTGGTCGTTATAATCAGCAGCATAATTAGAGGTGTCTGTCTCTCGTGCACAGTCTCTCTGCTGTCTCACTTCCTTGCGTGCTCATCCTCACTGTAATAACCTCTGTTAGTTCACTAGGGTCCTCCATAGATGCTATCCTGCTGATTTTGCATCTCCTTGTACAGCAGCTTTTTCATTTGCATCTTTATTTGTCAACATTATAATATGAATATAGTTATATACAGTACAACCAAACAGTAGTTCTATAGATTTTTACTAGATTAACCTCTTTCAAATCAGGCAGTATAGACAAACCTTCACTTTTTTGTGATTTCTAAGGAGAAATAGGACTTTTCTTTGATGGAGTTGTTGGAGTGATAATTCTTTCTTGTCTTTATTCAACCTTTTACTTTGACTGTTAGCGAGAGTCTGTTAATTGATTAGTTTTAGATCAATATTCTTTTTGTTGTTTACTTAACATAAAATGTGCATCCATTTATTTTTAGTAAGGTTCCCTGGGCAAGTTGACAGTATGTCCCTCAGTTGACCCTATTGACTTCCATGATGGTTTAGTCAGCAGGATATGTTTTAACTTTGCTTGACACAGGCATTATTCCAATCAGTCATTTGTGCAGTGTGAAAATTGTGAAAGGCAAGACGTTTTTGTGTAAAGGAATTTAAGTATTTAAAATGAAGGTGCAGAACAAAGAAGTAGCTAAACCATAGAATAAATCCAGGATGCGGTGCATGAAGTAAGCTACTTCCGGTCACTGTAACAGTTCACACTTAATGCACCTTATATATCCTACAGCCATGATTTATTTTAATGTGTTTTTTGCAATGTGTGACACATGGACTGTGTTAAATATACATGGGATGTCACACAGCCTTCTAGCAATTTTCATTTTTTCACATCATTTTATAATTTTCATATATCACACATTAGAAGTAGTGCTTCCGAGTACTGCAGGGTGTGTGTGCGTTTGTGTGTGTGTGTGTGTGTGTGTGTGTGTGATCTGTAAGCTTGCCTGTTTTTAAAATAACCTTTGACTGCAGTACCTGAATATGCACGTCACTGGCAAGTAACATGACAGTTTTATTACCCAGAGATTTATGACAAAGCACCAAACACTGCTCCTTTTAGTTTCCCCGCTGTGTCTGAAACTGGAAAATATCTTGACTTTCTGACAGCTTTTGATTAGCTTTTTTATTTATATAATCGTAATATCGCAATTTCTTCTTCACTGCTTCTCATTCAGACATACCATTTAAAATTGACAGGTATCTCCACTTGTTAGTAATTACTACATAAACTAATCAGTTATGATAGTTTTGGAAGTGTGGCGCATTATTTCAGTCTATTAATCCTGAAACACAATTTCAGGAATAGCTATGTACATTAAGTTTGTTTTTTTTTTCAAATTGTATATCTTATGGCAATAACCTATGATTTCCTGTGCTATCAGAACTCCTTAGATGCATACTTATATCCCCTTAGCTTTTGTGTAAAAATTGTAAATCAAAACTTTAAATGGCTTATTATTTTTATAAACTGATACCAACAGACCACTTGACCCCTATCAAAAAATCCTGCCATTGACATAAACTGTGCAGAGATACACAGTTTATGCAAATTTAACAATTTTTGATTCAAAAATGCTTCAGTGGCAAACTCTAAATATTTAAGAGCTTTTATAAGTCAAAGTAGCTCTAATTTATGTCTTCAATTAAGTTTCATTGATTGGACTCCAGGTTTGCAAACTCCTGACTCCAGCTTTAGTTAAGGTCATTAGCTGAGGGGTTTAAAGACTGTAAACAGTTTGGACAAGAACAATATACATAGTTTGTGTGTTGCTAGTCAAAATACATAGTCAGATGTGTACTTAAATTAATTCCAATTTAAATGTTCTATTTCTTCTCATTGTACGTTATGAATGTTCATAGATGACAACTATTACAGACTCTGATATGAAGACTTCACTCAGCCAGACACAGATGACTAGAGACACACTGAGCAGCAAAAGCCACAACATGGCTGCTGTATGTTGCTAAACAGGCTACATGCACGCAAAAGGTGGAGAGAGACTAGAACAGAGAGAAGAATATTGCTAATTTGTATCTTGAATCATTGGTCTGTGGTTTAGTGGAAAAGGATGATTAACTCAGTTGCTCTACACACACACACACAAATGCAGACTTACATACATGATCAACAATTTACCTATACGAGTAACACACAGAACATGTCCATACTGAGATACCTCATGTGCATTTTTTTAGGTACACAAACATGAAAGCACACACACACACACACAAACACATGTCAGACTAAAGTTCAGTCACATTGGTAATTCATTCTGGGGAGCAGTCGTGTCGATATCCATTTATCCAACAGACCGGTTGAAGGGAGAGGAACATGCCCCCTGACTCTGTGTCATTCCTTTTCGTTGCTCCCTTTTGCAGTGTGTTTGGGATCAATACTATGTTGGAAAATTGGTCTTTTGCCCGGCTTCTTCAGACTGAGAGTACTTTTTTATGATCAAACTTACACTGGTTGTGCCATAAATAACCATGAATGACTGGCATTATTTTTTTTTTTTTAATAACCTTGTTGAAGCAGTTAACCTTGAACTGAAATTACAGGTGCAATCAGTTTGTTCCTTTAATCACAGGTAAAATAATTTTTGTTAAATTTGTCACAGGTGTATTCCCTTTTGCTGCATTAAAGATGCACTTTTAATTAATTATTTAACATTTTGTGTTATTGTACAGTGGTGTATGCAATTTATCGTATACTGCACATGTGATATTTTTCAGTCAACTTTAGCTACAGAGAAAGCTACCTTTCTAGGAATTCAGTATCTTGAAGCAGCCTTCTGCACTGCTGTCACTTCAGACAATAACCATAAGCACTATTGGGCACTTTCTTGCAACCCTTATGTTTTACTTATTCTTCATTCCCGTCTACAAAAACCTAAAGAAAAACTGAATCATGCATATTGTATTGTGGAATGAGCAGGGTATATTTTAGCTGTCTGACAGCCTTCGTGACCACAGAGTCTCTAGAGTTGTGCCCATATTTTATTTTTGTTGTAAGTGTGCAAATGAATGACATCTGTCATCTGGGACCTGGGACATCTGGAGTCAGATGTCACCAAATGCATGAGACACAGTGACCTTCAACAGTACAGCTTTTTGAAGTTTGTCATATTAAAAAAGTGTGTGCATGTCTCTTCTGTAGTCTCAATCTGTTCCTGTTTTCCTGAACCATCAGTCAGCTCCTCCAGCTCTCTTCCCCTCTCATTAGTTTTCTAATTTTGTGTTTTTCGTGTGTGTCATCCTCGCTTTCCCCCATTTTTATCTCATTGTTTATTGCTGTATTTCCCTGCATGCACAATGCCAGCAGAAACACATATGCAGTTTTTATACAATTTTTCTTGGGTGCATGCAAAGTTTGTTTTGGGTTATTTTCTTTATATCAAACTTGTTTACTTTTTTAATTGTACATCAATCTATTGTCTACACTTAGAATAGAGGAAATGTAAGGTGCCACAATTTTAAATGATAAACTACACATGAGCTATGCATGAACTATTCAAATTCCAAGCTGTGGATATGGCATCTGCATGAAAGAGGAGAAAGAGAAAGAGAAAGCAGCACACAAAACATGATCTACAGCAAACACTACAGCAATATTTCTTTCCTTCTTTATACAGTGCATATTGCATGTATGCTCTCTTCACTGTGTAAAAGTTTGAAGCAATAGCACAGATTCAATCCCAGTGTCAAGCGCATATGCTGAGTAGTTCTTCCGGGACTTCTTTAATTAAAATACTTTCATTGCCTTTTTATTTTCGATATAAGCAGGGCTATTTTAGGAAGAGAAAAGCCTCTTCCATCAATGATGTCTTTTTGTCCCTTAAGCAAAACTGTAGTTAATCCCTTGCCTCAGGGTTTTCCTACCCTCTAGCTAACCTTTAGAGAATCCGCCTGGTTTTCACTCTTTGCTTCAGTGGTCTTCAGTGCTGAGAGTTTGCGGGTGGTGCACAAGTTACTAATCCATCACTTTTCCTCTCTGCAATGTTTCCTGACATTCTCAATAATCTGATGTCAGAGATAAACTTTAGAATAGTATATCACTGATACAGACCATAGACACAGTATGTCAGTGGTCATATGTTTATCTCACACCATCCTCTCAATAAGAAAAATATGCACAATAAAACTTCTCTATTCCTGGCTGTGTAGAGTACTGGTTTGTGTTTGTCTCTGTTGCTTTACTTTTTTTCAACAACACATTAGTGATTAGTGATTAGTAAATTTTTTTATTTCAAACATTTGCATTCATCATAATTACATGTTATCATTTAATCATTGTGTTTGAAAAGGAGTAGGCGGACGTTTACACTTACACACATCAAAGCCTCATTGCATTTGTGGTTGCACATTCTCACCAGCAGTGAATCTTACTGTTCATACTGCTCCAAGATTAACTGTGTTCCTTCCTCAGAACAATATTAGGCAGCTATAGGTGAATGCCATGTTTGGCCCAGTTTAGAATACTCAAGAGGGAAATGTTAGCCTACGGCCAAGAACTCAATTAGCTGAAGGTTGAAAGGCTCCAAAATGCAGTTAGCCCTAGGCTAAGTGTCAGGTAGGAACGAAAGCCCTTGCATGTGTACTTTCCTGAGTGTGTGCATGCATGAAAGGTGCGACCCAATTTCATTTTGTCTTCTCACTCACATGCAAGGAATGAACCATTTACAGGTTGTTGCTGATTAATGTTGATGTTCCATATGTGGCGACTCATACACACTTGTTAAGTTTTACACGCCACCGTTCCAGGTATGTGTCACCCATGTATCCTGCTGCCTGCTTTTACACCAGTAGCACATCTGATTCTCACAATCCCAGGTGTCACTGCTGCTAACTGTTACCACTGCAGTGTTGTCACTATGGGTTACCAATAGCTGTGGCAACCGTGGAACAGCAGGAGACAAAGACAAATCAATCTGTGCTTCTAATCTTCTGTACATGGAATGGAGGAATAGGCGCAGAGGTACTGGCAAGACTTGTAGGTGGCTCAGAGGCAATACAAAGTAATAGTGCTATGGTTATATGGACTAACAGATTAACTGTGACACAAGCATAAAGAGGGAGAGGGGAAAGGAGCACAGATCAGCACAGGGAGCAGGGTGAAGAAGAGAGGAGCAGAGGTAAGGCCTGAATGGCATAAGAGGGACAAAAAAAATCAGATCGAGGAAATTGTGTGGTCAATGGAGCAAGGTCAATTTGCCATTCATTGCATTCCTTCATCCATTTTAATTGAATAGATAAGCAAAGTCATTTTGCTCGATAAACTACTGCTGCATCATCAAACACCTCCATACTCTCCCTGCCCTCCATAACTTCCTTATGTTTGCTATTTCTGCTTTCACTCCCTTCATCCTCATTCTCCCTCTCAGCCTGACCCACATCTCGATGTTTTGTTTTTTTACTGGGAAGGAATGAAGCTTTGTAATGTGTAATAACACATTCCCAGGTGTGTATGTGTGTGTTTTATGACTTACCTGTGCCAGATGTGTAGGGATTCCACATGAGAACAATACAATGAATGCCACTGATAATCACAGGAAAAGGATTTTAAATATATTATAGTGCATTTTACTCCCCCTGTCAACCTGTCTGTATGGTAAACACTGCTCTGCCTGATGAAACAAAGATTAAGAATAAATTTCCACTACTACATGTTCCAGGTCTGGAGGACAGCATGCAGAACTTCTTACACTTGAAACCTTTGAAATTTTTTTGAGTTAGAGTTTTGGTAACACTTGCACTACTCTAGAGGTTAAATGGAAGAGGAAGCATGAAAAACTCTTTCATTCTCGAAAACATGCATATGCTATTTGCTGAAACCATGTTCCCACTAATCTCTTGGTGATCACAGCAGCCTGTTTCTGTGATTAGTACTACACCCCTGCCTATTGGACTAAACACAGGCTGCTTTAAGCTTTTTCGCCCCCTAAGGCCAAGAAGATCCCTGCAGTGGAGAAGCAATGTGGGGTGCCTTTTAAACGCACCAACATAGGGAGAAGGAAATGTGTGTAGCACCATGGGGGAAGACATTATGTGTAACACCAGAGTTCCCGCATTGTGATACCTACTGGGCTAACAGCCCTGACTGCTTAGCCTTCACACATAATCAGGATATAATAATAAATCTACACAGATTGCCTTGTTTCTCTCTCTCTCTCTCTCTCTCTCTCTCTCTCTGTTTGTCAGTATTTACAGTACATTGAAAATACAGCTACAGTATACAATAGGTATATTAGAAGGTAAGCTTGAGTAAACTTTAGAGTCTGACTACTATTGGTGATATTAAATATTTTTTATTTCATTCCTGTGTTTGCATTTTCTTGGCATACATTCAGGTTTAAAACAGGAGAAAGAGAATCACAATGTAGAACGATGTAGTACACGTCTACATGAAGAATTTAAAATATTCAAAGAGGCAGCTGAGTCTGCCACTAAAGGATGTTGACACCTTTCTTAACAACCTTCTTGGCTTTTCTGGGTGGTCGTATCAGCCGAGTTCTGTTTTCTAGTACTGTATTTTTTTTACTTTTCTATATCTCATGTCTATTTGTTCTAGTCTACTAGTCTTTTATTTAAAAAAAAATAAATGTTTTGCCTTGTAATCAGATTATACTGAGATTTTATTTCACTTCATTCATAAATTCAGTATATGTCATATGGGGTGGAGATGGAAAGATGTTAGATGAGCAGAGGATAATTATGTGACAAAACGTAGGTAAAGTTAGGTCAGTCAGAAGACCATCCATCTGATTGTTAGGGTTGACAGATAGATGTACAATACATAATATACACACATAAAACATTTACTAGCTGCACTGACCACCGACAAGTATGTGATGACAGATGTTTGTGGGAATCTATGTGACTGTACAATATGAGTTTGAGAAGACTGACTTATTTATTTGTATTTTTTGGGGGGGGTTATATATAATTAATTTAGGAAGGAAACCAGTGCATTTTTCATTGATATGGTTTCTTTGATCCTTAGATCCGTAGACAGGGAGGCATTCAGCTACTGGTCGACCTACTGGACCACAGGATGAGTGAGGTTCACCGCAGTGCCTGTGGAGCCCTGAGGAATCTAGTGTACGGCAAGGCCAACGATGAGAACAAAGTAGCCCTGAAGAACTGTGGAGGGATTCCTGCTTTGGTTCGCCTACTGAGAAAGACCGGAGACGTGGAAATCAGAGAACTGGTCACAGGTACATTACAAACCTGCACTCATATAAACTTCCTCCCTACCCTTCAGAATAACTCCGTTTCACTGGCCTCAGGAGAGGTTATAGTGATGTGTCTCTACTGCAAATGTATTTGTGACTGTAGATGTGTAGAACTGATATGTGGAAATGTGAAGATCAGTCAAGCAGAATGTTATTATTCACATTATTATTCACTGAGTAGAAACTGTTGTTGGCTGTTGTCTTGAGCTCTTTTAGATGCCAAACAATGGCCCACTGGGTGATATTTAACATTCAATCACTGTTCTCCTCAACAGACTAATATTACCCTAAGGTATGACTTCTAGAAAGCCAACAGCATTTACATAAACTTACTGTAATGTCTTTTCAAAAGTCTCTTTTGATTCTTTTAACTAACTTTTCAGATTCAATTGTGATACAGTACAAGTGTATCTGTGTTTGCATTGCGTGGGTGTGTGGACGTGATAAAAAAATGTGTGATGTGGTGTTTTATATTCACTGGTCAGTCTTGTTTTAACCTTGAGCAATACAAGTAAGCTAGTGCCGCTGAGGCACAGATATACAGTAGTGCACCCCCACCGCCACCCCGCCACATATACACACGCTCAGATGTACAGCACAGTATACTGTGGAGATACAAATATCTGTGTAGGCAAAACATGTATAGATTAAGCTTTAATACCCACATAAACACAAGCAGACACACATGAGCTGGTATAATTTCTCCACTGCTTCTGTAAGATTTTTTTTTTTGCAATATGCCTCCCACTAAGAATTTAATATTCTATTAGAGACCCTTTAGGGCAGCAGAAAACACTAACACATCAATGCATCTTTCTCTGTCTCACACAAACACAGAGATAGTAACACTACCTCAAATACACCTTAAGGGAATACCTTACATAAATACAATGTGCATCAAAACAGAGGTACTAAGTATATTTAATACAGTACTATATGTAAGTAAAACTTTAAGACACTTGTACTTTACTAACTCACTGTAGCTTTACTACTTGACCACCAATCAGAGAGGAATAGGGTTTTACATTTACTTTTTTTCCTTTGTTTTTCAGAGAGAAAATATAATTGGCTTATGCATCTTTATGGATTACCCACCTAACAGTAAACATAGTGGTTAAAATTAGTAGGTAATAAAGAGCTTTGACCCTTAAAGGGTCTTAAACTAAATGTTTAGTTTTTGGAGCACATGTGTATTAACAGTATAATCATAGGAATCAGTGGGTCTCTTATTATTGAATCAGGAACATCTGAGGCATGTGGGGCCTCACTAGTAAGATGATGGTTATCTTTGTTTAATAGTAAAATTAGTTTGATGGTCTGAATCAATTAACTGTGACAAATAAAAAGAAATAAAATCAGGAAGGGGGCAGTTCGGATTTTCAGTAGGGCATCACATTGAGTTGGAGTGTATCTACACTTGTGTCACCATTGTTTCTCTTGCTTTTGCTTTGCCCTCTCTGTTGTAAGAGGTTAGCTCTGAGATAAGAGAGACATGTGCAAGCTCATGCAGAGTTGGACATTTCCACAGATAAAGTATAAGCACACTCATTCACTCACACACACAGACACCATCAGGCAGACACCCAGATACACATGCACACACATAATAGTGAGATAAATTCAGTGGGGCCCCCTCATGTCCAATTTGATCTCTGACCCCGCTGTTCCTCAGCAGGAAAAAGCTCATCTTCAAGCACACACGCACATACTGAAATATCCATTCTGAGACACATAGAGACACACACACACACATACACACAGGTCACTTGTTCTCCAAGGAGAAGGGGAACTGGTGGACCACAACAATGACAGCAAGCAAGTCAGCAAGGACCTTTGTTTCTGCTTTTTGAGATATTTCGAATGTTGATAACAAACCAGTGTAAAAAGTACAGAAAAAAAGGAATTTGGCGGAGGACAGGATAAAGTGTTTTTTCAGAATGGAAGGACAGTACATTCAAGTGAATGAGGAAGAAATGTTGAGCATAAACAGGAAAATGGGAGGAAGCAAGCTGTTACTTCCTTTCCACAGTTAAATGCAATTGTAGAAAGTGGAAGAAAGGATTGAAAAAACTAATGGAAGGTCCTGGGTTAGCATTACATGCACGCTTGTCCCATTCTATGAATAGTACCTGACAGGGGAACCAAATAGCAAATAACAATATTAAAATAATCACAACTTCTACACACACCATCAAATCATAAATAACAAATCATGAATTTGAGGTATTTCACATCTTTCTTTCAACTTCAGAGGATGTCCTCTGATTCAAATTCTCAAATTCAAATTCACTGAACCTGTCCTGCTTCAGGTTGGTTGACAAGCCAACCAGTCATAACTACAAGACAGCTCTCATCTTTTGGACACAATTGCTGTGAGCATGGCTCCAGTATGCATGGCAAAGGTTTTGGTCATTCTGTAGCTGTCATTCACTCAAATGGCCAGCAGCAGCCCTGCAGCAACACTAAAAGAATCCATCCTATATGCCATGAAAAATAAAACTGAGAATATATTTTTGAAACTAATCCAGAGTTGTTTCCTGACTCTGTCGAACAGAATCTGGCATGAGTCCAGTTTGTAAACCTGTAACCGCTCAACGTAGACCAATCTCTTACCTCCAATTAACTCTCAATCAATTCCTGACTCAACTGATTATTATAAGACCTGGTCTAAACCACAATTAAAATCAGGGAATTTGGACATTGTCACGCCATTGATAGGGAGTTTTCCATTGTTGTACTTACATAATCATGTGTCAGTAGTGGCCAACTGTACCTGTACCTATAGGCCAAACGGCACATACACTATTATTAGCCCTCTCCAGAAGTACTCAGAGAGCCTATAGCAGTGTGACAGAATCAGAATGTAGATGACTGTCATGACTATGGACTATGGACAGGATAATGTGTGTTCACATTACCTGGTAAACATCCACCATACAAGTAGCTGTGTGCTCTAGCATATTATGGATGCTTTGTGGAAACATCGTATTTGTTGTGGTATATCTTAATAGCCTGTGTATGCTGTCAGGATGGACTTTATTCTGTTTAAATTTGTTCATAATTGATTGTTTCTTAACACAACATGAGTAAAAGTCAGTCTTGTATTTTAAACAGTATAACAGTAGTCTGTACACTGATCTGCACCAGGCTTTAATACTGTGGCTGATTGGTGGATACCACTCTAACATGTTAACCCCCCTGATCTATGAGAACAGATTCCAGGTGTGTAGCAGTGCCCTAGTTCTGTTGCAGTTTTTTATATAGAACAACCTTTATGGTGTATTTACAGAGACTGTCAGTCCTCACAAGATGACAAAAAAATGACAACAGCAAAAGCAGAGAGATGCTTTTCTACTTTTAAGAGGATCAAGACCTTCCTGAGACACAGCATGACACAGGACTGCCTTAATCCTATGGCTATGCGCTCCAAGAAACTTATCAAAGACATTCCTGACCTCAATAGTATGGTCACTGAGAGGTTTGCCACTTAGAAGGAAACAAGGACAAAATACCAGTACAAATAAGCTATCAGACACACAGGCACAAACATACATACACACACACACACAAAGAAACATGTCTTATATACAGTACCCAGCAATATACCCTGTTGTACTTTGTTTAGTGTTAATAATTTTGCCTTAATATTACACTGTGCTTCTTTAACAGCCAACAAGATAACAGCATTCTAAAGATTCACAGGTTCATCATAAAATACTGTACATTATTGTACAAGTCTGACTCAGGTTTGACTTTAGCCACTTGATATCTTAATAAAGAGATCCTTTGAATTCCCAAATCAAATCAGAGTATATAAAGAATGTCTTATGAATATTTTTCAGAGCATGGTGCAAATTACTTTGCAAAATTTGCAAAATTGTGTTGGGATGTTTACTGAACTAAATTAATATGGCACAGCTGAACCCAGAACTGCGGTCCTCAAGCCCTGGACTGCTTTGCCTGGACCCTTTGTCATTTGGTACTGGGCCGCACAGAAAGAACTAAAAAATATTTATTTTTGTTACTGACCATCACAGTCTTTTATTTTGTAAAACCTGGTTTCTCTTCTGTCTGCTCCTCGTTCAGTCTGTAAACATGCCTAGTGCACTAAGCATGTCCGTGCTGGAAGAGGATAAATTGCTGGAGATTGCAAATGACATTGGCCTTAAAAGTATGTTAGCGACGATCTCTGTGTAACAGACCAGCGCTTCAGTCGCCATCAGCTTCAATCGTCCACCAATATGTGGACTATTTTTTAAATATGTATTATATTTAAAAGCAGAACACAGTCCTTCTCTGACATAATCCAGTTGCAAAAACAGTTCCTACAAAAATGTATTTGTGATTACTGTTGCTGTTGTATAGACACATAATAAGGACAGGGTTAACATATCAGTGATGAAAGTAGCCATGTTTCACCAATAGGGACAAGCTGTATATCACCAAAGTGTTAGAGACTAATATTAATACCCTGGAGATGGTGTGAGTTTGTGTGTATATTTGTATGTGGCCTGTAAGAAGATTAACAAATGAATTAAATGTGCAGTCATACTGCATCATATTTTCAGCTCTGACTTTTATAGCCATCACACACAAACATACGCACAACTGTATAAAACTCTTCCTCTCTCTCTCTCTCTTTCCATGACTCTTCCTGTCTTTGTCCTTGTCTGACGGGCTCTCCCCTGCTGCTGGTAGAGTGAATCAGTGTCATGCGTAACTCTACCCTGTTGTCTATTTACCGTGGTTTTTAGCGTTGTACGCCACATTCCAACTGCTTTCTTGCCAGTACAAGCATATTTTGAAGTCTCTCTTCATTTGCCTCATGGAACACCCTGCTGGTGCTGTAATTCACCACTTGAAACTGTTGCGTAATTGCTTTTAATTAATTAACCGTATGTTTTCTGTCACGAACAGAATGGAGAATGGAAAGTGTATAATGACTTTATGTTTTATGCTACATTGTGCATTGACAAGCACACGTTGTAAATACAAAAGACAGACAAAAGACAGGTGTTTAAAAATAGTAGCTGATTTGGATCATTGATTATTTGGACTTATTTAAATGCCATCTGTGGATTGTACTTGATTAGATTAGACTGGTTCTAAAGATGCTTTCATGTTTTCTACCATAAAAGGCACATTGGCCACAGGTTTGGCAGCAGCTAGCTTGTAACAAAATTAATTATCCTCTTAGTGTGAAAGGTCTAAGGTGGCAACGAAGGATCAGAAGTAGATTATTGGTCGACTTTCTTAAAAACATGAAATAACATTCTGCTCTCATTTGACATACAATAATGAAAGTGCTGATGTCCTGAACCTGAAACTGGGGTTGTGATGAGCAGCTACCAGATGAGTTACAAACTCTTTCTTTACTTTACTTGGCAGCAGTTTATCCAAAGCGACTTACAAGGAGAAGACACAAGCAATTACCATTTGGGTTCTGTACATTATGATGATTATGATATGTTTAGTATTATACTTTTTTTGGTGTGTGTGTGTGTGTGTGTGTGTGTGTGTGTGTGTGTGTGTGTGTGTGTGTGTGTGTGTGTGTGTGTGTGTGTAAGACTCATTTAAAATACTTTTTAAACAAGTGAGATTTTCAAATGTTATTTAAAGGTGGTGATAGTCTCAGCTAGTTGAATGGAGCAGGGCAGGTCATTCCACCAGCCAGGGACAACAAAGGAAAATAGACTTGACTGGGATTGGAGACCCCGTAAAGAGGGAATTTTCAGTCTACTCTCATTAGCAGATCTGAGACGGCTTGCAGGAGTGTAACCTACCATTAGCGTGTTGATATAGGAGGGTGAACTTCCATTTACAGCCATAAGGCAAGCATCAAGGATTTAAACTCAATGTGAGCAGATACCAGGAGTCAGTGGAGAGAGGTGAGAAGAGGTTTGACATGGGTGGATATCGGCTGTTTGAAAATGCGGCAGGCTGCCGCATTTGCTTCAGAAGCTTCAGCCAGCAGTGAGTTACAATAGTCGAGTCTAGAGAAGACCATTGCCTGGATGAGCCTGTTGAGAGAGAAAAGGTCTAATCTTTCGAATGTAGTAGAGAGAAAACCTGCAGGACCTGGAGATCACAGTTACATGATCGTTCAGACTCAGTTTGTCATCTATCCAAACCCCAAGGCTTTTCGCAGACTTCGTAGGTATTAGAAATAGTGAGCCAATTTAAATTAAGATATTTTGCTGAGGTGAGTTGTTGCCCGGAAAGATCAGAATCTCAGTTTTGGATAAGTTTAATTGGAGGTGTTGACATCCATGCAGATATGTCAGAGAGACAGGCCAAAATCTTAGTTGAAATAGTGTTATCCTCTGGTGGGAAGGACAGATAGAGCTGAGTGTTGTCAGCATAAGCATGGTAGGAAAAGCCATGTGATTGGATGATGTGACCAAGTGAATGAGTGTATAGTGAAAAAAGAAGGGGACCAAGGACAGAGCCTTGTGGGACCCCTATGGTTACCTTAGAGAATGTAGATGTCTCACCTTCCCATGATACCTGGAAGGACCTGTTTTGAAGATAGGAGGTGAACCAATTAAGTATGGTTCCTGTAATTCCTAAATCTGACAGGATGGTGAGAAGATTTTGATGGTTGATCATGTCAAAGGTAGTAGCTCTTGTAGCACGAAGGTCATCCACTACTGCCACGAGGGAGGTCTCAGTTGAATGTCCTTTCCTGAAACCAGACTGAAAAGGGTCAAGTAGATCATGCGCATGCAGAAATGTAGAAAGTTGTGCCAGGAAAGCACATTCAAGAATTTTTGAAAGAAATGGAAGGTGGGAGACTGGATGGTAGCTGTCCAATAGGAAAGGGTTTAGTGTATTTTTCTAAGCAAGGGAACAATGAGAGCCTGTTTGTATGCAGTGGGAAATGTTCCTGTTGTGAATTAAGTGTGTCATACGCTCATTTATTCATGAATTCATGCAATCATCTCCCTATTTCCATCTATTTAATCTCCTGTGCGTTGCTGGCGTAAGGTTGTAAGGTTGCATGCAAAGATGAAACTGTGGAATCCAGCTGTTTGTGGCTTAAGCAGGTTGAGGTTCAGGTCTCCTAGAAGCACAAGAGGTAGTTCCTCATCAACAACTTTGGAGAAAGTTGTATCTAGTTGTTCTAGAAAGTTCCCCAGTGGACCTGGAGGACAATATACAACAACTATGGACATTTTTAAAGGGTGTGAAATAGTTACTGCATGCAATTTAAAACAACTAGCATGATTAGCAGAAACTGGAGTGAATCTCCATTTCTTGGAAATAAGCATACCTGTGCCCCCTCCCCTACCAGTGGGGTGGGGGGAAAGGGGGAAGTAGAAGTCTGAGGAGTGCGCTGTAGGTGTAGCTGTGTACTGAGGGCAGATCCAGGTCTCAGTCAGTGCGAGCACTTGAAGGCAATGCTCTGATGCACAGGTGGGAATTAAGTTAGCTTTACTGACCGCCAACTGACAGTCCCACTGGCCGAATGAGATCGCAGGGTAACTAGAACAGACATGGGAGAGTGCGCGCAGGTTGTGTGGGTTATGTGTTCTCAGTGTGTTGAATCTGGGAGGCGCCTGGAGAGAATGATTTGTGCTTACGTGTTTACCTGTTTGTCTTAGGGCGGCATGGCAGCTCAGTGGGTAGAGCAGTTGTCTTCAAACCTGAGAATGAGCAAGTTCGATTCCCGTCCCACCAGGTTACATGTCGAGGTGTCCTTGGACAAGATACCAATACCCTGACCGCCGGTGCCTCCACAGGGGGCAGCATGTCCACAAAGAATTTCCCCAAGGGGGTGAGTCGCGCAGGACAAGTCGCAGGTCTTTACCCAATAAGGTTGACTAATAATAAAGTTGACTAGGACCAGTTTCACAACAACGTGTACCTAGTTCATGTGAAACTGATGCAAAAAGTGAAATAACTACAATAAGCAAACTAATGAAGTGAAACTAGTAAATATAGTCACAACAACAAAAACACAAGCACTCTTTCTGTCTTTACAAGCAAATCCAAAAACAGAGTCAAAGTCAATTTACTCAATGAGTTAAACTCACCTCTACAGAGAACCGCACGACAATGTCAACCGCTGTGTCTTTCCTCAGGGTCGTATTGCAAATAACTTCACAATGTCTAAAATTATTTAACAAGAACCATAGAATAAAACATGCTAGCCTTTCTGCACTGATGTAGCAAGATGGCATTGCATCCTCTCTGCCAAATTACATTGCACTCAAAGCATGACCTTCATTACTAATTAGTGGCTGAATGATTTGAGAGCAAGCAAATGGCAGTCGGTGACTACCAGAGGTTCATTAGGGCAGTGGGGCATACTCAGTTGACATAAATAGACACAATCCTGCTCGACTCAAAAAGGGATTGTGCTGGAGTCAGCCTTCTGAACCGAGAGTGTAGTTCCCTGTCCTCAACAATTTAGCCGATCTCCATGTTAGCTCTGAAGTTTGAATTTATACATGCTTTACTGACTCCTCGGTAAGAGGTAGATAGGACAAAGTCAAGGCTTCTAGGCCTGTCAGTCAAAGTCTAGTGAATGCAGAGGCTTTAGGTGTCAATGGGAGATGCTATCCTTATTCCTGAGCTCACCTCGAGGCAGTGGACCATGGCATAGCTCTACTCCTCAAGCTGCTGCCTCTGAAATGGCTGTTTCGCTAAGAAACAACGACTGCAGAAAGTCATGTGTGTCAAAACGCATGCAAACATTTTTATTTTGTTATTCTGAAGTTGTAGCCTAATAATTGCAAAACAAGAGTATTTTAAGGTCTTTAAGGACGTTATGGCCAGTGACTTAATGTGCTGATTGATATTCAATGCATTTCTGTTTGCACAAGTGTCAGAATGATACTAGAGACCTAAGCCATAAAAGCATTATAAAACTATTGCAAGTGAAAGTGTACATGTATAAAGAGTGGCATTCCTTTGCTTCTGCAAGCTGATAATATTGTCTACAAAGCACCACTGGCAAATAATACTGCTGCCATGCTTTACTGGAAATTTTTCAACTTGTTTGCTGTTACTTCCAGGCATGAATCACTGCTCCATGTAGATGTCCAAACCCCAACCACTTTAACAGTACTTCCAAAGCCACTTCAATTTAAGTCAAAACTCATAACATGCTTTCAAAAATGCTTGAGGTCAGAGTCATTACGGTGATTCCTATGGGGGAACAAGATACTGTACCTTCCCCAGGATGACTTCTTTTTCCTTTCTTTTTATGCTACTGGTGCTGTTATGCTGTAAAATTGTTAACGTCCTGCAGAAATTACACTCCAGTGCTTTCACTGTGGAAGGCCCTAGTGGGATAGAAACCCCCAGCGCAGGCAGTGACAATTTAGCCACAATACAGGACTTTACCTTGTGCTGACAAATGTTTTTCACAAAGATAGTGCGGGAGGAATAGTTGTATGACCCTGGGGTAATGTCAGCAATTTTTAACCTCCTGTCACCTATGTTATAATCAAATATCAGTATTTCTTTTTTGATTTCTTATTCACAGATTTTTGTAGACACATTAGCTATGTAATTTGTCGACTTTACTCATCACCAGGTTTTGACCCCACAGCTAACTAATTCATATCGAGCTGCAGAGATGAAGGCTGTTTAATAAAACATCGCCACTTGAGGCCCAACAGGCCTCACTCTCCCCTTACATGTCATAAGCTCATTTATTCATGAATTCATGCAATCATCTCCCTATTTCCCCAAACCACCCAGCTCCTAGGAAACTGTCCATCAAGCATCTGAGGGGAGCTAGTCAGGGGAGGGAGAGAAAGAGATAAAGACAAAGAGAGAGAAAAAAAGAGAAGACAGATACATACACATGCAACTCCACAAAAACGCTCTAGTATGATGTCATAGTCTTTTGGTCACCTGGTGTTATTCCCATAGAGACACTGGATTTAGTGAAGCATTACAGATCAATGTTTTTAGAGCAGGTGTGTGTGTGTGTGTGTGTCTTTTGTTTTGGTTCCTGCTTTTTGTCCACTGTCATCTTTATCTCTGTCTGCAAAGAAAATTAACATCACATGGAACCTCAGCCTTTCGCATTTTTCAGTCGGTATTGTATGTGCTGTGTTTTCATTTGTGTATGTGTGAGTTTATTGGATGAAGAAGCCTAAGAAAGCTGCTCAGTGACTTTTTTTTTTTTTAAGCTGGGAGACAGGATGTTGTCAGCTCATCAGAGAAAACATTATTTTAACATGATTGCAATCACACACTGACAACACTCACCACTTGACAAATAAACACAGGAAAGAGAGAAGCTAAGAGCAAGACAGAAAAGGTTTATAAGTGAAGTGTTTTGCCCTGAACGTGTGTCTTCACCCTTGCTGAGTGTGTCTGTGTTTGTAGATGTCTGAGCTTTTACCTTGTTTTGAAAAGAGCCCACAAGAGGAGTGACAGTGAGAGGAAAAAGAGAAAGACTCGAGATGTGAAACAAGAGGCTGATTAGTAAAAGTGAAGGTAAATGTTGCCACACTCCCACACACACACTGAGTGTGAGCATTTGATTGCTACCAAACAATATACAAGGTCATAGCCTTATTATTGCCTTTCTCTTCTGAAGCACACACATATTGTCATATTTTTTTCACTATCCCTCTTGCCTTCTTGTTTCTTTCAGTGTTATACTTAGACATGTTTTTTCTCCTACATTCAGATAACATTATCCCCCTCTTGTTAATTAATGTTCTTTCACTCTGACTTCCTCTTATACTGTTTTTCTCGCTATTAAGTAGAGGTATCATGGATATTTATAAATTAATTTCTGAATAATTGGAATCCCTTTGTTGCCATAGATCACGGGCAAACCGACTTTGCCTTGAGATTGTACTTTGAGGCCTATGTGTTTAACTTAGTCTAGCTAACATGTTTCCTATTAGTAATACATAAGCTCAAATACCATACAATTTTACCAAACTTTTTGTAAGATGGTACAATTTTGAATCATTTCACATTTTTGTGACGTTGCACAGGGATGTACTCAGTTTTGTTGTATGTGTTCATGTTGTATTATTATTATTATATTAGTATATGTACAGTGTTGTTTTTGTGCTTTGTTTCGGTCAGATCAGGTTTAGCTACAGAGCGGCCTCTTCTAGTAATGTAGTGTCTTGCTCAACTTTAGTACAGCTGTTCTTTTAGATGACAGTATGTACAATCACTGTTGTGCACCTCTGCCTCTGCTCCTGTGTTTCATTTACATTCACATCTAACAACATGAGCAAAAATAGGATCATGCAAATTGTATTGTGGGATGAACACATCATATTTTAGCTGGCTGACAGCCTCCTGAGCTCATATTTTATTTGTGTGGTAACTGTGCAAATGAATGACATCTGTCATCTGGGACCTGGGACATCTGGAGTCTGACACCAAATACATGAGAGATAGTGACCTTCAACACCCCAGCTTTTTATAGTTTGTCATATTAAAAATGTGTTGCATGTCTCTTCTGTAGTCTCAATCTGTTCCTGTTTTCCTGAACCATCAGTCAGCTCCTCCAGCTCTCTTCCCCTCTCATTAGTTTTCTATTTTTGTGCCTTTCATCTCTGCCATCCTCTGTTTCACACATTTTTCTCTCATTGTTTTTTACTATGGCTTCTATTTTCCAACAGGAGCAAGGCAATGCAGGAGCAAATGCACTTTTCATGCAGTTTGCTCAAGTCTGTGTTTTTGCGCCGAAGGAAAATTGCAATTTGCTTTTTGTGTCTTTGCCTGTGATGGTAGTTTCTTGGCGCCAAAAAAAGTTATTTGGTGCCAGTGTGGGAGGGAAGGCATGGCTGAGACTGAGTGTTGTGCTCATGCTCATTTTGCCAAGAAATTGCATTTGCATAGTTAGTTCAAAGTGCTTTAGAGGCAAAGAAAAGCTTTAAAGAAACATTCAGTGCTAGGCATCATTCTTTGGCAGAGTGTTATGGGTGAGATGGATTGTTAACCTGTATGAGGGTGTTTAAGTAGGAAGGTGCTGTTGAGTTGACCAGTGATTTGAGCTGTTAGCTTTGAACCTGTTACAGGCAGCCATTGGAAGCCAGTGGGGTGACGTTTATCTTAGTGCTGTATTTTGGATCGTCTGAAGAGGTTGCAGAAAGCGCATGCTGGTAGCCTTGTTTGCAGGATTTTGTAGTAGTCAAAATACTACATTACTAAATATTAATTAAAGAAAAAGCAAATAGACCAAAGTGATACTATGCCAAAAGTTATAGTGCAATTGTCGTGCAGTAAAATGTCATAATTTTACCTGTATGCAACAGAGGAAATATAACTGCAAACAAAACAGTGAGTCAGCACAACAGCAGATTGTTCTGTTTCAGAGTGGCTTGAGTTAGGGCACATTTGAGATCATTTGATTGCTTCCATCTGTTTGCATTTAACTAAAAGCTGCTTCAGCCACCAAACATGGTTGTGAGTTAAGGTTCTACCAGGTGATTTCTTCCTAAAAGCCTAACAGCCATGCATGGTTTAAATGCATTGTACTATTGAGTGATTTATTGTATAAACTAGCAGTAGCACCAGCAACTCTTTGTTTAGTAGTGTTCTGAATGAACTGAAGTTTTCTAACAGTCTTTTTTCAGTGGACCATACAATAGACCATTAAAATAGTTCTCTAAAACTCGTCTGGACTTTTAATTGTTGCTATTTGTGGAATGTGGTAAAAAAATTGTTAGTCATGCCCTTGAAAGAGCTGATGAAACTCAGACCTGAGTTGTAACTTAGAATTTTGATCTTTATGACTCTGAAATCAACCTTAACTGAACTTATTTTGGGAAGTTGTCCAAGATCCCCGAATTGGTGGCTCAGCTATCAGTTCCTTACCTTAAATCCAGATACTACTCCACAGCCATTAATAAAGTAATCCACCTACTTCCTATAAATATTATACTTTCTATAAAAGACACCTAATGAAGTTCAAACTTTACAGAAAAGCTGGGATTCTAATTTGACAATGTAATTAAATTTTAAAAATAATTCCAACTTTTCTGAAAATGGAATCTGTAAATCTAGGTGTTGTCTGTGCAGCTCTGATATGAAACACTATCATACTGTCATTTATGTTTTGATCTAGAGGGAGCATGTACAGGTTCAATAACCGCGGCCCAGTGATAAAACCCTTAGGCAGCTCTCACGTCATGGTGATCGACTCCGATTTATCACCAGCTGAATATGACGCTCCAGGTGTCTGCTTTGGTTCATAGCTCTCTTCTGTTTCAGTTTATTTGTCCTTCTTAACTCCACTATGATTCATTTCACCAGAGAAAACCTGCTGATCATTCCTCAGTCCACTCCGTACAGTTTATACAATTTCTGTATTTAGATGGGCATCAGTCAACATTTTTATCAGTGCACTGTCACTGCTGTGATGTTGTCAGAAGCCAGATTGAAATCAGTCCAAAAAGCCATTTGCATTTGTTCTTTATTTAGAAGGAGCTTTGCACTTGCAGTTTTCAGTGATAAAAAAAGTGCCTGATCGAAAGGGTAATTTTTAAAAAAGCTTGGTGGCAACGTATCAGAACAGAAGGTGGGTGAACTAAGATACATCCTCCAGAATTTAAACATAGATTTTTTTTCTTTGTGGCTGCTGTGTGGCCCTGTTCCTTTGTTTAACACAGAGCAATTAATGCCCAGTATTATTTGTTTGTTTGTTTTGTTGTCACAATAGGAAGTTAGGGACTAATGATATTGAGGGATTACTGTTGTTGACTTCTTACCAGTGGTGTAAGATTTAATAATAATAGATATTTTATTGATGATCTTGGAGAAATTCTTTGTGAGCAGGCTGCCACTTTGAGGCACCAAGGGTTCAGGGTATGGGTGTCTTGTCCAAGGAGACTTTGACATGTAGCCTACCGGGAATCGAACTGCTGACCCTTTGGTTTGAAAACAAGTGTTATTACTATTCCCACACAAATTCACACAACTTCCATAAAATGGCAAATAATGTATGCAA
>JAUYWH010000012.1:23322661-23339318 GCA_034779795.1 Ctenopoma multispine | reverse complement strand
TTTTGTTTTGACAGAACACATAAACTGACATATGGTGTGAAATATGAGAAAGTCCTGACAACATTGTTAGACGTACCAAATACTAATAATCAAATACAGTGTCTGTCTTAAGTCTGACCTTAAGATGACCTTTTGCAGAACAGAGCTGAACATGACTCCTTATTGTTAACAATTTGTTAGATTTGAAGATTGTGTCCAAGCTTCTCTATCTATTAGTTATAAAAATAATACAAAAAAATAAAAATAAAATGCTATTCATGCCGATGTGCTTGTATCTGGAGATTATCTTATGTATGTTCTGTATCTTCTGCTCTGACAGTAGAGATGCACATAACAAGCAGCAGGGGGTTATTACGATATTCTGAATTCCAGAGTACAGATGAAGCCTGTTTATGTGTTTATGTGTGTAAAATATGTGGCTCACACGGGCATCAGTGTGTCACAGCTCAGCATCAAAGACAGTGCTTTGATAGTGTCACCCATCTGTGAAGCAGCATTTGACAAGAAGAAAATTTGTGCGTGTGTGTGTGTCTCCATATTGCATGTTGGGTTACAGTATGTCACTGTGTGAATGTACAGTATGTGTGCCCTCGTGATAGAATATGTCTGTATGTGTACATACAAATAAGTCTTTCTGCCAGCTCGCTTATGTGGGCTCACAGTCATACACATCAAGTACATATCTCTACATATGCCTAGAGTGTAATTGTGTATGTACTCTGTGTGTTTGTTCTCCGCCAAACAATGTGTGATAAATGATGCACTGGTTGGGCAGTTGGCTCTATGCCTGGATCAACAAACTAATTGATTTTTTTTTCCAGATACCACAAATATCAGGTAGATTGCAGTGTGGAATTTCAGATTAAAGGAGTGGGTGGATTTCTCCAAAGTAATAAAAAGTATTTTCCATCCATTGCCAGTCCTGGAGTACCTTCACACATTTTTAATGTGTCAGTAAAGAAAGGTCTGGCTGAGATCAGCATCATTATGTAGATTAAAAATTATTTTGGGTTGTTTTTTGAATTTCTTAAACTATCAGGAAGACTGACTAAAACTGCACTAATCTTACATAATGCAACAATGTGTATATGGATGCATTTGCTTCAAAGGTGACATGGGAAATTGACTGGAAACTTCATGGAAAAAGTGTAAAAAAGTGCTAATTATTATTTAGTTTTGTTTATTGTTAGGTTATGGTCCACACTGGGAAATTACGTTACAAATAATACAAGACAGCAACAATCCTTAAACTACTGCACATGTGAAATGCTGGGTCAGCAGCAGAGCCACATCCCGCAAAAAGTAATTTTGTAATGTGTGTTTCTTCCTCTGTGTGTGTGTGTGTGTGTGTGTGTGTGTGTACAGGTGTGCTCTGGAACCTGTCATCTTGCGATGCCCTGAAGATGCCGATCATCCAGGACGCCCTAGCTGTTCTGACCAATAGCGTCATCATACCACAGTCAAACTGGGACTCCTCACCCACTCACCATGATGACCGCAAGCTCCACCTTCATACCTCCCAGGTGCTGCGCAACGCTACAGGCTGCCTCAGGTAAACGCAGAACGCTTGAGAGCGCACGCATACATTTTCTCCTCCAAACCCTACACCTATTTAAAATACAGAGGAATAAAACAAAACGCCAGTGATGCTATTAATATTGTTTCAGTTTAAGTCATCACTGCTGTGATAGATGTATATATTTGCAAACTTTGAACAAAAGTCAGTGCACAGTTATTTCTTCCTGCCTTTCACTCATTCACCCTAGCACTCTCTCTTTTGCTGGTAACCATAGCAACAACACCTCCACTCGTACAAGTCTTTTGTGTGTCAAGACTTTCTTTTTGGTGCATTGTGTTGATAAAACATGTTCCCTAGTTGTTGCTAAGGAAGTAATGAAGGACATCTTACAGCTTTGTAGATCACAGTATTTCAACTTTTCAAAAGTTATACAACTACAACTAATTTTGCTTTATCGTATAAAAATGTCACATTTCTGAAAAAGTCCAAATGTGTCTTCAAATAGTATTACATACACGATATGCAGTGGCTTCATTAAGTATTTAGAGCCTTTTGCTTTTAATATACATTTTGTTGTGTGGGTTTTATTTTAGAATGATGAAATTGCCAATTCTGTCTTTCAAACTACTCTCAGTGGCTAATCAGTGGTCTAGAAGCCCCTATGGCAGGAATTACAGCTCTTAGTCTCCTTGGGTAAGTCTCTATAAGCTTTGCACACCTGGATTTGTGCAGTTTATCCCATTGTTCGAGGCAGATCATCTCAAGCTCTGTTAGATTGGATGGGAACTGTTACAAACTGCCAAATTCAGGTATTTCCACAGATGTTCTATGGAGTTTAAGTCTGGCTGGGCCACTCATGGACAGTCAGAGACTTGTCCTGAAGCCATTGCATTGTCAGGTTAACAGTTCACTGCAGTCTCAGGTCTCAAGCACTCAAGGACTTCTCAGTAATTGGCTGCATTCATTCACTCTTCTCTCAGCTCTGACTGGAGTGCTGTCATCACCATGCTTCACTGTAGGGATCTGTAGCATGTAATGAGCAGTGCTCAGTGTTTACAGATATTATGCTTGGAGTTCTGGCCTAAAGATTTTAATTTATGTCTCCTTAGACTGGACATTTTTTAAAATACTGTTTGTCAAACTCCAAGCAGGTTGTCAGATGTCTTTTCTGGCAGACTATACCATCTCAGAAGAAGACCTCTGAAGATCTGACAGGGTAGCCACTGGGTTACTGCATGGTCATCTCTCTGACCAAGGCCATTCTTGCCAGTTACTTGATGGACTTAGGTTTGGTTTCAAGCTTTTTAAAATTTTACAATAATTGAGGTCACTGTTCCTGTGGGAACACACAGAGCTTTAGAAATATATCCTTATATCTGACTCTGTAGAGAGTCCCTTGGACATCATGGCTTGATTTTTATCCTAATATGCAGTGTGAATAGTTATATACACAGATCTGTACTGTTTTTATGTCCAGTCATTTCAGTTTGCCATAGATGCACTTCCATTAGGTTCTCAAATCTCAAGAAAGAAAAATCTAAAAACATTTTTTTCAGTGCATCATGACTTGTGAAAAAAAGCTATTTTATAATTCAATCTTCAAACACAATTAAGATTTTCTGAACCCACTGTATATATACAAATTTGTATGCAAAACTATATGTGTTTGTAATGTATACGATAAAGTTGTAAATATAATTGTAATTAAAGACATTTTTTTTATTTGATTGATCCGAAAATTTGTTCAGAGCCCAAATGAGCATCAACAACAGAAATGCATTGCTCATAAGGAAAATTAAGTTCAAATGGTTATTTTTAAATTAAGCAACCTAATGAATCAGTGTGCTAAGCCGACATGACACTGATGGAAAAAGTCAATTAGGAGAAAGGGATTATTTGCCAACTCAAACGACTTCTTAAACAGAGTTACATGTTACGTGAGTGTTTTAAAATAATTGTCTGCAGGATTCTCAGCTGCATAAAAAAATATCTACAACCAAAATAATATTGGTATCAATTTCCCAGTTCTCCATATATACCTCGGTATAGGGCACTTGCCGTGTAGTCTGACTTTGGTATGGCTTAAAACCTTTTGTACATAGTGGAATCACCTTTACCAACACACAACTATAGTGAAGTTCTGGCTGTGTGTACAGTATTTGACTTGTATGTTATTAACTTTGAAAGTGGAGCTTTGGTCCTTGATCTCATAAACAACATTTGTTCATCTATGTACACACACTTCAGCCAACTCCACAGAGGACTGAGAGGGTTTAGAAAAAAAAAAACCTCCCTGTCCACTTGGCTGTCTCTCTTTGAGCTGTGTACTCAATCAACCACCAGCAGCCTCTGGATTAAACCTCACCCCACTCTCTTTGCAGTGTTCCCCTCAATCTGTTTTCAAAGATTATCTCCAGCTATTCAGTGTCTCTCGAACGCATTTCAAAGCCTTTCTGTAGATGTTACAAACAGGTTTTACATATTCACATCATTTAGTGTGTAAGGTGCTACACTGTGTGTGCGCATGTGTGTATCCAATTAACATACCAAAGCAAAGGTTCCAGTTGCTCTGGTCATTGTTCCATTTGTGATCACTTTAAATATGTATACTAGTTTGCATAACTATTGACCTTCCAAATATCCAAAATGTGTAATTACAAAAAGTATCTTCTCAGTCTTTACTTAAACTTCTTAAAGTGCTAGTAGCTGTTAGCACTTCTAAAGGTTTTTTTTTTTTTCCAACTGGTGTAAAATACCTTTAAAATAAAAGTAATTTAAAATAACAGCACTGACAAATAATAGTACTGTAATATTCCATTCCTCATGTATCTAACGTACGTGTCTATGTGCACTACGCCATATTTGAATTCTGTTCCAGACTACTGCTGGCTTGCTGGATGTATTCCTTGGACACAATTAAAGGCAGTAGAACATAAATAAACATTTTGAAGGTAAAACTTTTCTTCTTACAAACCTCTCCGGGTTTTGTTGTCAGCATTCTTAATGGAACAGCACAGGAACTACTGTAAGGGCCTGGGTTACAGGACAAGATGATAATACGCAGTAACCCAATATCACAAACACCAGTACAATTCCTTATACAATTGAGTCCACTAATACTTTTGCATTTGCAATAAATATTCCATTGGGGAATCTTAACTGTTATTTTGTTGTTGTTTTTGGTTTGCTTTTTATTCCTGAGATGAGTCAGACTCAAAGCAGTGCTGATGTAACTCCTTAGGTTTTTCCTTAGGTGGTTTTGGTATATTGTCTTTGCATTTGGATTGCAATGCGTTGCTAATCATAACAAAATGTATCATGTACTTATGTGCGCAGATCTCAATCGCAGTATGGTGAAACAAAAAATATTAGGGTGCATAACCTTGCGAGTGAGTAGAAGCTTGTGCATCACAGATAGTGAGTTTTGTATTTCAATTGGGCTCTGTATCCTGGGAGCTGCAATTTCTAAAAATCATAGAAAGCGTAAACATATGCGTTTGTTTGTTTATATGCATTGTTGTTTTTTTGTGTCACTTACTCACTAAATTCTTTACATGTTGCATATTTGATTGTACTCACCAGCTCTGTATTGTGGTTGTGACAGAATTCTTAAATATCTAAAGATCTAGCTCATAGTGCACAATTAGAATTAGTCAGAAAACGTTTATCTTTGAAATATATGATAAGATTGTGCTGCCTGGAATTTGTTAAATATCAGATCATTTGTGGTATTTCTTATTGCCGTGATTAACTTATCTTGTCAGTGGCATCAGTGAATTTTGGCTGTTATATATAGTTTACTATTTCCTAACTCATAGGCCTTCGGTGTATGTATGTGTGTACCTTAGAAGATAATGGAGAAGACTAGTTATGCTGTCAGTACACAGCTCTATACTCAAGTTACACGTCACTTAGTAAAATCTAGTAAAGGAGACGGCAGGTAGGAGAACAGAGGAGGAGAAGGTGAAAAAGTTGAAAAGAAAAAAGTGGCTGTGGAAGAGGCAACACTGGTATTGAGAGACTAACAGAGTCTCAAAGAAGGAATCTAAGACACAGAGAGTAATGAACGTGTCCCCGCTGATCTCCAGGGTTGTTTGCTATCCCACTATCTGCTCAGTGGGGTTAAAATGACACAAGGCCACAGTGTTTGGGTCCTAGCTCAATTTCAGACCTCTCACCTCTCTCATTATCCCTTTCACTCTGTGTGTTTTGTGTCTGTGTGAGTGTTTATAAGCTTCTGTGTGTGTCTGTGTATTGGTTTTCATGCAGGCTTGTGTACTGTTTTAAATGAGCGCGTACAGACATCTAAAGATAGTCACAAAAAGGGGGAATTTGCTGTTTTATTGGTTTGGTCAAAAACTGGAGGGGACAGGAAATAACATGACCATAGTTTACAAAGCTGTTAATTAAACAGCTTTAATTGTCATTTACCTCTGTAACTGTGCTCACACTCACTACAGGCAAACAGCATCTTTTTTTTTCTCTGCTGCTTGTATTATCTCGTTGTGCAGCGATAAAACTAAAGCGTATACAAAGAATATTTCCTGAGTGATAGGCTAGTTCCAGGACATCATAATCTTGCAGGCCAAAGTTCAATCACAATGATCTCTGAAAGTAAAGTGGGTCTGGACACAGCTGGAAGCAAATGTATCTTGTTGTGTTTATTGTTGTGAAGATGCTGTGATCATACACGTGTATGTGTTCGTCTATGCAAATTAAAGCAGAGCAAAAGTTTTACCGAAATCACAACCAACATGGGACACAGACAGATGCTTATGATAATGAAAACGACCAGCTGTCAGTATATCAAGTGTGTGTGTGTGTGTGTTCATCTATGTACTACAATGGGCAGAGCAGCTAATCATACTGATGGGCTCCTTATTCAAATCTTATTCACACAAACTGTACACACACACACACACACACATACAGTACAGTGTTATCAGTCAGACACAAAGTCTCCTGCAGACTGTTTACTTCCCTGCAGGTTGTTGGTTTACAGCCAGAGAGAAAAAGCTACCTGCTGCCTCCACACTCTTTGTGTTTCTGCACTTATCATCACACACACTCACTGTTGGTGCGCTTCCTTTCAGAGACCAACAGATGTGGATGGGACGAGCAGTAGAATGAGTTAGATGAATGAAGGAAGCAGTGCATAGTCACGAAGGAGTCTGTTTCATATTTATTTCATTGATAACCATTTGGATCTATGCATGTGCGTGCCATCTGATGATAACCCTCTGCTGACCATGTCCTCTCTCTCACACACCTCATCAGACACTTGTGCAGAGCTACCACACACCAGCTGTTTGGAGGCTTTGACTACTCGGTGGTGATTTGTTTCTTGAGCAACATAAGATAGCCATATGTCCAAGACTCTCTGATGTCAACCTCTTTCTTGTACATGTTGCATAAATCCTCAGGATACCAAAACTATTGACTAAATTGATTCACACAGAACTTCCAATGATAGTTCTGTGTGATGACAGTTGATGGTTTCAAAAATCATTGGAAAATCATTGTCACAAGAAAAATGTAAAAGTCTAGTTTCTCCTAACTAGTCAGTTGTCTGTCTGTCATTAATGTACACTAAGTAAAACCAAGTTTAACATATTCACTGCTACTTGAGTTTGTTGATGTCCTACAGTAGCTAGTGTTCTCTATCAAGGTGCTGCTCGTAAGTCAGTCTTCAGTAGGAAATAGTACTTCAAAATAAAGTGTGGTGCCAGAGGTCCACTAGATTCACACACAAAAATCACGCCATATTTTTAAAAAGTAGTTAAAATGACTTTGGGCAAACCCCAGTGTGAGTCGTTTGATTCCCAAACGAGGCTACATTTCAAGGTAAAACTTAAACTAGCTCTGGCCATTAGCAGAGCTGTGGTTGCTAACCTGAGAGGGTGGATGGGACAGTGTATTTACTGGGTGCAGGAGCCCAAAACAATGGATTTCTGCACCACTTTATATCAACAGATACAGGAGAGAACAAAGTTACTTGGACAGACTGAAACCTGTGCGGTTAAATACCAACTAGCATATACAGTATATAACATCCGAACACAAAAAGCATAGTGTGACCCTTTAAAACAGAGCTGCCCAGGATGTCAAACGTGTGACGTGACACACCTACACTGATTTTAGTTGCCCTTTTGCAGTTTGTTCATTCCGTTATTTATTGTTTTCATGTGTTCCAAAATAAGACATATTTGTGTCTTTCTGTACTTTTAATGATCCTGGCCCAGCAGCACTCCAATAAATATTTTAATTTGTTTTTAATATGTTTTTCCTGAAAACGGGCTTATGCCACAGTACTGCCACACGTCTTTCCATGTTTCCTCACAAAATTTCCCACGAGAATAAGCCAAATTCTGTTTATTGCACTTCAGGATGATGGAAATTACTGAATATTACCATTTAATGACAAACATTACCATTACTGGACTAGTACACATTGTATTTTTCACAACATTCTGAGATAAAGACGGGAAACGGCTTGCTCTTCAGCTCCAATGGCACTTTCCTGTTACTTAACTGCAGTTACAACAACAATTGAATCCCATTCAGAATGAAGGATGCTTAATCAAGTTCTGTGCCATTTTGGTAATTATTTAATGGTGCAGGCTAATGAGTTAGACTGAATTAATGAGGAGTGACATGAGATAGGTGACGGCATAAGGTTGTAATGGACTCGTTAAAAAGTTGAGATTACCAGTTAAATGCAAAGACGTTCACAGACACCATCATGCAGACACACAGGTAATTGAAAACCAGCAAGGAGCTGTCCTCTCTCGGCAAAGTGTTTTAGATGTCATGCACAAACACACATTGCTTAACAATGTCACCTTTCATATTCATTCTTCATCTTCTTATTAAAGGTGCCATCTGACATTGGTCTCTTTCTAAGTGATGCACATGCAGTATTATGTTACCAGGGTTGATGAATCCCTACTGTATGAGAGAAAACAGAATAAAAAAAACAAGCTAGCATTATCTAAATATTCTGTGATACAACAAAGCAGGATGTCAAAATGCCCAAGGACACATTACACCCAGAAAAAAAAAGAATTTAGCAGGTGCATAAGTAATCCTGGCCTCACTGTGTTTGTCTCTGACTAGCACAGAAGAAAAGGCGTGTTGCAGCAAGGCACAATATTATATGCTTTGTTACAGAACTACTAGGGTAACAAGCACATGTGCACATGAATTTTCATGGCATATCAATAAATCACTGTCTATAGTGATTCTAGTAGACTATAATACTTACAGTCTTTAGAAAGACAGCATACTTGAATTTATTGTGAGCACATAGACATATTTATGATTATCTGTAATTTGACATTTTCTATTCTTCCCATAGATTCTAATATCTTGGATCATACTGTCTATTTTACAAACATCAGTGGCTGCCATTAAATAGATGAGGATGATGAGTCAAGAAAATGGACCTTTCTTACACCTGAACAGATTAATGCACCACTAACAGGGTTATTACTGGTCTGTCATTCATCATATGCAAACTGACAAAGTGTACGACTTTTCTGGAAATGTCAAGTTTAAGTTTTGTCTTTATCGGGGTGGTGTCTTGAGATTGTTTATGGCCTCCTTTCACAAAGCTCTGTCATGTTTTAAGTACAGTTTGGATGATGTATAGAACTTGTACTTACAGAACTGTTCTACAACTACTGGTTTTACTTAAACTAATTAAACTAATTCTTTAGCTGTTCTCACTTAATATAGCTTAGAAAAACTGAGCTGGCATGATATGTGTCAGTGCAAAACTAAACTGCTATAAGGAAAAAATAAATTTTCTTTGGAAGGCTTTTAACTGGTCCACAGTGGTCTGTGTTTAGCCACAGAAAGAAAAAGCAGAGAAGTAATGCACAGTTTAGTAAAGGCTCTGTCTGTAAAATAGTTGACAAGTTAGAAGATTTACAGTAGAGAAACAGGGGCTTGCCAAATGTTTGTCCATCAGCAAAAGTGACAGACCAGTCTATAAATGGAAGTAACCCAATGGTCTTTTCTGGCGCTCGTTTTGTCTTGACTGTACACATCTATGTAGGAAAATATTGCCATTTTCTACATTTACACTACACTGCCAGGTTGCCTACATCCATAGGCATCAGGTAAAAAGTTGATCAGCGTATTCCAGGCTAAGCAATAAAGCAATAAATAATCCACTCGCTCTCTTGCTCACCAACCCACGGGTTTTCCATGTGCTTGTTTGCCTATTAGCATTCAAGGCGGGTAAAAATTACTTGACCTTCTCTTGGAAGCAGGGAGCCATGAACACAAAGTTTTAATTGAGTTCTTGTGTCTTCCCCTCTCTGTCTTTTTTCTGTCTTTCTCATCAGTACAATAAACGATTGACCTAATCTCATTGACTGGTGAAACAGCTGTGATCTCTTTATTATGGCAATGTGATGGATGAACTTATTCATTTGTACCATCACATCGTCTCCCCATTCGCACCTCTACTGTCTGTCTCGTCTGTTTTTTGACATTTCACCTTTATATATAGATGTTTAAACCTTCATAAAACTTCCATATCTAGTTTTTACATTATTTTGCTAACTGTAAAGAAATTTAAAAACATTTATTGTTAAGGTATCATATTAATGGTTAAATGCAGCATTGTCCTCAAATAAACGTTCAGTGCATAACAATCAGTCAGTAATAACGTAATGAGATGGTCACACTGACATACTGCAGACTTTCCCGAGTATGATTTTGTATTATATTCACCACAAGAAATGTCGTGGAAATCACATTAAAGCAGTTACTAGTTAGTAAAACTAGTGGGCAGTGAGTTTAGCAAGCTAATGGTTTTACATTACCTAACGTCAGATTGGGTCCCTCAGTGATTCACTGACAGTCAATAGCAGTGCAGAGATAAATACTGAGACACCAGTAGTTATAAAATCACACTCAGCTTGGTAATGCTGTACAACAGTTGTAGCCCTTTAATATGAACACCTGAGGAAGTAGTAAATAACATTAAAACCTCTACACACTCCCACTCTGCAACTCTGTCATTAGCCTGATAATATATTGCAATATAACTGTTTTAGAGTAGATCACTGTCTCTCCACATTATCTCTTTTCAAATTATCTAGCAAGCACTCATTCTGCTGATGGTGACTGTACTGTGGAAAAGTACTGAGTGGCTGTGACAATGAGTTCTAAAGTACGATTGTGTGCATACATTAGTCTTTTTGTTGTTTACGCCTACACAGCCTCACACATATATTGTACATATTACACTATGTTTGTTAGTTTTCTGACACCAATTTCCCCAAAGGATGTCAACACACTGTATACTCACTCAGAAACATGTCTGTCTTTCGTATTTTAGTGAACGCTGCTTTTGCTCTTTCTGAGCAGCAGGTTGAATGGGAGAAATGATAAGGCTGTTTTTTTTGGAAAAATAACTTCCAAGAAAGGAAAGCTGTGTGTGAAGTTGACTCTGTTCTGAGTACAAACTTGCCCTGTTATTTCCTCTCAGGGTATAGCACCATGAAAAGGTAAAGTATACTGCATAATGTAGGTCAAAATGACATACAGTATATATAGTATATGAGGTATCAGTTAACATTACGTCTTCATATAGCAAGGCTGCAAGCATTTTGGTGTGTGACTATATGAAATAATACATTATGTGTATTCATACATTTATTTATGTATACAGTGAATCAAATTGATTACAATGCTTTTTGTCATGTGCTGTGCCTAGTATGGACTGAGCTGCAACAAGGTTGTATAAAGGAAATGCAATATTCTGTCAAGCTCCTGCTACATACCTTAGTTCCATATCTGTTTTATTGAGTGTCTCCTACTGTGTGTACATGTAGTATCTTCATCCCAAACAGCAAACAAATCCAACCCAACACCACCCACCTGTATCTCGGCTTAAATTAAAATTCTATTCATAATTTCTTTGCATCATATTGGCAACAGTTGGTGTGAGTGAAGTTCAGGTACTAACTGTTTGACTAAAGCATTTCTCTTTTTTTTCCATTTCTTTTTTTCTTTTTTCTTTTTTTTGGGACTGAAGTCAAGTGCTTTAAATTGAAGCGAGCCTTCAGGGCATGCATTGAGATGTATCCAGAATTTTAATGCTCCCTTTTCAATTGTTTAGTTGAGGGAAGGCTGCCAGGTTCCCCAGTATCTGTCTCTCTCTCTCTCTCTCTCTCTCGCTGTCTCTTTACACTTCTTGTTACCAGCTTTCTTCTTTCTTTCATCTGTCTTCCCATCTTATCTTCTCTCCTCACCAACTCTATTTCATTCTCAGTATGTTTTCTTAACAAACACACAGACACACACTTAAACAGACCTGCTAACAAACACACTCTGACCGGTATTGTTTGTTTGTGTGTCTTGCAGGAATGTAAGCTCTGCAGGTGAGGAGGCGAGACGAAGAATGAGGGAGTGTGACGGCCTGACAGATGCTCTCCTCTATGTCATCCAGACCTCTCTGGGTAGCAGTGAGATCGACAGCAAGGTGTGTATGTGTAAAAACTTTTTTTTTTTTAAGCTTTTTTAGCTTGTCTTTGTGAAACATGCATGGCTGTGCCACTATGAATTCCTCCATGCTCTCCATCCATTATCTTTGGTTTAAGAAATACACTCAACACTACACTGTCTACACCATTAGTGTGTATTATCAAACTAAATTAGGAAGGCATGCTGAAAGTGAGAAAGTTTATCCACTTTTATCCAAGTGGCAAAATCCTTTAGTGCACAGGCTGCCAGAAGAAAAAAAAACAGCAATGGCTGAAGCTTTTTCTACTGCAGCTAGAAGGAAGAAAAACGTTAGTTGTCAAGGAGCATTCAGTTCATCAACATGTTTTGTTTAAGGCAAATTAAAGCTCTCAAACTCAAGTGTTGTAGCACTTCCCGATGCCAACATAGCTCTGCCAGTAATCAAAGTAGAGTGGGTTTATGTTCTCATGGCATTTTTCTGTGTGAGGTCGACAGTGTATATGTGTGTTCATGACACAGTATTTGTGGACCAGTCAATACAACATAAACAGTTTTGCGGATGGCTGCATTCTCAAGGTCTCCCTGTCTCCCATCCTTTGTAAATGGCCATCCTTAATCAGTGTTTAACCACCCAGCCCTCTCCAAAGTCTGACTTCAGTCACTGGAGGAGTGCTGCTGTCGCCACAGTAACAAAGACTCATTGGCAAGTGGTTGCTGTAGTGATGCGCATTAGCCGTGTGTTCATTTTATATTTTGCATGCCTTCTTTTTTGCTCATGTGCCCCCCTCTTCACACGGTCTCCTTATCTGATTAGAAATGCCATTAAACGTAGCATAAAATATGTGGAGTAGGTAACGATGTACACAGTTGCTCCGCTTTACTAACACTTTGTGCAGATACTTGAAAAGAATATGCACTCAGAAAACTGTTCTTCCAGAACAAGAAGCCAGAAAGAGACACAAGATGAGATTGTTCAAGTAATATTATAACTGATTATCTACAAATTCATGTGCCCCGTACACTTGTCTCCGTTTGTGCTCACACAAAATTCTTACTCAGTATTCTTCTAGAGTTGCGTTTGATCATCAAGACGGTCTTAGCTCTCTCCTCTCTGCCTGACACAAATGTGTGAGATCAGAGGAATGTTCTATAAAATATAATGTGACGATTCTGTTTTATAGCCAATTGTCCTATTAAACACAATCTACAGGTAACTGCTATTATGCTGCAAGGATCTGCACCAAGATGAGGTTTTAGAGACGTTGACAATATGCAAATCACACAGCTAAGAGCCAATTACCTTAGAAGATACAGTTTTTTAAAATGATAGCGCAACACCTAATAGACTAAGCACATCATTTTAAATACGCAGTCAATATAATGCTGACATTTCATAGATTGTACGATGTTATTTAACAGATTGCATTAATTGTAGTTGCTTCTGCAGTTAGAATTATACTGTAAGTCCACTAATGTATGTAGGAAAGTGTTGGAGACACTGTGGCCTTTTATTTGTTTGTTCTGTAGATACTTACACGGTTTTCGAGGGCGGAATTTTTGTTTTCCTCAGAAAACCCTGAATGCTATCCCACTTCTGTTCTGGGAACTGTGACCTAGCAGTGGAGACAAGAATTACCACGTAATCTATTTTAAAACTAAAATCAATTTTTATTACCTGGACCTTGCAGCCGGAAAGAATAGGGTACCAAATAAAGGTGCAATAATAGATGGGAACACAAAATGTCACAGTAAATTGTAAATAAAATGTAACTTCTCCTACATGATTCTATAATAGCATGTGAATAGAATTTCAGACATGAATGCAGCTCGCTGGAGTGAGACTTTGTTTTGTTTGTTGCATCTCTTGAGGCTGTTCCATTACTCTCCTTGGTTGTTTTTGTGTAAACTAACGGTCAGGGGGAGAAGATTGATGATTCGTCTTTGTTAATTTCCACTCTGATGACTCCCCGTTCCAGTTTAAACACACACATTCACACCCACACACATGCACATGCAATACACACACTTATTGAAAAAAAGAAAGAAAACAAAAAAAAACGCTTCAGAATACACAACGTGCACTGTAAGAATTAGTTTGTTCTCATTCAGACACACTCAGACGTTTCCTGCCTGGTGGGTTTGCCTCTAAACTTGGTGTTTAATGGGGTGTGATACAATATATTAGGCTTGTCATTTTTCCTCATTTATCCGAGTGTTTTCTAATCTCATTTCAAAGTCAAAGTTAACAAAATACAGAAGTGTGCTACCTAAGAGATCATCTTTCTGTTTTTCTTTCTGTGTTTTCCTTTCCTGTCTCTCACTCTCTCCTTCTGTCTGGCTTGTGGGTGGAGGTGGAAGGCCAATAATGTGAAAGCATGCGAGTGGGAGTTTTTTATTAGCTTGCTGTGACTTTGGGTGTGGGCTGTGTTTTGAAGTGAGATGTTTCATTAAATGGCATCAAACACAAATCTCCAACCTCAGCTTTCTTGCTTTATTCATTTGCATCTCTTTTTTTTCACCTCTTCTTCATCCTACCCGTCTCTCTGCCTCACTTGATCTCTCATCTTTTCACATGTCATTTTATCTCTAGACCGTAGAGAACTGTGTTTGCATCCTGAGGAACCTGTCGTACCGTTTGGCTGCTGAGACGTCCCACGGCCAGCAGGGGGGATTGGAGGAGTTGGATGGCCTGCTTTGTGACGCCAATGGCCGCGATGGGGAGAGCTCCGGCTGCTGGGGCAAGAAGAAGAAGAAAAAGAAGGGGGTTGATCAGGTGAGAAAGAGATTTTGAGGACATAATATGAGGGGGTAAAGCGAGTGGAAGAGACAAAAACATCTATCTTTCAATAGGGTTAGTTAATACTTTTGAAAGCACCATTCTTCTGAAGTATATTTCCTAATTTGGTGTTTGGATGAAAGTGGTGGAGAGTGCTGTAGAATAAAAAATGCAGTAGACAGTGACTGGAGAGAACAAATTAGGTGACATTAGCTAAATCATTAAATGACCATCTTTTTAATCATCATCT
Organism: Ctenopoma multispine; assembly: GCA_034779795.1. Taxonomy (NCBI): domain Eukaryota; kingdom Metazoa; phylum Chordata; class Actinopteri; order Anabantiformes; family Anabantidae; genus Ctenopoma; species Ctenopoma multispine. Next base: position 23,324,294 of record JAUYWH010000012.1, on the reverse strand, counting down.
GTATGTATACACACATGGAAGCAAAAAATAAAAAGAAGAGTTTTCATGATGAGTCAGGAATGCAGTGTGAAAGTTTGAGGCAGCACTGCATTCAACAGGGATGTGTGTGGTAAATAATGGAAAACATGGATATCAGAGCTGAAAATCCCACATTACAGAGTATTTCAAAAGCTGAGTTAAAAATGTAGATATTGGCTCATGAGCAAACTTTTTAGCAGATTTTATATAATTGGAATTTTTGCCAAGAAAATTCTGCCTCCTGTCTATTTTTTGTTGCCTTTTGCAGGCTTCTAATGTAGTGGTGGACTTCTCTCCATGGCTCTATGACTCAAAAATACATCTGAACAAATTTCAGGATGTGAGACCAGAATTGTCCATGAGCCCAAGACATAGACATAGCCTGTACCCATGTTCATAGAACCCGACCCAACTTACCTGAAATGGAACAGCTTTGTCTGCCCCAGTGATATCAACAGAAACAGCTCTCTATATAATGCAGTGCTGTTCAAAGCAGTAATGAAAATTATCATACAGTTGAATCAACATCGCTCTGAAACAGTTATCACCTTCATGAAGGGCTGGACTGGACTTTCAGGACTGTTGCGGTAGACTGCATTACATGTAGATTTAGCCTGTCATATCTAATAAACTGCCAACTGAGTTTATATTTTTGGTTCATCGGACTCACACAATGTTTTGGCTAAACTCTCTCCTTTCCACTTCCCACCAGGGCATGTGTATTTACTTGCAACACACAACACGCATGGATGCAGACCATTGTTGAGAGAAAGGAAGAAATAGAAAAATAACATTTGGAAATAACCAAACCTCAGCTGAGCCAGAGGTTTTATGTAACAAAATGACTCAAACCTGACTGGAACCCAGTGCATTGTCAGGACCCATTATGCCCAGGTCAAGTAGCAGATGTGTGTTTCTGCCTTTATCTTATATGTTTATTTAGGTTTGGATTGAATGATGCTCAGTGTAAGGCAGACCTGGACACAGACTAATAGCAGCAAGACAGAACCAAAATGTGTTTACTTTACCACAAATATGAGAGTAGGGGAGGTATATAGTGAGAGACAGATAGGTTCAGAGAGTGAAAGTGAGGGATAGGTGCCAAAAGTCTGGGTCAAACAGAGACAGGGAAATTATGTGAGAAGGAATCAGAAGATAGGCACAGGCAGTCACACTATAAAATAGTCTCCTTAGTCATTGATTAAAAGTTCAGACAGCAAGGCCAGGGGAGCTGCATGGGAGCCTGAACTGGACCTAAGCACTCCTAATGGACTACTGGAACATACACACACTCCCACACAAATGCTTTCTTGAAGCAAGTAATAAAGCCTAGGAAACGACACAAGTGAATCTCACAAGTGTTTTTAAACTGTTTTTGAAACTGCCTAGATAATAATGTAGCTGGCATCCAGTTATCTTAGCTGGAATGTATGGTCATGTTTTAGGGACAGCATCACTCAGGAGAGGAGTGACCCATCTCTATTTTTCATGCTAGAAAAAATGCCAGGTTTTTTTGGTTTAGGGGCTATTTTCCTAACTATATACATATATGTATATATATATATATATATATGTATGTATTTATGTATATATATATATATATATATATATATAT
>JAUYWH010000012.1:23276498-23322561 GCA_034779795.1 Ctenopoma multispine | reverse complement strand
TACATATATGTATATATATATATATGTATGTATGTATATATACATATATATACATATATGTATATATATGTATATATATATATATATATATAAGATTGCATCATTTGTAATTATATAAACATTTGAAAATGTTTGATATACTTAATATTTAGCTAAAATGAATATTATGCATTAGTATTTAGTATGCAGGATGTCTCCAGGCAACAGAAAGTTATCTACTGTGAAAGAGTTGATGCCTCTTGTTGAACTGCCTCAACACACTTCAAACTATAAGAAGGCTTTGATTTTATGATCAGAGATTCTATGTATAGATAAAAAACATGCACACATGCGCACACCGAACCGCACCTCTCTCAAGACACAGACTAGCCTAGTTTACCTTGAGACAAGACAAGGAGGAGGGGAAGCAGTGGAGCGAAACCAAGAAGGTCGATTGGGAAGACAAAAAACTGAGAACTGGAGAGCGAAGGATGGAAATAGAATAAGAAAACAGGGAGAGAGAGACAAGCACGAAAGAAAGAGAATGCTAAATCAAGAAAGAGGTAGAGAGAGAGAATCAACAGGAGAGAAAAGCGGGACAAGACATAAGTGACAAGCAGCAGTGAAAAGAGAAGAAAGAAATATTAATAAAAGAGGAGAGAAAAATAGTTATGGGTACAAGCTCTTGTGAAAAAGGTGTGGGCATGTCACTCTACAAAGAGGTTTCAAACATCAAGGGATTCCACTGTAGCGGAGGAGAGGAGGAAGATGGAGATAAAGTGGGGATAGGGGGTTTGGAGCTTTAGGTTTATTGCTCAAAGCAAAGTAGGAGTGAAACATTCTCACTTAGTCTCTGTCATAGTCTCTTTTTTTCACATGTATCTCTTTCTATCTTTTTCCCTTAATCATCCCTCTCCTCTATCACCATTCTCACCTACATAACACGTTGACAGGGAGTGATTCACTCTGTGTCTCTTTGACTTTTTAATAGGTCAGGGTGTACAGGGTGGATGGTACACCCTGTACGCTCTAGGCTACCAGTTTGCTTTCAGACAGCATGCAGTTTTTCTAGAAATATAATGTCTTCTCATCCACAGCAGAGATCCTTCTTTTATGAATATCACAGATATGGATCAGTTATGAATCAAATAAAATGCCAAAATCAAATGTGAAGAGCAGAGAAACTGAATGAACAGTGTTATGTGCTTCTTCAAAAGTCACTGCTTATGTATTTTAAAAGTAACTTAACTCTCTCTCCTGCACATATTACATACACACAAACACTGACATACATTCAGGGTTATAATAAACAAAACACTAATAGGCAACAGGTTGCTCTTACTGTAAGTTGGGTGAGGGACGCTACAGACAGATACAGATGTGTGAACCATTTTTACTTTAAGGGCATAGCAAAAAAAAGTTTCTCTTTAAGAGGCCGTAGATCTGATTTTGGATAACTGACAAGTTAGTCAGGAGGGAGAGTTCACTTTGGAAGAGAAAGAATATTCTTAAAATTAGAATCATGTGTCTGACAATTCAGAATCTGACTGAATATAACTGAGTGAATTTGGTGAAGAGGGTGACAGAGAAGCTCAGCCAGCCTATAAACTGAGAGCCTGGACCTCTTGCCCAAGGAATGAGCCACATCACATGGTTGCCAATGTGATGAGGATGCAACCAGGGTCAACACAGATGGCTGTTACTCATATGGAGCACATACTGTCTTGTTTTGCCCTTTTTAATCCAAAGACCACCCAGAAATTATTTTGGGACTTTTTTGGATTTGTCTAAGACATATAACAGATGTGTCAAGTGCAGCAAAGGCAACAGTTGGTAGGGCAAACATACCCCAGGGGTGGTGATTCGACTACTACTAATTCCCACTGATTCCTATTTGCATGTCAAATTGTCCCTGAACGGCAAACCCTTGACTCCTTAAGGGGGATGCCTGTCTACAAGAGTTTCCCCAATGTGGTGTGTAGAGGGACATACTGTAGGTTAGCTTTAGAAATCCTTTGTGTATATGTCAGTATGTACTTTTTCTCACAAATAAAATAGAACTTTTTACTGATGCTCATGACTTAGCAGAGGAACATGTCAATTTGCAACCATACAGTTTTTCTAAATAGCTTTTAACTGAGATTAAATCAACATCTGATTTGTGTTTAATAAAAATGTTTGTAGTTGTGTTTTCTAATGTCCCCCGCACCCTCCCCCAAATGATGTAGGTCCATTAGACTCACGAACAGTGTGTTACTGAAATATGAACATAACAGAAACGGAAGTTATTGCTTTGGTAAAGTACAGAGTTGGAATGGAAAGTTTGAAAATGTATTTTGTGGGAAAGTGTTTACAGTCTCTCAAGTGAATGAATAAATGTTAACCTAAAAATATTGTCCCCAATCTGTCTCCTCTCTCACATAGTGGGATGGTGTGGGGCCCTTTCCGGACACAGCGGAGCCTCCTAAAGGGGTTCAGATGTTGTGGCATCCCACCATCGTCAAGCCTTACCTCACCCTCCTGTCTGAATGCTCAAATTCCGACACTCTGGAGGGAGCAGCTGGAGCTCTGCAAAACCTGGCTGCAGGCAGCTGGAAGGTAACAGCTCAAACCTTTATTCCTTTATTAGTACATAAAAAAAAATATCTGTTAAAGATATATATCATAGAAGTACCGGAGTACAATACTGTAAATAAAATAATACAAGCTTACAAAAACAATGCATGTGCAGACGAACAACAGATAAAACAATATATTCACATTTTAAGTGAGAGAAACTACTTAAGTGTTTATTTATGCCTGTAGGCTACCCATCTGACGGCTGAGTCTTTTTTTAGAAACTCTCAAAGCCTGAAGCCAAGAACTGCTCTGCACTCAGAGAGTTAAATGTAGCAGGACCTCTCCATCCATTCACAGGAGTGGATTTAGCACAGAACATAGAGCTGGTTTGGCTTCTGTTTATAGAAAAGCAATTCTGTAAGAATAGATTCTGAGTGAGAACTGATCATTTTTACAGGCTAGACAAATGTGACCCATAATGACCTCCTTGATTAATATGTATATTATTATTATTGTATAATAATACTACTAAGGCAATTTGAGTGTATGGAAACAAACATTTTTATAACAGTAATTATACATACTTTTCTTGGACAATATATTTTCGTAGAAATAATTGTGATAGACAATATAATTTTAAGACATTTTAAGAACATTTTATGCCAATAATGAGGAGCTTCCAAAAACACAAATGATCTAAGCTCTGTATGTTCCCTTAACTCCTTAATGCCTCCATGCCACATGCAGGAATGCTGTTTACACCACTCCTTCTGTTACTTTTTCATGCAAAGTCTGCACACAAAGTCTTATTATTTACAGGCATCAAACTCACTCATGTCAGTCAAACAGTCATGTTTTGAGTCTACTGTCAGAGTTACAGTAATACGTATTAACTAGCTGGGTAACCTTTACATACTGTACATGTTAAACTTCTTCATCATTCTTCTTGAGAAGGAGGACCATTCTCTCATGAAACTTTCTTTATGTGCTATATGCACTGTAACATCTCCACCCATAGTATTGTAGTTACTGTAATTGAATATAAAGACCCCAACATAGAACAGAGCAGGGAGTAAAGCCAGAGTTCAACAACAATCACAATGAATGACTGAAGCACCTACAGTAGGTCGTAATGTCATGCAGTCATATTGAGGAGAATGGTGGTGTACAGTCATTTTGTTTAGGATGGCTTTATCCTTGAGGGAAGTGCATGTAAGGGTAAAAGGAAGAAAATGCGACCTTAGAATGAACTTAAAATCATAACACTGCATCATGTGTATGTCATCAAAAATGACCAGTCAAAAGCCTATGGAAACTTTGCTGTATATGAAATTAAACTTAAACTAAAGAAGGAGCAAGAGAAGCAGCCACATTGTGGTCGACAGGGGTGTGTTAAAGAATGAAAGAGCTGCATAGAATAGTGAGGAAGAAAGAAGAAATGATGGGGGCAGGTGGTCTTCTATTTTTGGACCTTTGTGGGTGTGTGTGTCTCCTTTAAGCAAGCTTGCCCTCTTGCATTTTTAGTCTCTAAGAAAAAAATAGCCCCTTATTTACCTCGTCCTGTCATGGAAAGTTTTGATTGTAGCCTTTAGCTTCACTCTTCACTTACTGATATCCATTCCCGGGTTCTGTTCAGTCTTCTACAGTCAATCCATGAGGAAGAACCTCTTGAGCCATTTAGGGCCACTGTTCCATATAAGCACAGCTTGATAGTTACTGAAGAAGGGTGGTGTGGTCAGTAAGATCAGAACTCTTCTCTCTGCTCAGATACTGTAATTCTCCATCTCACAGTATATCACTTGTGGGTCAGTGTGATGCCTCATCCATTCTCACATTGCCCCTAAATTAAGCATTACCCATTTAACGACCATCTTATGCATGGTTGGTCTCTGGTTGAAAACGAAGAAAGGAAATAGTAGTATAGTGACAATAAGACAGTGGAAGAAAATCAGGTTTGACCACATTGCTTTCAAAGTAAGGTGAGGTAAACAGGCTGAGTGTCGCTAGCAAGTAATAAGGATGATTTTGTTATTGTTACAATTCTCTGTCTTTTGTTTGCCATGCTCAGTGGACACAAATGTAATTGCTGTCTCAAGTGGATGCCTCACATCCGCGTTATCTTATTCAAGAAGCAGAATGTTATTGTGGCTGTTAGAAATGATGAGAAAAACTCGGTTGTAAAAGCTACAGCAGATAGTAAAAACAGAATTTTTCTTTTCTATTAAATCATAGCCATTTGCTGCAAAGAGTCACAAAAGTAACACTCTTCCTGTTGTGAAGAACATCGTAACCACAAATGTTTAGCCTTACACTATGATATTACAGTTTGACTTTTAATTTGAAATCCTCAGTGCAGAGCCTTTACTGTAATATACTGCTCCCCTCTGTGGAGAGTTTTTGCTCTTTAACTGTCTTTTCCCTTCTCTCTACCTGTCAGTGGTCGGTGTACATCCGTGCTGCTGTTCGTAAGGAGAAAGGCCTTCCCATCTTGGTGGAGTTACTTAGGATAGACAATGACAAGGTGGTGTGCGCTGTGGCCACTGCTCTTAGAAATATGGCCCTGGACGTCAGGAACAAGGAACTGATTGGTAAGTACAAACACAGACTTTTTCCAAGAGATGATATAAGATGGTGAGACATTTTCATTATTCTTCCACCAGTTCAAGTTAGAGAGCTAAACCTGACAGGTGTCAGTCTGCTGGACAATATAACCTCCAGCAGTGATTTTCCTATTCAAGAAAATGACAGTAACCTTCCTTTGTTAATTAAGCTTGCATTCATTTTAATGCATTAAAACATCAATACACGACATATCGAGTTGCCCCCTTCCTGATTTACATTTTTTTCTAGTTTAGATGCTGTAGCATGACCTTAAACAAGCCGTTCATGTTTGAAAACCTCCAGTATGACTGAATTAAAACACTTTCTGCACAGAAGAGTGGACCAAAGTTTCTCCACAGTGATGTGAAAGACTTATTGTCAATTATCTCAAACGCTTAATTGCAGTAGTTCCCTCCAAGGGAGGCTGGTTCAGTGGAAAAAATTACTTTTTCACATAAGGCCAGGCAGGTTTGGACAGATTTTTTCCCTTAATAAATAAAATCATTTAAAAACTGCATTTTGTATTTTCTCAGTATTTGATGATCTGAATCATTTAAGTGGGACAAATATGCAAAAAAGTTAAAATTCAAGAAGGGGGATTTTTTTTCACAGCACTGTGCCTCATGTATTAGACCTAATATGCTAATTTCCCAAGGGATCAGCTGCTTTTTAGTCACTATCTATTCAAACGGATTCGGACATATATTGTTGTCTTTGTTGTTAGCTTGCATCTCTTACTGCTTTCTGTCATAGTCGCTCTACTGCGATTTGTTCCTGTCGTGTTGCTCTCATTTAGACCATGCTAAGTCAAGAGCTTCTGTTCAAGTGATGTAACACAAGGATAAACACCAGTTGCACCAATTAGAAAGAAATTAATACTAATGCCAGCCTCTGCCTCTGCTGTGATGGTTCCTCTGGCTTTGTCCATGTTAACCATGTGGAAAGATTTTTCACCCATTACATTATGTTACTGATTGAGATTGAGATTGCTAATTACAGAATCACAAACGAGGAGGCTTGTGCTCACATGATCGGAATTGTAGCTCTCTACTGTTGTCATGCATTACTACGTCATGGTGGTGGATGTGTTATTGTTATAACAGTTTGTCTTCTGTTTCTGCGGCCAAGGTGTGTTTGTTGGTGTGTGTGAGAGAATTAGTCTGATAAGGAAAGACAGGACAAGAGCTGAGACAGGGAAATAAACTGGTATTTAATATGTATTTGAGAGAGAAAGACTGAGATGAGAGAGGGGGAGAGAAATATTATAGCAGAAGAGATGATCAGATCAAAAGCTTGTATTCAGCTTTGAAAAGCGCACTGTAGTTATGAGTGAGCCTCAGGCTTACAGACTGCTAGCATTACCACATCTAGAGACTAGGAGTCATTAGTTAACCTGACACATGGTGGTGACGTATCCTGTTTGTATGTTCCTCTGTGTGCTGTATGTGACATCATTCTTTACTGTTCATGGTATTTTTTATCATGACTTTCTGGTGCAGATCAGTGGTTTTCATAGCAACCCTGCTGTCCTCAGTCTCGTCCGAAAGGTACTTCTGGAGCCTCTCTGGGCTTTACCACAGTGTTGTAGGAGAGACAAGGAGACAAAGTTCAACACGCCCATACTATAGTGGTCTGACAAGCAGCGGCGAGATTTGTTGTTGACGGTGATCAAGTGTCAAGCATTATGTTACTGTGGAATGTTTCTGCAGTATCTAATGGTTGTGATTTTAATATAATCATTTTGAATTCCCAGGTTAAAAAGTTTGAGCTGCAACTGAGTAATTGGCTCTGACGCAGTCAAAATAAATGTTGCATTTGAATAAAAATGGAAATAACAGTCCCTATACTGACACAAATTCTTCCATTTGACCTTTTAAAATGAGAAGGCTGCACGTTTTTGCTCAGGAAATCAGTAAAATGTTCTCTAATTGATTAAAATGCTAGTGGTAATTGGTCCATTTTTGCTTTTAGTTGTTTATAGCTATTAGCTTCCACTGCAGAGAAAGATAAAGAGGAGCATTTTGGAAAGGGAAGTAGACACTGTAGTGGATGTGTGCTTCCTACAGAGAACAGCAAAACACACAGACTGATTGAATAATGTAATTACTCGCAAATTCACAAGGAAAATCAATTCAAATTTGTTTGGCATTTTCATTTGAATGCACGCTTGACTTATTCATTCGTAACATGGTTTAAGTCCTGCATGTGATTAACTCTACCAGTATTATTTCCTACAGACTTAAGACACAGAAATAAGACAGACACAGAGATAGAATATAGATAAAGAACATTGGGGGTATTGGAGGTCATTTTTCGCCCATGTGGCTGGCAGATAAAACTTGATAAACCAGCACAGGAAGACTGTGATTTTGAGAAACATTGTAGTGGTTCTGACTCTCATTTAGTTAACATTATTATTAATATGGTCCAGTATAGCTAATCACTGTGACACTGACTTTTGGATTGATCCTAGCCAGTCTTCATCACATCCGTTACCGTATTCCTGAACATCCTGTAGAGTACAAAAGGCAAGATGGCCGTCCTGTCCCTTCACTTGTTTAAGAATGTAAATATTTAATGGCTTGGTTTATTAACCAGCCTCTCAGTTGATGTGTATTTTTGGCTGTAATATTTTATTTGAACCAACATTATCATAGTTTTACAGGCAAACAGAAACAGTCAACTTAAATTTTCAGTGAGATTGTCTTTACCAGCAGCCTTCACAATGTTTGATTTGTTCTATGTTAAAATACTCTGAAGCTAATAAGACTGAATGATGGTTCTGTTTAACTAGCTATAACAGAGAATATTTAAGTAGTCACATACATGTAGATCAGATGATCGATATCTGTGGAATAAATTCACTCCAATCGATTGTTGAGACGGCCAAATGGCAAAGGAGCGATCAGAGTCAGTGACACACAGGGACACAGAAAGGCAAAAAGTCTCAGAGCTGCAGGGAGAAAACGAAAAGAGCAGGGTAAAAGTGAAAGGCATCAGTCAGGATTGAACCTTTGCTCTTGGCAAGGTGTGAGATGATACGTGTCAACAGAAAGAGGCAGAGGCCAGGCACTCCTGAGAGACAAGCCCCATTTGGTCCATGTTCACAAGCTATATTCACCACAATGACTCTAACCTCCGAGTCAAACACAGTTTTCTTTATACCAGACACTTTTTCAAATCAACAGTTTAACCCAAAGCGACAAAGCGATTTCACAGAGCATTTTGTAGGTCTTTGTAAGATCAAAGTTCCACCTAATTATAATATCATTTTGCACGGCTAATCTAGAGAAAATCACCTCTTTCTGAAAAGCAAATTCCAAATCTTCCTCTGTTAAAACTCATGCGATAGTGTGTCATAAGCTGTTAGTGCCGGTACGTTTGGCAGCGTCACCGTGGGGGAATGGTAGTTTGCATGAGAGCTCAGCACAGTGAGCGGAGATGAGGATCATCTTTTGCTCACAATAACCTCAGAGTGTCAAATCCTCTGGAAAGCACTGTAAGACTAAACGGCAGTGAGACAAGCAAAAGGAAGGGAGCGAGAGGGGCGCAAGGCGAGAGAAGGATAAGAAAGGAGCACAGAGGCCAAGTCAGACTATAGGGAGACTCAATATGGAAGAGTGGAAGATGAAACAGAAGAGAGGGCAGTGTCAGTTAAAGACCAAACCACACATGTATGCTTATATTCCAGTCCTTCTATAATGTGGTTTAGTGACATATTGATGTCGCTGAGAATCATTCTTCTCATCTGTCAGCATTTTTTTTTTCTCTCATGATTTTACCTCCTTCATAGTTTTTGATTTGCATAATGTACTGTACGCCTGTGTAGCAATAAATGAGTCTCATTCACCGCTACACCGTCTGTCAGTGCAATTCTTCCCCATTTACTTACAGATGGTAATTTGATACACATGAATTGGGAACAGCACTTGAATGCCAAAAAGACACTGATTTATTTTTTATTTTTTTCCCAAATGCAGCAGTCATTTTACTAAAGGTTCTTATAAACACATGCTGTGCTTGCCACCAATTTTAAACCAAAGTTAGTGTTTAGCGAAAATGTGAAAATTTGTATTAATTTAAGTCATTTAATGAATTAATTCAATGTTGTTGTTTTTTTGCAGTCCCTTGCTCCAAATGCTAAATCTAATTGAGTTTCCCGATTCTGCAGGAAAGGGTTTAATTTAAATTCACAACATCAATTCTAATATGAAGCCTGGCGATTACATAAATATGTGATGTATAGTAATAAAAAAAAGTTGGATGTGAAACTGTTAATGTGCAGTAAAACTCTTCTGAATCACACTTTTCAAACAAATGAGACATACTTTAAAGTAAAAAGGTTTTGTACGTTTAAGTGACATTCATATTCGAGAAGAATCCCAGAAAATGTGTTAGTTTGATGCAGAGATGGTATAAAATGACATCAGGAAAATCTAACTAGTCGACTTCTAAATAGCAGATTTGCTGGCTACCTTCTTGCACTTGGACTCCAATAAATGACCTCCAACATCAAACAAAAGTTCTCTGTGGTTTACTTGAGAGACCACCTCTTTCATGTGAATCAAGGGGTGCTTGTTTTGGTGCACGCCCAAGTTTTATCTGGTTGTTCTCTTGTGGGATAGTTGTTGAAGCTGCTCAGTTCAATGCTCAGGTCAGTTTGACATCACATCAGATGAAAACTTCTTCAGAATATTGATAACAAACTTTTCTTTTTTTTTTTTCCGGTGCCAAAAATGCCTCAACCTTGTTAACTCCAAAGTAACAAATTGATGATCGCTTTTTTTCTGATCTGATGAATAATGTGTTTTTTTGTGAAAATCAGTGCTGGGGGAGTGTTACTGTGGAAACCAAAGTAGTGCGCCACAGGAATGTCACTAAACCATGATTGCAGGTGTGTGTGTGTGTGTATATTCTCGAGAGTGTGTGCTCATTAGAGGTCAGGGACTTTTATACGCAGATGCAAATTAGCTGTAGAAAAAACACTGGTTTAAATCCTTTGATCTAAGAGTTTGAGTCTCACACAAACTCATAAATGTGGTTATGTGACTGCCCCACGTGAACAGAATTTGTGTTTTTCCTCATCTACGCCAACTCTGACTGTCAATTAGTATTTTTGCCTTTATTTGATAGTTTGATAGATAAGAAATGTGAGAGGAGATGGCATGCAGCAAGGCCCACCAGCTGGACTCAAACACGGCACGCTGCGGTCATGTAGCATGCACTGCAACCATTTGGCTACCAGGCAGCTCCATCTGTACCAACTCTTTACATATGCTGTTGTCCCTGATGTTTGCTCTGTGGTAAGAATATAGAACTTTGGATGACGAGCTTGCTGGAAGACCCGAAAGCATGGCCGGGTCCCACTGATTCACGCTGTGCTGACACACGCTCCCCTGTCCCTGTTGCAGTGGCACTTGATGTAATTTTCTGTGTTGCCTTCAGAATGAATCTCTCGTGGCTGAGGGTCTGGCATATCTTTTATCAGCACACTTTGTTCTCTCTGGCAGTCTTCGTCCTCTGCTCCACTGTGGCACACTGGGAGCATGTCAGATAGAGAAATATAATCAGACAATAATGAAAAGAAGAGAGAATAAAAATAAAGATAGAAAGACAGAAAGTGCTGTCATACAGTGAAATATTTTAGGCCTTGCGACCGTCCCTGTAGGATTGGATTCATGTTCCGGTAATATTGGGAGGTGCACCAATACATGTCATTTTCCTTAGAAATGTTTTTTTTTTACAAAAGGAGTAACAACTAGTATTTAAATCAATTCAAAGTTGTTCCTTTGTTATTTTATTCAACAAAAAAATGTCTCCATTTGTAAGATTCCTACTGATCATCACTGAAAAGCTTCATCTAACCCTGGGAATTCTCTCTTTTCTGTCACTGTGAGTGTGTGCATAATTACAACCTGTCGGTGCTTGTGGATCTACATCTTCTTCATGTCAATAGAATGTCTTTAATGAAGCCACGGGCCTCCTCACAGAGGAAAAGAAACCTCCCCACCTTTCCTCCCTCTCTCTATCTCTCTCTCTCTCTCTCTCTCTCTCTCTCACCCTGTGTCTCTCTCTCTCTCTCCCTCGTTTGCAGTTTACGCCGTTACCCACAGACATCAAAGAGAGACACTGAGGCTGAGATATAACTGGTGTGAAAAGCACCAAACAGAGGAAGGCAGAATATTTTATAACAGAAAAGCAGTGGCACGCCACTTTCCAATTTACCTCTATTTCTGATCTCTTTAAACCATCTTTGTTTCATCCGTCTCTGCATTTCATTTTTATTTATTTATTTATTCCTAAGTAAAAAAACAAAACAAACCCGGCAGTTGTTGGAGGTCATTCATATCTATTACGCCTTGAATGATATGTGTGTTTTTATGTGTCTGTGTGTATATATACTGTACAGTATGTGATTTATACCTCAAATTTTTATTGTGCCTGTTTTCCAAATGGGCCCATAATCCAGAAAGCATTACAATGCTGTGATTTTTTTTTTTATTATTTGGATTATGGTATAGGCAAAGTATGTAAAATGTATTGTCAGTGAAACACCCACTCCTCTTTCTAGTCTGACAATATTGATTTTTGAGAATATCTCCAGGATTTGTCTGTTCATATGATATTGTTGTATATTATTGTGTTGTACATTATATTCACTTTAAGATCTCAGAGTTTGACATCTGAGTATAATATAATTTTAGTGTTTTCAATGCAAGAATAGTCCCGCAGAATAGAAACCCTGTTGCTTTGGCGCCCCCTGATGATCATGGGATGCGCTGCTGATTAAATCACCCCTGGGAGTCAGAAAATACAAAAATGCACTGATACTAATTTTGTCACTGAATATTTTAATAGTGGCTATAGCATAAAGCCCCATACTCATATCAGTCATACCAATAATTAAACACATTTGGGTAACACTAATATGCTAACTCTGCCTCTGTTAATCAACACTTTTACACATGAATAGTTTCTCAGCCTTAACTAAATCATGCTTGTCTGATATTAAGGAAATCTCCCCTTTCTCATCACAGAACATACTCAAGTAACACAGGAAGGCTTTGAAAACATCATCATCTTCTCAAGCTTTTGATACCAGTAGCTGTACATCAGTCCACCTTAGGGACCCCAGCCCAGTCACTGATAACAGTGTATTAACCATCCTTTATTCTCAGACAGTCGGACGCCACAACCAATCAAGCCTTTTCATCTTTCCCCACATCTCCCTGAGACAATTACCTCCAATTTTACTTCAGTAACACTCTCCTTTCTCCATCAGTAAACAATCAAATCACTCCATTGTTGAGGGTAATTGGATCTCTTTAAATCGAATCAGCCATTATGGCCCTGATGAAGCACGCCCTGCTCAGCGGGAGTCTAGCGACACACGAGGGAATGCGGCACAGGAATACATTACCATCTCTGCCTCCCATGTGAAGATAACTATATTGGAGGAGTTGTGTAATACAGGTTTATTAGACTATGCAGTGATCAGCATAGGGCTGGTTTTTCTCCTCAAGGACATGTTCCAGGTGCAGCTCACATTCCCGTGACAGAGAAAGTAGATGTAAGAGGAGATGGGAGATTGCACTCCAGCATGTGGAGGCGCTGTCACTGTAGGACTTTATAAGTAGGAGTCAGCACCCACTTATAAACAATCGATTTACATTTGCTCCTTAACTCTTTTATTTCTACTTACATACCACTACCTATGATGTATATGAGGTTACAGCATTTAAACAACTGTAACTTATACAGCTGTTCTCCTTTTGTCAGTTTCAACATTTGATGTTTAACATCAACATTTGATGAAGTGTTTTTTTATGTTCTACTGTAAAATATGAGATTTGCAAAATCACTACATACTGTTTTTACATAGATTTTGCACAGTATCCCAACATTTTTGGAACGGGGGGGTTGTAAATACCTCAAACAGCTGAGAGACATGTTATATATTCAGTAATAATTAAACATAATTTTAACAAAAAATGTCTTTATTAGCATAACGACCACATTCAAATTTTTTTAAATTGTGTTAAATTTTGCATTGACTTCAGGACAATGCAGCCACTCTCTCTCTCATTTATATAAATCCATAATTAATCAATATGCATCTTGTGTGCCCTTTGTTGTCATAAAATCTGCATACAGAAAATATTTTGTTTGGCTAATTAATTTGGTTACATTTTTGCTATTTATTACCGTATATAGTATGAGTATGTGTTTTACGATAAAAAGTGAGTTAAAAAAATTCAAACCCCGTAGAGACAAAGATGACATTGTGAAGTCTGGTACAAAAAAGAGAAACCTCAAGTGTCTTATAAAAACATCAAAACAAATACTGTAACTTTGGAGAGAACCCATAGAACAAAACAAACAAATGGAAAAACTGAAGCAAACAAACACAAAGCTGGATAATGAGCAATATGTGGAATATGTGTGTTGGAGCACATGCGCACATGGTTGCATATGTGTGTGTGTGTGTGTGTGTGTGTGTGTTGTCAAGGTGATATGTTGACAGTTCTTTCCTCATCTTTCAGCCTCTCTCCCCCTCCTTCCATATCATCTTCTCCTTTCTGCATTCAGCTCCTGTGGGATGAATGTGATGGGTGGGTGTTCCGGGACTGATAGGGATATGCATGCACACACCTGTGTACACATACACATACACGCACAAGCATATTTTATCGTCTCGTCTGTAAGCAGAAAATATGTAGACAACCAGACACACAGGTATGTACTAAGTTTTACACATATTTTCTGTAGACCCTGCTATCCTTTTGTAATCATAGAATTACAGTCAGTCGGTCAAACATTCAAGCAGTAAATTATCTGCTAGTCAGTCACACAAAAGTTCAATTATTAATAAAGCAAGATGTAAATAAATGACTCAACCAGTAATCAGCTAGTAAATTATAGAGGAAATTAATCAGTCTGATTCAAGTCAGTCAAGAAAAGAGTCTTCTTAGGGTGCTGCGTAACGTTGTCCTCACAGCCAAAAGACAATGACCACTTAACCTCTGCTCAGCCGACCAGCATGAGAAAACAAGTGGCCAATTAACTCACAACCCCTCAGACTTTGCATGTGTGCGATTGTGCATTTGCGTGTGTGCAGTGCGTGCAACGTGCACACATCCGAGAAGACATGTACCCACAGAGGTTGAAGCAAAATAAAAAGGAAAAACCAAGATAAAGTGGCTTAGCAGGGCACTGGACCATCACGTGCTGCCAGAACTGATTCAGTGTTGTCTTGACATTGACTCTACTCCAAAACATCATTTCTCTCTTTTGGAGTTTTGAAAATGTTGTTGCTGACTAACCCGTTTAACCGGTTCAGACAGGTTGAGATGTCGAGACTGTGAAGGGCGCAACATGGGATTCATATAATTTTTAGAACCATCAAACCATTCAGTTCCCTGTGGACGGGAGCATTGTCATCCTGGAAGAAGCCACTCCCATCAGGTTAGAAATGTGTCATCGCAGGTTAAAGGTGATCACTCAGAACAACTTTAACGGATCCCCTTACTGTAGGGGGTCAACCATTGAGGCTTTTCCTTTAATTTGTCACCCGTCTCTATAGTCATGTAAATTCTGCTGTGTATGAGTGTGTACACCCTTATTTTATGGAGATTGATGGTGTTGTCTGATTGTATTGCTCTGTGTATAGCTCTGCTGTTCTGAGCCTAGCTCATTCATACCTATTAAAGGTAATATTACCAGGGATTTGCCAGCAGACTGTAAGGGCTCCTTGGATATCACAGTGATAGACTGGTCTGGGAAAGCGTTCAGCATTATTTAGACTTGTGGATTTTTGTGTGTGAATGAAAAAAAAAAGGAATGAAAATAGAAGAAAGATTTTAAGCTTATATGACTGCATTCTACAAGTGCTGGAAAGTATCTGTACCGCACAAGGATGTTTTGTTCTTATTTTTATTTTCCACTAAGGCTTAATAAATTCAAAGTAGCGCCATGGGCTGCAGAAGATTATACCTCTGATGCAAAGCGGCAGTTAGATAAGTATTTGGCAGGTTTGTACCGTTGCTGCAAAAATGAGTTGCTCAGAAACATTATTCCACAACCAGTGAAAAATACTGTCAGTGAGATCCAAAAGCGTTTTGCGTTTATTGCAAATCGAGTATTTTGGCCTCAATTTTCTCCGTTGCCAGAGAGGACGTAATGGTCCACTTAAAGACGATACGACAGAGGATTTAACACTTAGAGGTGCACTTCCTGTTTTTCATCTGCTTTATCTAATCCAGCACTTCTGCGGAGGACTTGAATTTGTAAAATTTAAAAGGACACAGTTACTCACACACAGGAGCTCTTCAGTTTTGTACACTCGCACACAAACTGGCATGCACAGTTTTAAATGGCATGCTTTGTCACTCCAAGCAACAAATGTCACAGAGGGTCGACTGAGTCATTCTTGTGGAGATGCTCAGTTGATTGAAGTGCGCCTTTTAGCTTGCATGCGACTCAGAGGACTCTTCCCAGTGGTTCTGTTGAGTGGATTTTGTTAGAAATTAAACATATTTCAAGCATGGTTCATTATTCAACAATCATCAAAATTGACAGTTCTTTACCTGAAACACAGCCTGCGCTTTTCATCCCAGGGGCTCAAGTGTAACCGTTTTATAATGTTCAAGGAGTTTCTCATCCCTTGACTACAGCTCATGTTTGATGCAACGGCACAGTCCACCTCAGTCAGCACAACTGCCTCCTTCTCACCTCATCAACTATCACCTGTCCTCCACTGCTCACCTATTTACTCCAGTCTCTCCTTTACTGACCTCTCTCCTCTATCATCTTCATATTGAGTGTTCTCACTTTGACGAGAGGAGTTGACGCAGAGACACTGCGGACACAAATGTTACACAATATTTTGTGTCAACAATACATAAAAATGTACATTTAACATCATGTTAATGAGATGGTATTCACTTATTTTTAGTTTTAACCCTAGGTTGATCAAACTAAGATCAGCATGCTGTCCACACAGTAAGGACCTGCTGACCTTACAACTCAGATTACATACATTAAATTCTTACTGACACCACTTTGCTTTAAACTCCCCTTTACACCAGATGTTATTGCTTCCGTCTGCTCCACCCTCCAGTTAACTTTATGGGTTTCTTATCTGACAGCATCTCCTGCGCTTCTTAATTAATATCTCTCTCTCTGTTTCTTTGATCTTTACAACAACCCATTTTTTCTATCTCTTTTTTTTAATTTCATACACCAGCTCTTTTCCCAGAAACACCATGATCTGCCCTTTTATTTAGTTTCTCAGCATGTCTGCATTAGGGTGTGTGCATGTGAAGATTTGCAATTCTCCCAGTCAAACTGAAACTTTATGGAGTTATCCTAACCACTCACGAACTTTAAGGAAATAGTTGAAGGGTAATATTAGTTTTATTACTTGGAGGATTTGAATTGTTTGTTATATGTATAGTATTGAAGTGGGTATTGTCATTTTTATACCACGCCATGTCATCCATCCAACTAAAATCAGTGTAAATTCTTGTCTGACATCATCTCTTGCATTACAAAATACAAAAACTCATTCATCCACACATGGTTTCACAGATTGTAAATCAAAAGTCACATGTTCATGTTGTCAAAGTTTATTACTGCAGCCTCTCGATAACTTTCTTCTATTGTTAAAAAATTGCTAACGTTTTTAGGGCTTAATGTGTTTTATCCTTTTTTTTCCCCATTTCCTTTTCATCTCTACACACTCCAGGTAAATATGCCATGAGAGATCTGATCCATCGATTACCAGGCAGTAGCAGCAGCAGCAACAATAACGCCACCAGTAGTGGGACCTCCGGAACCACAGGTCCTCCCAGCAAGGCCATGTCAGATGATACGGTAACTGCCATTTGCTGTGCACTGCATGAAGTCATCACAAAGAATATGGAGAATGCCAAAGCTCTGCGCGATGCTGGAGGTATCGAAAAACTCATAGGCATCGTCCGCAGCAAAGGAGACAAGTGAGTGGACCAATAATTTTAGTATTTGTGGCTTTACCACTAAAGATGCTTATTTGTTACTTGGAAGTTTTAGAGTAAACATTTTTCTAGCTGTCTTCCCAGACAACAACATGGTTTATAGTATATATCTGTATCATTACATCAAATTGAAAAATTCTACAGGGGTAGTGCATCATTCTCCCAAGGACAGCATGACATTCGTGTTATTTTTGGTAACCCTTCAGACCAATTGCACAATCTTGCAGGGTTGAAGAGCTGTGTTCAAGCACTACTCGATTAGACACTTGGCTGTTAAAGGAATTGCACCTTGCAATTATCAGCTTGTGTCACAGCTGTCCCCAAAACCCATGTCAAAGAAATTTTAAAAAATGTCTGCTTCTTTGTGCATATTTATGTTTGTTTTTTGTTTTTTTTACAGGCAGTATACAGCAAAACCCATTTTCCGTCAAATAAAAGACAGAGACTATAACAGTAATAAAGACTTGGTTTTACATTTTTTAAGTTATATATTGTTTGACAGAAGCAAACATCTTGGACATGAATTACAACATTAATACTACATGAATTGCTGGATTCCTTTGTCCAAAATGCTTTACAACACTATGAGCATTTGAATTATTTATGTACATAGGTTTTCCCAATGAGAAGAACGCCTGTAACACTTACAGTCATGCTAGTAAGCTACATTAACACCACAGACTAATGTGGCAGAGAGGTGTTTCTGTGATGTAAATAGGGTGAACCAAGCAAAAAGAACACCTGTTAGTATAACACAATACAGTTCAACAGCACTACAGACTGCATCCTCCATAATAATCACACAGTTGAATCTCTCTGAAACAAACTGAACATCATTACCGTCACAAAAGAATACGTATTGCAGGAATGTCATATTAGACTGCATTATTTTTAGCTTGCTATACCCAACAACCTAATAACTGTTTACTGTATGTGTATGCCCCAGAGAAAATGATGTCGTTTTGCCAAAATAATCTCAGAATAAGCAAGAGGACAAAATGAGAGAGCCTCCTGGGACAACAAGCAGTGAATTACTGTAGTAATTTAATTCTAAATGTAATGTGAAGGCCATAGAAAAAGGCAAACAGATAAATTGTCAAGGTGTCATTCATCACACACTGTATGGTCACTGGTGGCCAGTGCTTTGATATGACCACATATCCATCACTCATAGCTTATTTTCCCTTTCCCTCCATTCATCCTTAAAAGATGGCTGGAGAACAATAAGGAAGGTGTAGCAGGAATATAACTCCTATCGCCATGGGAGACCGAGCAGGGTGTTCTGCCAGGCTGCTATGGCAACCAGCAGGTCATGGGTTGCTATGGTGCCAGCGTGTTATCAGACGGAGGTCAAACGTTGATTTATTGTTATGGAGAGAGACTCAGTCTATTTAGGGAACTGTGCTCAAGGGCACCATCAGCAAGAGAGAGAGATGAGGTGCTGGAAGAAACCTCCATCAGAACAAATTCCACACTAATTGTAGTTAGCTGCTAATAGCCCACTCATCTTCATTTTCTTAGGATAGGTGTACTGAGGATAAATGCTTCTTATTGCTGCATTCATGCAATTACACTCGTTCACATTGGGAAAAGGCTCTCTCAGCTGTAGACAGAAGACAAGACACATATGTTGGTTTATGATATTTACCATTCAAACAGTAAATACCAGTAAATCGTCATCTTGGAAACCTTTATTCATGCGTACCCGTCATGCATTGCAGTGCTTTGCCCTTGGTGTTGGCTGGTGGAACAACTTCCTGTTGATACCGTTAGTGGAAATTTCAATCTTCCAAAAACTTTTCATGGGACAAGAACTAAACCCATACTGAGGCCTGCTTTCGCAAGACTTTTTGCTAATTTTAGTAGACAAATGGATTGTGGGCGTCCCTTCTGCCTCACTCTGTAGCTATTAGCAGGAAAGGGCTTATGAACTGACTCCTACTAGAGTCATTTTTCAGCTAAGTGGCAGGAACAGGACCATTAACATGGCGGAGAGGGTCATTTTAAACTCATATGGAAACTCAGTTTTTGCAAAAGGAAAATCATCCCCTGCTGAAAAGAGCAATGGCCGTCTTACACTTAAAGCTATCACAAGTGCCACTGGCCTTCACACATCTTATGCAGCCAGTAAAGACAGGGAAAAGATTAACATAGAAGTCATAGCCAAGGAAATAGAGCCCTGTTGAAATAACTTTCTTTTTTCTATCTCTCTCCAGACATTCAGCAAAGGTGGTAAAGGCAGCCTCTCAGGTCCTCAGCAGTATGTGGCAGTACAGAGACTTGCGCTCCCTGTACAAGAAGGTAGGATGTTGTACAAACTGTGTACTCATACTTAAGCAGGTTTCAAATCACCTTGAGCCATTTGTGTCCATGTTTCCCTTTTATATTTCCTGACAGTTTCTATGCAATGCCTATGAAAGTTCCAGACCAGAATAATTTAGTTACTGTCATACAAATATAATACGTCTATGAAAAACATCTATTTTCTGCTTACTGGGATAATATTTGGTAATATTAAGTATGGCTACTGATAGCTACTGAATATACCAAACCTATAAAGACAAACTAGTTCTACTTTCACAAAACAAGATGCCTTTATTATTGATTTTAAGTTAATTGTCCACCACTGTCACCATTAAATGAGTCTAGAAGAAAGTGCCACAGAGTTAAGTACATTTTGGTACACAATGACCAACGTACATCTCCTTCTCTTCATCTTCAGTGTTAAAATGTACCATTCAGTTACAACATTAACACCAGCTGATGGTTTTAATATTCAGTCTGACTGGCCTGTGGCTACACAGCCCCAAACACAGCAAGCAGTTGTTCTGAAACCTATCGATCATGGCCACCATTCAATTTTTTCCCATGCTGACGTTTGTCCACCACGTCATTAGAACCAGCGGGTGGTGTTATTTATTGTGGTGAATTGGTGCATCTGTAGCACTTAATGGTTGAGTCTTCATAAATGGAGTTAAATGCTTTGGTTGGTGTTTTTGGGGACATACACTTGATGGTTCCTTTTGTGTGTGTGTGTGTGTGTGTGTGTGTGTGTGTGTGTGTGTGTGTTCGTGTGTGTGTTTGCTTAGTTTGCTTTCACTGTGAGGTCGGGCATAACTACCTCCAAACAAAAGAATAACTGGGCTCTGCTAGGCACCATCACAACTGAGCAGCAGTGTTATGGAGGCTGAAGAATCAATAACTTTGTGTTAGTTTCTCGCCTATTGTTTTTTGTGCGTATACACACATTCACACACACACATAAGTCCTAATGGTTATTTAATTCATCAAGAAGTCTGAGCAGTATTACCAGGAAACTGTAACTCTGTAATATAATATGTGTTGCTCACGAAGAAAGGCAAAAACAAGCAAAAAAGTGGGAAAAAGATATAGTTTGGGGAAATGGTGTTTGGTGTGTGTGCCTGTCTCATCCAGACACACACTTGTTATCTCTTCTTTCTTTCTCTTTCACACACACACAAACACTGTTGAAACCCACTATCTCCTCCTCCAGCTCTTTTACTTCTTTTCAAATGACAAACACCCGCACACACTCGCAACTTGATTAAAAGCAATGACAGATGTTCTGTTCCTTTCACTTGTTAGTAATGAGTGCTGTTGAGCGAATATCTGCCACCAAGGTTATCTGCCATTCAGCGCACTAAAACTTTAGAGGCGTAATCAACGAGTTTCAGTGAGATATTCAGGAATATTAACTAACACATTCCAAGAAGGCGTCCTTGGCTTTATATGTGTCTTTTTTTCATCACTGTGTGGAGAGAAAAAAGAAGAATGAAGCTGATGATTTATTTGAGCTGCGTGTTTGGGTGAACAATTACATATGTATGTATAATCTAATACTTTACTTTTGTGAAGTGTATAATGGCATAGTGAGGCATCAATATTTATACTATTTAGTGTTATCTCATTTTTTTGTCTTTAATGTTAAGTATTCGAAGAAATCTAGCTACTATAATATCAAGAGAGCACAGAAAAATAGGATTCACCTAAACAACTCATTTCATCTTGTGTTCTTTTCCTCACATGAGGTTTTCATACTTGAATTTCAAGTACCTGCACTTGGAGTTTTCAAAGATGTTGTCCAGCATCTAAAAAAAATCCTTTCAAGAGCTGTTGTTGATGAAACTACTGAAATGCGTGCAAATAGATATTGTTTAAGGAGTTAATGCATAAAAAAAACTGTACAAAAAAAAAAGTGCACTAAAAGAAATTCTAATTTTTCCACCTGTTTTGAGAGGCAAACAAAAAGCGTTCTATCACTGCATGATGATTTTGTCACGGGTTCTCTGTCCAAATCTCTGTCGGGACTTCTGACTGTTGCTGCAGTCATTTTAGGACACACCACCCCATGGCATCAATATGTCCTCACCTCATCCTGATGACTGTGTCGCTCTCTTCATTCGTCATCCTCTCATCTGCCAGTATTACACAGCACACTATCCCCATGTGGCCCCTTGGAGCATCATCTGCTTCACACTTCTCTAATCATTGCCACTGGATAGCGTTACACTCGACTGGAAGTCCAGTGATCAGACATGAAGGACACTGGCTTTACACAGCAGTTGGGCAAAGGAAGTTGACAAAGTGAGCTTTTTTTTAACGTTTATCTTTTGCCCTATCCATCTTTGCCACAGAGACTATGATTTAATAAAGATATTAAAGGAAGGAAACAACTTGCTTAAGATTGATGGTTGCACATTTTGAAACAACTGAATTAGTTTTGCATCTGTCTCATTAAATCCAATATGATGTAAACAGAAATTTAAATGAAAAAAAGAAAAAATAAATAGTGAAAACAAGCTTTTTTCTTTGCTCAGCAACAAAAATGCTCATTTATCATCCTTAAATTGAAATAAGATATCATCTGCAGTCTGTCTTATTGTAGCATCTCCAGTTTCATCCTAACTCATCCAACTCTACTTCATCATGAGCTTTAAATGATCAACAACTTGTAATGTAGTGGAGTTGTAGTACAACTTTTTAAGCACTTCACTTAAATAGGTTAGCTGCTGCATCATACTATAGTATATAGACTCTAAAAATTACTTTTAAAGGTAGACATACCTAAATCTTTACTTCCTAAATCACATGAAGACCGCTTGGTTAGTTACAAAGCAGCTTAATTTTATAACTGGAAATTGTTGCATTAGAGCATCCACACTTTGACTTTATCACCTGAGTCCAGAGCTCGAAATAAGTGACTTTACTGCTAGTATCCCTGCGTGACATATTAGGTCATGGGTGTTAGTTGCAGCAAAAATCCTGTTAGCCTCCAATCCAAACATGGATTAGCATACAATTTAGACGAGAGTGGAATCGGGTGTCTCTGCAAAATGTTTGTGAGCAAACTCGAAAGGGAAGAAAGAGACAGCGGCTAAAGAGGAGGAGGAAAGAGTAAAGTGAGGTGAATTTTTGATGTTTATTGCAGTAAAATAAGCATGCTTGCGTTGTGTGTGTGTGTGTGTGTGTGTGTGTGTGTGTGTACTTTTGGAAAGCAAAGAAGAAGAGTGCTGGGTCAATAATGACTCAGTTTGAGCTGCTTTGAAGTCTTGAAGTAATGAGAGCATTTTGAAACAAACTTTCCAGCTGTGTAGAAGTTATGGGTATTGGTACACATGTATGTTTGTTTCTCTGCTGAGAGTGTATGTGTGTGTGTGTGTGTGTGTGTGTGTGTGTGTGTGTGTGTATTTAATATGTGTGTTTTTGTCAAACTGCAGTAAGGAGAGTTAATAACTTCCTACAGCAGTGCCACGGGAGTAGTCTAGGCTGAGTAAAAGGGGGAGAGAAAAGAGAATTGCAACAGAATAAGGGACTGGGATGCCCAACAGTTTTTGAACATGCTTAAACGAAAAGTTGAGGGGCCATAAATAAACAGAAACTCTGTATGAAAATAGCATCTGTGATGACTTGAAAGATCAGTGGTGCAGTAGTCATTAATAAACCAAAGCCAAATCTGTTTGTAGCGACTCTAGCACTGAGTTTAGGATAAATCATGTATAATAGTCTCCAGGGTGCAGTAAAATTCTACTTTTACCCGGTTTTATTTGGATTATGTGACAGGATGTGTCCTCATACAGTGTCTGTGTGTCTGTGTTGTGTCTCATCTACAGTTCCTAGGAGGGAAGCCACAGGTCATTTTAAAGTAAACAACAAATGTGCAGTACTGTTCAACAAGGGATTTCTGCAGAAAACAAGAAATTGAAACTTGGTCACTTAGTAAATAAGCCAATTTTAATAGGACCAGAAGGACCGGAAAATGACTCTCACCCACCCAACTGCATACTCTCTTGGTCACACACACATGAAACACAAAATTTCATACTGCATTTTCACACATTTTTGTCATATCCACATTCAGTGGGTGTTTTCTGTCGGGCTGCTGTGCCTCATTTCTTGATAAATGACGGAGTTTGGGAGTTTAACCGGACACACACACACACTTTCTCACAAATACACATACATACAAGTACACACACACACACACACACACATACACACACATAGACATAAATATTGCAAACACTGTAAATCACAAAAAAACAGATAAACACACACACACACATGACAGATGGAGTTTAGGGTCAAAGACGTGCTTGGTTTGTCATGTCTCTCACTTTGACAGATTTACAATATGTTAGAGATGTGCAATTCAGTATGTAGGTGTTTTTGTGATATGAATGAGTGAGAAATGTATCTGTGATGTGTATATGTTAGGTTACAGATTGCACAGCCTAGTCCTTCACAGGACCATTGCATGATGTATCATGCATGCATTCCTGATTGCAAGCAGGTTATACTTTGAATAAATACAAATATTTTTAGTGTTTTACGTTTAGCTCTGTGTAGTGTGCTATTTAGCTTTTGCAAGTATAAAATGCTGAAATGCAATGCTTGGAGAAAAAAAAATGTAATTTATCATCTGGTGCACAGCAAACAGGAAGACAGAGATGGAGATGAGTGTTTGAAAAACCTTGGTAGACATCAAACCAACCTCAGGCCTCAAAGCTGCATCTGTGTTTCGCCTGGTTTCTCTCTGATGTTCACCAGTATTAGACAGAAAGAGAGAGAGAGATAGGGGAGATGGAGGTGTGCATAGCCTGTGTCAGCATAGAGGCTAACAATAGTGTTTTAGTGAGACAGAGAGGTAAAGCTGCAGCATAGTGGGTTATTTGCAATAAATGTAGACGACAGTAGACTAAAGGTCAGTTCCTAAACAACCAGAACCATGAGCGATCAAAATAAAGGATGCAAAGGTCAGAGGCACATTATTCCTATTAGGATGGATGGATAATGTGTGAGTGAGGTGCTCGCAACTGTAAATCTGAAAATCTAAGTGTAAAGTGAGTGAGACAGAGAAAAGGGTTGACAGACCAAAAAATGACAATGTTCAGCGGTTGCCAGGGGCCCAGAGGGGACCCGCCACTCATCATGTGTAACCTTTTTGCTATAATTACTGTCTGGCAAGAGTACCACCACACACACATGGACCTCATTTGTTGGGGTGGTAATCACTTTTTACCTCACAGGCCCATGACCTTCAACTAACCACATAGTGATGGTTGGACCAACAGGTAGAATGGTTGCCTAGCAACCTCAGCTCTTTTTTTTTTTTTTTCTTGCTATCATTTTTTACAGTAGGGGCTGAAAGAGTACTCGAGAAAGAAGGTGGGTGGAAAGGAAAAGGAACAACTGTTAATGCAATGAGAGTAGCTGAGAGTCAGAGAGACCAGGTACTAGATGGAACTGATTTAGTTTATGTCTGGAGGTGTGGGGGGGGCATATTATTCACTAACAAAGTAAAGTTTCACAGTACACACTGACAGTGAAAAAGCCAAACCTTGGATGTGCTGCAGAATGGTGCCAAAAACTAATAGAAAGACTTCAGACCTTGAATCACTGTCTGGTTCGGGCACATATGAAAGTTTGATGTTGGTTTTAATATTTATTTAATCAATTACACCTCACTGACTGACTGGTGAACCAGACATTAAAAACTAATACTGAGCAAGCAGTCATTATTCGAACCCACAGAGCAGGATTTACTTCGAATTGTTGTGGATATCCCAAATATCCCAAGTTGGTCAGTCTGCACTGCCGGGAACTGTGGATTTTAATATTTCACACTGTAAACATCCTGCAATCAGTAGGACGCATGAGCAAGCTGATACACTGTACAGCACTGACAGTGTGGAGTATAATCATTTTTCTAACCTTAAAGCTATTTGAAAGAAATAACATGGAAGAAACTGTACATTGAGGCGTAAAGTCCATTACTTTATGTGAAGAGATAATAAGTGGGAAATGTATGGCTATTTAGTTTCCATTATAGTTTAGTTTTAGTTTAACTAGCCTTCATTTTGCTCAGAAGGGCCTTAAGTCCCTAATGGTTAATTCCTGGACCCCATTTGTGAGCCATGTTTAGAAACAGAACACTCTGTAGAATACATTTATCATCCACTTTTCCAGTGACTATATGTTCATTTGAGCAGCATGACAGTTTTGTCAGTGTCCAATTGCACAGCAGCCCAGTGCACCATAAGGAGGTTACATGGTTTATAATGAGATATGGTGGAGGGGAGTATGGAGAAGGAGAATGTGAAACAAGGTGAGTGAGGGGACTGTGGGAGTGGTGGATAAAGAGATGAGGTGGAAAAAGAGAAGTGAGTTACCTTTGAACCACTCTGTGTCAGAGGATCTGGTTTTCTATTAGTCCTCAATGCTGTGCTAGGAAATAGGAGTCAGAGGGGGACATAGGAATGTGCTCACTCCAACCTATAGTGCTCTCTCGCTCTCTGGCTGTCTCTCTACCCCTATCTGTACTTCTCCCTCTCATTACCTCTTTCCTCTTCTTGCTATCTTTACTCTCCTGTCATAACTCTCTCCATCTCCCACCTCCTCCTTGCTCTCATTACTTTCTGTCATCTTTTGTCTTTCTCATCTTCTCCCCTATCTGTCCCTCCTCCCTCTCTTTCTGCCTCATCTCCTCCATCTCGAATGTGTCTCATCCCCCCCCCCTCCCTTCTTTCTCTGTCTCTTCCTCTC
The DNA here is from genome assembly GCA_034779795.1 of Ctenopoma multispine. NCBI lineage: Eukaryota > Metazoa > Chordata > Actinopteri > Anabantiformes > Anabantidae > Ctenopoma > Ctenopoma multispine. The sequence goes on along the minus strand of JAUYWH010000012.1, from coordinate 23,296,345 downwards.
CAGCCTAACTGTACTGGAGTGATTCATCTCTCCCATGTAGTCACAGTCCCATCAGTTCGACCAGTTTCCCATGCTGAGTCACGGCCCCTAGACAGTAAAGCTATCATGGGACATGTCTCTGTTTTATCATCTGCTTATGTTTCACTTTTAGAGTTACCTAATTATCGTAATGCTAAATTGAATTTGGTTCCAGCTCTGTGATTGTTGTTGACTCTTATAATCCATTTTTATGAAAATGGCTTTGCTCCAATCACTGTTAAAATAATACAGATACAAAGTCACTGGCTTGGCAGTAATTATTCTTGTAGAGCTGTTAGTTGTATTGATATTCTGTTGACAAGGACACTGGGGTAATCACTAAACTTAGACTTGATATAGATGTGTTAATTTGTGGTATGTGGATGATTGTCTGTGCATGTGTGGGTGTTGTGCGTTTGTCTGTGTCCTTCAGTGTCCAGAATACATTTTTGACTCACCTACCACAGGTGTGTAAAAACTGTACTGAAATGCAATTTCTCGGAAAATGTCATTTAATAAACTGCATTAAAAACTTTAAACACTTTTAATTTAGTTAGGGTTTTTTTTTGTAACGAACAATGAAAGGACAGCAAGGAAAAATGTTTTCACCTTGAATATTTCATGTCAAGTGTGACACTTTCTGATGTATTGGAAATTCCAACCATTTCATTTCCCATCACATGTCTGCCATATCTGCCTTCAATTTGTGTATAAAAATGCCTAAAATGCCTGAAATGATTGGCCTCGAACAGTTAAAAATGTAATTTCACAACATAGGTACTCTCCAAAGTCAAATTCTGATGGATGATCGGCCACGTCAGATAATCATATTAAGTCAAGTATGTGAAGTATGTCTAATATACAATATAGTATCTCTCATAAAAAACAATGGTTTTACAGATGATGTTAAAAATATTTCAAAGGTAAGGGACTCTGTAGACCCATGCTATTCACATGTGTTACTTATCACCAGTTTCTTTGTCTGTGTTTGTTCTGCAGGATGGTTACTCCCAGTATCACTTCGTGGGCTCTGCTTCAACCATAGAGCGAGACAGACAGAGGCCCTACTCCTCCTCAAGAACCCCCTCTGTCTCCCCTGTCAGGACGTCCCCAAATAACCGCTCTGGTGAGGAACAATAACATAAAACACAGATTTTATACATCTTTTCATGTGCATGTAGGTGACTTGCCTATTTGCATCTTGGTTGCCTTAATCAGTTTCAGTTTAAGACCTCCCAGCTAAGGACATGTTTGTCAAGTAAGCTTACCTTCCAAGAGAATTTTATTTTCAGAGTTAAGATAGAATATTGGAACATTTATTCTCGTGTAATCTCACATGGACTGGAATCTGGGGTCTTGAGAAATTCAGATGCAAAACCTGGTTCAAAAGGGGCAGAGACTTCATATGATAAAACTGAGGGAAAAAGGCAAACCAGAGCTAATCAGATGTCTTCATGCTCAAAGGCAAAGGAGGTTTCTTGAGGCAGCCAGTCATCTGCTTGTTTTAGGATTCCAAGGATTACACAAAGATTATAATTGTTCGGTTCTGAATTAGCTTTACTTTACATTTCAGTAACTTGCATATATATTTTTAATATGCTTATTTGTTGTTAATAAAGGTTAGTAAAAATATGCTTACCAATACTTTAATAGGTAATAATTTTGTTTGTTTAAATTGTTCACAACCTGCAGTATAAAAATGACATGTTTTGCTTTTAAAAGCAGTTATATCAGCCATGTACGCAGGGCCCATTTTTATTCTCAGATAAGATAATGGCCTACGTTTGGTATGGTTGTTTCACCCTCCATAAATTTACACACAGGAATATGTGCACATTTATGTGAGATATGAGCACAACTAGAAGCTACAAAAGACACATGGATTCTAATGAGCAATAATTCAAACATTAGCCAGTAGCATCAACATTTACCAGTCGATCAGTCTTTACACTGGAGCTAATAGCCGTTAGCATCAGCGCTCACCCACAGGCTAATTCTGTAAAGCATAATTATTGTTAGACTGTAGCCTGCGCCCACTGGCCTTCATGCTTTGCAAAGGGCACATTAGCATTAGCTGTTAGCATCAGTAGTAGAGGAGCCTTCAGCTGTGCTTTCTCCACACCGGGCTTAGAAAGCTGATGAGGCAGAAAAGTACTTTTTCTTCCTCTCGGCTTAGAGAGGTCTTCAAGGACCCTGCTCAGAGAGAGAGAGAGAGAGACACACACACACACACACACACAGATGGAAAAAGGGAGAGAAAATACGCATTTGTGTATGTGTGTGGGTGAGGAGAAAGAGAGAGGGGTGAGATAAACAGAGCGAGATAAAGGGAAGAGGAAAGGAGGCAAGAAGAATTTGGGATCGAGGGATGATTACTGCAGGAAGGAGGTTGTAAGGATGTATGGGGATTTGACTTTAGCCAGTGACATTGAAAATGAGGAGTTTTGACATCATAGTGAGTAGAGAAATTTGTGGATGTCTGTAGTATAGTGGAGGAGGTCAGGGTAAAATGGAAATAACTACCATCTTTCGATACAAAAGGAGAGAGAGACCTTTGCATCCATCACAGGTTCCACTAGTCCTTGTCCATTTTGTGCTGGTAGCACAGGTCTCCCAGGTTCTCATATCTAGTGGTTTCAAGGTCCCCAGAGTAACTGCATTATACTGTAAGTAGTAATTACAGCTCTGTCTTTGGGGGAGTCTGTGACAGGTTTGAGCATCACCTAAGGGTATATGCTGCAGAGATGTCAATGGATAAAAACTTAAATATCAAAAGTGTGAAAATATTTCCATGTTGCTTTTTTTATATGTATTCGCAAGATCACATGGTCAGTAATGAGGTGTACATGCCTATTTATAGGCATCTGTATGTGTGTGTGTGTGTGTGTGTGTGTGCGTGTGTGTATAAAACAACGTCTTACTAAAAGCCAGAAAAAGCTTGGAGACAGACTAAAGGTTAGATTTATCCTCTGCTTTTAACATCAAACACTGGATTGGATTAAAAAAAAACAGTCCTTTTCAAGGCACTCCAAAATATCACTTTAAAAGCCTTTATTCTATTTGGCTTATTATATTTCTAAGTGTTTTGCCCCACTGCTATTATCACGGTGCAGGAGAACAGCCAAAGAGAACAATAGACTTTTACAAATTTTTGGAGTGCCTTATACCTCTTGTATGCAACTGAGAGTGATGCTTTCTATTAACTGTGTGTGTGCTGATTATTCGCACACACATGCTGTGTATTGATTATATAGTGATTCTTTCCTGTGGCTAAAGTCCGACGGTAATGTGCAGTTCTTAAAGTTTCGAACAGATTGAACAGGTTTCAAAGAGCTTATTTTACAGAATGTCCTCCACTTCTGAGGGTATACTGTAAAAGAATATACAGTATATACTGCATGTAAGGTGGGCAGTAACAGGAGTGTTTAGCTAAGCAGACTGAAGAGGCTGATACACAGGTTGGCATAATTCTGGCAATTCGGAGTAAAGATAAAAGGGACTGAGTAAGCACTTCATGTATGCTATAAGGGGATTACACTGCGACATGCTGAGTATGTGTGTTGAGAAGTGGGAGCTTCGGATTTGGACATTGCATGTACAGAATGTATGCTTGGTCTGTGCACGTGTGCTTATGTTTGTGTGCAGATTGCCATGTGCGCAGTGTTGTATTCATCCAGTTTGTGTAAAATAGATCTCAAAGCTTGAGAAAGTGACTGTGGAGGAAGGAAGGAAGGAACTGTGAGGTTTGAAGAAGTAAAACACACTTTAAATTCCAATAGTGTGTAGTTTGATCAGCAGAGGCTTAACTTAAGTACTTAAGTTTCCGTATGTCACAATACCTATTGCACAGGCAAGGTACAGGACAGCCTGTCAGCTACAATATCTGTACACCGCCTGCTGCTGATCAGTGTGTAGAAAGCAGAGGTGAAATAAGCCATTAGGAAATTGCATGGAGAGCCAAACTAAGACTGGCTCTAATAGCCACACATGTATATTGTGACATAGTACAGTGCTTATAAAAAGTATTCATGCCCTTTAAAGTAACTCACCTAAACCATCACTGTTGCTCACTTGGTTTTAATCACACGGTAAATAAAACAGAGATCACCTGAGTGCAGTTGAATGTGTTTCAAGATTGTAGTATAAATACACCTGTATGTAGAAGGTCCCTGCATAATGTCAATGACATTCCCTGTTAGAAAATGGGTGAGAACAGGGAAGGCTTCAAATGTTTCAGTCATTGCTGCCTCAGAGTTGGATATCACATGAGCTTTAAAGACGTAAAGGAAAAAAAAAAAAGAAATACATCAGATATGAACTTTTTTATTTAAATAATGTGTGTATGTATTCCCAGAAGTCTTTCAACATGCTTGTGGTGACCCTTTATGCTGACAGCCTAAATGTAGAGTAATGACTGTGCACCTTGAAAGACCAAGAAACACACACATACACAAATATGGCACATGCTGTTCTGGGTTTATTGCTCATTATATTGTGGGGTGCGTGTGCGTGCGCGTGCGTGCATGTCTGCATCCGCATGTGTGCGTGTGTAGCGAGCGCTCCGGCCTCCCCCAGAGAGATGATGAGCCTGAAGGAACGCAAGATGGACTATGATTCCACGGCAACCAACGCCGGTTTCCATAGCAACAAAGGAGAGCACACATCCCGGAAGGATGGCATGGCAGGTGTGTCTGTGTGTGCGTGATGGAGAGACAGAGAAGAATTAAATTATTCTGTTATATCCCTCACTTTCTCTTGTGCTTTCATTCCCTTTCTCTCCTCGACTACTTTGATTTTACTCTTTTTTCTCTTTCTTTTCTACCTCTTTCTTTTAATTTATTAAAAGTCTATTTTCTTTTATTCTCTCTATGCTTTATTTTTCTTTAGAAATGTTGTCTTTTTCTTCTCTCCTTTAGAGAAATTAAGATCTGGACTTTAACTAGCTGATCTTTGACAGTTGTTGAGTTGAGGATGGTTTTGTTTCTCTTTGAATGATCATGATTTTTATCAATTGTAGTTGTTCTACTTATCTTTAATATTCATCCACATGTTATCTTCTTTCCTTTTTTGTCTTCCATCCATCAAGTTCAAGTATCCTGTGGGACATCTACGTTGTTCCGAAACTCTTACCTGACCACCAGAGATGATATCAAGCAAAACCAGGTTAGTTAATAGCATGGATGGATTATCCAGCAGCCCAGTGGTCTGAGAGGTCAGAGGGACTGGGCCAGAGCTCCTGTTTAAATTTAGTGTTGATATTCCTTGTTTGAAAGTCATCTTGATCAGTTAAAAGATACAAAATCGCTACAAAGCAAAACAATCTGAAAGAGACAAAAAATGACCATAAAGCAACCACATAAAAATGACCACGACAAGGTGGCAGCCTTGTCTGTAGCAGTCTATTGCCTCTTTCACTCCGGGGGGACGGAAAGTCCGTGCCTAAGGGCCCATTTTCTCATAATCCATCCATGGTCGATAAATATCAATGCACCACACCCTAACATGTGTAATTATACACAGTCGTACAGTCACATAAAAGCACAGCAGGTTATAGCAGTGCATGCATGTTGTCAGGGCTCTCATAAATTAGCAACATATGCTGTAATGCCAAGGTGGTTATTAGGAGAGATCTCAGCAGGATGGAAGAGGTGCGCACATGTACACACAAAGGGAGAAAAGGCAACATCCTTGGTTCAGTCAATGACAAACTGTCACACCTGAAACCACACCCGTCTGGCAATTCAAATCTTTACCACAGGTGATTGTGTTAATTATTGGCTTCCGTTGACTGACTTTGCTGGTGAAGAGAGAGGGGTAGCAGAAAGCAAAAATAGAAAAAACTTGCTACATGTAAAAACCTTAATTTGAATGGATGTACACTCACACTGGCGATGCATGACTATTGTACCAGTGGCAGTTAAAATTCACTGAATAACTAGAAGAAAGTTGTTAGCAGAGGGGTTTTACACGTTCCTATGCGCACACCTACAAGCACACATACAGTTAGCCTGTGTAAGTTACATAGAGTAAACTCCCCCCTTCACTACCTGCATGTAATAGGGAATTCACAGCATGATGCTCTTCCCAGTTGATTCCTTTCACAGCATTTTTACCCATACTGGCTGCTTTTCAAACCCTTCACCCCCATGCGCTCACTCTCCACCTGCCATTTTCCTCTCTATCTATCCCCCTATACCTACCACCCCTTTTTTCACTTGCTTCCACTTCCCTCATTCTACATCCCCCCTGTCTCCCCATCTCTCTCCCTCACCTCCTAATTTCCTGCCTATGCCACAGCTCCCCCACCAGGCTCCAGCCCAACCCTGTGTTGTGCCCCCCCAGCCACAGCAGGAGAGCCCGTCAGCAGCCGTGCTAAAAGACTACGACCTCTACCCTCCCCCTCCCTCCTTCCCCCAGCCTCAGCCGTCACAGCCTCCACCTCACAGTCAGAGCCAGAGCTTCGATGAGACCTACTACGAGGGACAGGGTCCTCCACCCCCCCCATCTCAGCCGCAGAACCAGGCACAGGCCCAACCCCAGCAGCCTCCAAGCTCCATTGGACCACCCCGAGACCCACGGGAAGACCTCCGCATGCATCTGGGCCTCAAATCCACCGGAAACTACGTAGACTTCTACTCGGCCTCTCGGCCGTACAGCGAACTGAACTATGAGACCAGCCACTACCCGGCCTCACCTGACTCCTGGGTCTAGTTAGACTATGATGATAGGGGATGGGGTGGGTGGGGGAGGGGGCAAGAGAGAGTCTGTGTGTGCGTGTGTGAAGGGGATTATTTTTGTAAGCGATCAACAGCAGATTAACACAAGGTGATAGGAAGTGACATGTTGAAAAGTCTTGTAGCCAATGGCAGGAAATGAGTTCTCTAAATAAAGGGGGAAGACAGGGCTAGGTGGGGTTAAGAAGTCGAGTGATGAAAAGAGACTGTGCATGTGCATGCCGACATTTTCCTTTTTTTTTTTTTTTCTCCAAAACGCTTTATTTTTTACTCAGCTCCATTGCACTTGTGAGTGGATAAGAAGCAAGTGGGAGTAGAGTTGAGAGAGGAGTGGGCAGCGGACTATAGAAAGAGAGAAAATGACCAGGTGGAGAGAGTCCATGGAAAGAAAGTGAGCAATGCAATCAAATAAACAATAATAGGAAGCAGATGAAGGAGAGCATCTATGAGTAGGAAGGGTCTTCACCTTTGTCAAAGACAGAGATGAGAATAGAGAAGGGACAAAGATGACATGAGGGTTCTTGAGGAGGTCAGGAAAAATAAAAGCACAGAGAAAGATGAAAGCACATCGGGCACAATGCAAGTAGTGGATGTTTACCACTTCACCCAAGTGACAAACGTAGCACTGCTTTTATCCCCCCCTCCCCCGTCTTAATGCAGAGCCCTTGCTGCCTACAGAGGCTTCTGAATTTGTTTAAGGAATGTCATCTTCAAGAGACTTCTTTTTTTGTCATCATTCTTCTACACTTTTTTTTTATTTGTACTTTTCTACATTTTTACTTTCAAAAAAGCATTTTTATTTTCTGTGTACAAAGGTGAAATAGTGTGTATATTACACATGTTTTTGGAGGGGGCCAAATATGTTTTTTTTCCCCCCTTGACTACTGACTGAAAAAAAAAAAAAAGCAACAAAAGTAAGTAAAATGTAAACACAAGAAGCAGAAAAGACAGACATCGTCAAGACAGATGTCAGTGGACACCTTTGTTTTTGCCCTTTTCCCAGCCGAAGAGGAAGTCCTGCGGTATTTGTGTTTTTCTCTCTCCATCAACTGAATTTTGTTGTGGACCTGCTCAAACGTCAAGAGTAGTTCAAGGCTGCCAGAGCATCGGGTTGGCAGAGCCGCATCGCTCCCAAGTCTCCGTCAACAAAAGTGCTTTTTCACTGCCTACGGAATATATGTGTATGTTTAAAGCACATTCTCTGTCTTTGGAAAGGGTTGTCTTTTCCTTTTGGTGAGCAAATATATTTGACTTTGTCAACTTTCAGTGGTTTCTCATCATCACTTAATAATGAATATGAGCTGGTCTATCCAGCAAGAGCCACCATGAATATTGTACATCTCAGTGTACAGTAAAGATAGAAGAGACAGAGAGAGACATGACATCATCGTGCCAAACTTTGACACCTCATGGACCAGTCCTAGAGGACATTAACGGGACATTCTGTTGAAGTTGACAGACAATGACTGGATGACTCCCTCTGCTGTTTGTAACTTTTATTTTCCTGTGTTTTGATCAGATGAAGCCGTACTTATTGTTGGGGAATATGGGTAACATCTCCCTCTCATAGATGTACAGACCTGCCTCTCTGTGTTGGCTGAGCATGTGAATGTGTGCGAGTGTGAGTGAACGTGTGTGTGTGTGTATGTATATGTGCATGTATGTGAGTGTGTGTGTATGAGTGTGTGGCCCGCGTGTATACACGTAAACTTGAGCGAGCGTATCTATGCATGCATGTGTGTAGTAGCGTGTGTATGTGCGTGTGTGTCCCTGTATAAATCAATGTCCGAACAAGGCATTCCTACCGACAGTTTGTCCAGTTTTACAACATGAAAAACCAAGGTAAAAATCACTAGAATGAATTGTTGATATAGAATGACAAATCTATAAATATATGAATATAAATATATACATATCTATTATATATATAGAATTTTTATGTGCAGATGTCAGTGTCACTAAATGCAACAAATGTTCACAGAGAAAAAATTATTATGTGGTGTACAACAGGACTCTTGTTCACTTGACCTAAATGTGGAGACTGCTGATCGGGCCCCCCTCCCCTACCCCTACCCCTTTGCAATTGAGACAAAAGAGAAATCCCACCTGAAGATGCTCAGGCTCTGGAGTGAGTTGTGTGTTATTGTGTGTCCATGCTTCTTAGATGACCCTGCTGAGAGAGGACCGTACTTGAACACAAGGAAAAATAAAAAAAATACTCTTTGCAATCAAACTCCATGGTCTTTGTCATTTTATTATTCTGTCAGATTACGTTTTAGTCAGTATAAAGCAACCATAAAATGTTTTCTTATGTACACTGTATTACACCTAATGCCATGATTTTTTGGTTTTGCCAACTTGATTTTGACAATTATGGACAGGACAGGGGTCAACCAGAGCACTCTGAAGCTACACAGCCCCACATGCAGCATACAGTGATACACTGTGTTTTCTGATACTGTTCTGTGATGTTCATGAGCCACAATACAATAGTACAAATGTAATTAATTTTTCTCTTTTATTTTCAGATTAATTATACTTAATAATGCTTAGTAATTGCGACTGAATTATTTCTGAGGTATCATAAGTTTAAAATTCATTAGTTCTTAATTCTAAGTGGAATTTTGAGTTTATACAAATTAAACAATTTAAGTTTTCTTTCCACCCAACATATTTTATATTTAAGGAAATAAATAATTTTAAACTTGTTTATTATATTTACCACTATAAAATTTTGACTGGAGTCAACGTAACTCCCTCTCTACTTTGAAGACCTGCAAGAGAACAGTCTTCACAAATGCACAAAATCAAACACACCGTACAAATAATGTACAGAAGAGGACAGAGTGACGAGAACAAGATGAACATAAGGGAGTGGCAGGGACAAAGACCTGGAAGACAAAGATCCCAGATCCAGAATATCTACAAATGAAACACAGACAATCAGGGGAAAGATGGTCCAGCACAGAGAGAGCCTCAGTGAGAACCGAGAGGAGAAAGTGAAGAAACAGAAAGAGAGGGTGACATGTGCAATGAAGAAAAGACAGCGACGAGTGAAAAACACAACAGAAATAAGCTGCAAATTAAAAAAAACTACATCAAATGCTTGCAACCATACAACATTTTTTTTTATTTATTTATTAATTCTTTATTTGTTTTATTGGGTTCCCTGTTAGCACCAGGCTATTCTTCCTGGGGTCCTCTATAGACATCAGTGATCTAGTACAATGCAGACAGTGTCAGAAAGCTATTATACAGACAATTTACCACTGTTGTCTCCCCTGGCTGACAGGCAACACTGTTAACATATTGATACCATCATCTGTTCACACAAAACATATTCGCCGGGGGCTTGACTGAAAAGGCGCGTGTGAACATGTTGTATGATAATGCTTTGGATATCAGCCACACTCACACTTACGCTGATAACGACCTCTTTCAGATGCCATAGCATTAATGTACTTACACACACGTAGACAGACATATATAAACATGACATTTTTCACTGTGATGTTGCCCCAGGGTGACAGCAGTGGGAGTGGTGTTTGTAAAGGCAGTGAAGGGTCCCCTACGCCCACCAGCTTCTATTGTCACATTAATGACTGTGGACAGACATCAAGGATGTGATAAAAGAAACTACCTTTTTGTATATTTCCCATCATTTTGTGCCCTTTTTACATTTCTCCTATAACTTTGATCTCGTTCATCCACATATCTACTGAACTGAACATGAGGCATACTAAATGAATGAGGCTGGAATAGCGCCATTTGTTACAATCCATTGGAATTTATGTCTCCCTCTCCACTCTACTTTTTTCCCTTCCCCTTCTTTGATGCTGTCTAGGTTAGGCCTGTGAAATGTAGAGTTAGGTAATAACTCCATTGTGTTGATTATTAGCCTTCACAATAGAGGCCAGCCTCCTCTGTTAGAGCACAGTACCATAGTGGATGGCTGGTGTAACTTAATGTGGCATGAAAATAGCTCCTCAATTTTCCTGTGCACAGCCTTTCTAGAAACTGTTCACTGTTTTACTCGAACCCTCATCGAGTGCCTGCCCATTCAGCCATCACACACCTCAGGCTGGACTCAAAGGCGTGTGTGCAATATGTGTGTGAACAGATGTACTGTATATGCAAGCGGATGTATGTCAGCAGAAAGCCGGGAAGGATGTTAAGGTGGGGAAGGACACAAAATGAGATGTAATGGAAAAAGAAGGCGACAGACACATAGTGGGGAGCAGGTGGAGGGTCTGTGATTTATAGATTGGAGCGTGAAATCAATTTGTGTTTAAGGAGAAGTGAGGCTCCATGAAGCTACTGTGTGACACAGAAATACCTTGAGAAATTAATGCTCTTATCTGAAAGGGAAGGAAAAAGAAGGATGGATCTTCACTGAGACAGACGATGAGTATGGTGAGCAAGTGACAGAAAGATGGAGAGGAAGGAGAAAGGAAGACAGGAAGAGATTTTGGAAGTCATTCAGGTATAATACCAACAGAAGTAATGATATGAGTAGCAGTAGCAGCAGAAGTCCACAGTTTTGGAAACTTTTTTTTGGATTAGTTTCTGATTGAGAGTTTATTGACTTAAGAAACAGTTAAAAACTAGCTTATTAAAAATAAGAACAAAAATCAATTTTCCATTTGCTAAGATCAGTCTGACAACAGTTGCTGCAGCAGCTGGCACCTAAAATTAGAGCCCTGATTGGGGACAAGCTAACATTTAAGTCATATGGACTGCTTTACGTAAAGGTTATTATAAATTCCGAATACATCAGAACTTAAAACATTTGTAGAATTTGCATATACCACGAGACACTTCCTGATTATAGCAGGTGTGCAAATTAAACCAAAAGTTAAAAAAAAGACGAACATGCTGCCACTGATGTAGAGAGAAGCTTAGTTTTACTTTGGAAACCTGCAATAACTACTTTTTTGGCCACTTGAGGGCAGTGGAAACAAAATGTGAGCACAAACTTGACATGTGGTAACCTTTGGGGCAAACATAGCGTACAGTGGCATATTTCCAAATCATAACCTTAACTTAAAGTTGGCTTTCTGCTCTTTCACCACTTACTCAATACACATAATATTATCATTGCGAGGTGACTTTGCTAATCGCTACACTACCCATAGTGCCACACATTTACTCAATTAAGGTAGTGGTCAGGAAGTAGCCAGTCAACACTCAATAAATAAGAATTCCATATTCTTTTGTCTCTAGCTTTCCATTATACTTCTATTTTTTTAAATCTAGTGAGTCACATCTCTTTTCACTATGCAGGCTTATCCATCTGACATTCAATGATAGAGCTAAAGTCATATGCTGTATCACCTTGCAGCATTCTAGGAAACAGCATATATGCCAAATTCAGCATTGTTTGCAATGGAAACACACACACTGGAAAAACTCTAATATTTTATACTACATTATATGTTCGAAAATAATGACTGACAAAGTGTGTAATTAAAATAATGGAATTAAAGATTGTGACTGAGAAGCTGCATTGGGAGGGAGATAGAAAGATGGAATGTGAATGTAAAGGCGAAATTACAGCGGTCTAACATAAGAAGTGATTGAAGAGATAAAGTACAGCACATGAGAAGGCAGAAAAAACAGGCTTCTTCAGACGTACAAGACTCTAGATCAGTCTTCCAAATACCCACTTATCTAAATCAAGTACACGTACCTCTCATTTCTCATTTCCCCTGTTGTCATAAATTCTGCTGCATCTACCAGTTGGCAAAAAAAAAATGGCAAGAAGCCTCCCATAGCGAGATGTTCACTGCTGTTTGACATGGGTGTTATCATGGTTCATTTACACCTGCGGGAAGAGGCAGGATGTTTCAATTTGATGCTTGCCAAGAATTCTTTCACAGGGCAGTAAGACAGAGCACTGCTGATTAATATGGTTGAGGATAGCCACAGAAAAACAGCAGCGAGGGAAAAACCTTATTCTGAATGAACCTTTATAAAATTCCACAGTAAATAGAGACATTTAATGAGTAACTGTGTTATATGGTGTTGGCTTTTTTTTAGCTTCCATTTAAACAAGACAATCTGACGCTGTAGTAATTACTATGCATCACTTTTAGATGAGTGTGTTTGTATTATTAAGCCGTTTGTTACATGAAAATACATTAATTATACTATTAAAATGTGTTGGTGTTGTGTACATTGCAGGACACAGCTTGCATTACATTAGTAAGTTAACATAATTGTTGTAAGGTGTAGTGATGGGGAAAAAATAAAATGTTTACCTGATGATGGCATTTATTTGAAAAAGTAAAGCACCGCCAAAAGATCCAATAGTTAAATATTTCAATAAAAACGGGATTGTTAAAGTCCTTATAGGCTACATCCTCTGAGATCCTTATTATTATTTCATACTAGATGTCCCAGTGGCACCTTAAAGTGCACCCAGTCTTGAGGAAGCTGGAAAAACACCCTGGCAGAAAGTATCTGAATTTTCTAACTACTTGTGGAAAACATAGGCTTTAGATTCACAGTTTCCTAACTGAATTTGACCTCAGCCTTCTCGTGGAGGAGAATTAGAGCAAATGGAGTTAACCTGTGGTGATCAATAAAGCCTTGCATTATTACTAATCAGTCTGCTTGTTGTAGTGTTTCTTTTCTCTTTCCACCCTGGTTCAGTTTGATGGTGGTTGACATGGACACATGCAAATAAGTGTACCCTCATATAGATGGTTCACTGTCAGAGACATGCACACAAAGCATAAGGTACCCTGTCAGGTACTGAATAATCGAAGCTGCAGAGCAGAGGAGAAGGCATGGTTATTCTCATTCATGTGTGAATGCGTGTGTGTGAAAGAGAAATGGATAGCATGTACGTGTTAGAGGCATGACTACACGTGTGTTAGAGAGGACGTGTGTGTGTGTGTGTGTGTGTGTGCATGTGTACGTGAGTGTCTAACCTCATCAGTTTGAGTGAATTCACTCACCTGTGATGTCCTCATTCTGTCTCTCTGTAAGCCATCACTGAGAGTGCTTCTCTCAAAGGCCCAGGCAACACACACACACACACACACGCACACACACACACACACACACACACACACACACACACACACACACACACACACACACACACACACACACACACAGAGTGATATCAGCCATGGGCAGGTGTTGAGTTCACTGATTTCTGAAGAGGATTTCACCTATGGCTGTTTGAATGTGTGCCATGTATTTTCACCCTGAGTAACGAATGCTCTGCCCCCTCTCTCTTTCATGTGTGTGTACGTCAGAGAGAGTAAAAAGGCGAGGAACACTGAGAAGGGAGCAGAGAAAATGACAGAGAAAGTGTGAGAGAGGAAAAATGAACTAAATGCAGCAATCTGTATTTGTCTTTTGCTTCGTTGCAGTTTCTATCATGACTCTTCAGTTTTGTTTTTTTTCTGGGACATCACAGGCCACGCTTTGCCAGAGTGACAGTGATGATGCATCCTGCAGGACACAAACACCCACGCAAACAACAGGAGATACGTCGCTAATGTAAGCTGCATTCTTTCATCTAGTGGCCCCATATGTGCACACACTCACATGCATCTACACAGTGACAGGCAGGACCACATGACTGAGTTGATGGTTGATAATTTTGAAAAAGTTGTGTTGAAACATTTAGATAACTGACTTCCATTGAGACATAACATCGTTTTTAAAAAGTAACTGTTACTGGAGACAACATATTCATAAAAAAACTTACAAATTACAAAGGATAGACATACGTATATGGATGATTGCCAGCCAGGAAGAATCTAATAAATAAATAATGTGTCAAATTGAATTGTGGGAAATGTAGGCTTTTGGGCCATTCTAACAGATCATTTTTAATTAGGGCTTTCTTTAAAGTGCTGGAGTATTATTTTAATTTAGGGTTAAGGGTTAGGAATTTAATTTAATTTAATCGAATCGCTGAAACGTACAACACTTCACATAAATGTTTTTCAAATTCTTTGAAATATCATCCTTATTTGTAAAATACAGATGACAGATTAGGCTGCACGTGGGAAAGTATTCATTATCACAACAGTAAAGATGGGTGGTTTAAGAACTTATGAAGTACAACAATCATGTTATAATGAGTTAAGTCTTGTATATAATGCATTATTTTCAATTTTTACTATGAATCAGACAGATGTAATTTATATATCCAGGTCAAACGAAGCATCATTTTATCAAAGGGAGACAATCTAGGCCTTCGGGGACATAGGAGACACATCTCAGACATGATTCCCCATAGCAATACACTGAGGTTTAATGTCAACCTCATATAAAATAGGAAGGTATTAGATGTCTGCTTGAAATACTTCCCTATACAGACATCTTAATCAATTAATTTTAATAAATAAGAGTCAAAAGTCTAAATTTTCTAATTAGACATCACAATTCATCTTTTTACCAGCAGACTCCATCCTGACCGGTGAGTGAACCCGTGGCCTTTTGATTGGTTGTCAACAGCTCTCCTCAGGGACACTAATGCCCTGGCAACAGATTGTTGCACTTTAAAGACAAACGTGATGCTGGAACCACCTTTCCCCTGCCAAAACCTATTGCTCATCAGCAGTTTGTGTGTGTGTGTGTGTGTGTTCATATGTATGCACAGCAAAACTTGATTGGGTTTAGCATTGGTTGCCATATAAATATGCAACAAACAGGCCTTGAAAAACTAACTGATTGCATCCATATTCTTAACATTTTCCTTGTGTATTTTAATGAATAACTCAAATAAAATAACGATGTGTGGGAGTATGTGGACTGTGAGTGCTGTGAACATCACTTCTTTTAATGTTCTGAGTGAAAAACACAGCTGCCACTTCACACTTCAATCCATTAGAGAGCTGACAATTGACCGTCATGCTTCACTGTGACCACACACACACACACACAGAGCCCACTGCAAATATATGATCACAACTGATAAACGTCTGTCATCAGATTCATCACTTGGCAATTTTAAAAATCTAATTTTAACTTTTATTCAAATGAATAAACAACATTAAATTGACAGCTGTTCTACAAACACAGAGTAGCATCCTATAGATGCCTATAATCCATATTTTGCAGTGCTCTGCACATATGGTCTCAATATTCTAGCGTATGGACAGAATCAGGTGCTTTATTTGAAATAAGATAGTGTTCCTTTTTTTTCTTCTCCTCTCTGTTACCTACAGCACCTCTAGGCTGTCCCTGAATTTTTCAGGTTTTCCCAAGGACAATGTCATGTCAGCCAATTATTGAACTGCTGTGGACGGTGGATAATAGGTGGCGACTGAGGTCACCACTGTTGTACGCACTTCTGGTGCAGTTTTGATTTTCTCTCTGTTGGATTGTCTGTTTTGCCTTTCGTTGCTCATACTGCTGCTGCTTCCACTGAACTTACAGGTGAGAGATGGAACCAGGTTCATTAGTAAAAGTCTCAACTTAATAAATGCTTCAGTATTGGAGGCTGTGTAGGTGGACAGCCACTAGGCACTTAAATGTGTGTCTTGTTCTCTAGGCTCTCAGTAATGATTAAATTGTTTATTAATTTGATGGCAGTATCTATTCCTACAAGTAACATTTAAATAATATTTGTTAGACATTAGCTGCTGAGCTTAATTGGATCTTTAAATTTGTAATTTTCTGTCACAAAGCACTCAACGTCCTGATACAATGTTGACTGCTCCTTTGAGGACACAATTATTTTTCCTTATAAACACTAATTCATCTGCTGTGTGTGGCAGTAATTTGTTGTCCACACATGCATTAAAAATGTGTTTGCTTTTGCAAGTGACAGGCTACAGGTAGATGTTACAACTCACTCTTTACACTACGTATTAGAGGAATTAACTGGGATTATCCAGATACACGGGCCAATAGATAACAATAATGCAAGAGATTACTTTTACTTATTCAAAAGTAGCGGATGTAGATATATAGAAATACTCAGTTGCAAGTCCTGCATTCAAAATGGTATTTAAACCACCAAAGAACTAGCTCAAAAAATACATGAATCCCCACAAGTAAAACATTTTTTTTTGCAGAATGGCTCATTATATATAAATCAATATGATAGTATTGGTTTATATTTATTGAGCCATAATGTGTTTTTCACTTTAATGTTTCAAGTAGCAGAACACATAAATACTCTGTAAATACTCAGTAATACTCAGAAATACCGTATAGTACTTAAATGTAAATGCCATTTTCCACCACTGAAAATAAACTACAAATAATAATACTATCCTTTATAATGTTATTTTAAATCAATTGGAATTACTTTTTAATAGAAACTATGTACTTTTGTATTACGCTTTATTCTTCTTTTTATTAATATTATAAAGGTCGTAAAACACTGAGTTTTATCAGTGTATAGTATTTCCCAGAGTTACACAGTACGTTATAGAAATACCTTTTCCCTGGCTACGACCGACGTCATCGCGCTCCTTGCGTCCTTCAGTTCCTGACGACGTGGCGTCATCACGTTTGGTTTCCAAACAATGCTCAGGAAAAAGCCACGTTGACGATTCAGACTGAAGTCAAGTCCACAATTTCAGGCAGAATAAAGCTTCGATTCGTTTGTCAGACTCTCCGCTTCGTCCTCACTACTTACTCCAGATCGGAGCAGACATGTCGTCGCCGCCGAAGGAGAAAGTCGAAACCAAAGGAGGACATCTCCCTGCAGGTAAAGCTCCTTGAGCTTGTGTTGTTTTTGAAAGCTTCCTATAACGCTAAGGCCTTTGTTCCTGCAGTGTTTGAAACCAAAAGTCACGATGATCATGATAATGCGTCAGTAAACTGGAATATGCAGCGCCTGACAATGTGTAATGTGCCCTGTGGTGTAGCCTGCCACATTTCTTCATTTCCCTCATTTCCTTACTTCCTGATTGGCGCGTGATTTTGCAACATCATTAAATCCGGTGAGACTGTAGCGACTGATAGTAATCGCAGTCTTGTGTAGCGAATGTAGTTAAAATGTTGATGTTAACTGTTGTTGCACGGCGCTGACGTGGAGGTCAGTGGCTTCAGGCTTGTGGATGTAGGCAGGAGAAAAACAGATAAGGTGTACGTGGACATGAGCAGTGTGGAAGGACACTGGGCCTCAGCAGCTGCAGGACTGATTGCACAGAAAGATAAGAAATGCCCCTCGCACCCAACCTGTGATTAGTGGGAGGTCCACAGCTCACACAGTCTGCACTGTCAGTCTTTAACAAAGATGCAGGTACGCTGTTGCCAACTTATGAGCTTTTAGAGAGGATTTGAATTCTTGTTCCAACAAAAAAGCCCCTCTGCAGTGTTAGAGGGAAGTTAGAGGTCAGTGACAGGTGACAGGACACTTGTTAGGATGCCTGCTTGCCAACAAAGATTTAACCTTCATTTGAGGGACAGATTTCAAATTGACTGTCCCAACCTGCTGTGCAACTTTAATATGCAGTTATGCCTGAGGTTAAACAGAAAACATAAAATCTTCTTATGTCAATAAAAAAATCTCTATTTGCAACACGAGAAGCAGACTACTTAACTCAACTATCTAAGCACAGTATGTGTTTTGTGCAAACGTCTCTGGTCTTTGTATTTTGCAGCCGTTTTTTACATTAATCATTTATTAACTCTTGGTTTAACTGTCTTAGTTCTTCTGATGTGCGTACTGTATGTGTGTGTTTTGCAGTAAAGGCAGGAGGTATGAGGATAGTGCAGAAGCACCAAGCGGCGCCTATACCAGAACCACCACAGAAAGATGACAACGAGGAGTATGTCAGCAGCAGGTATGGAAGGATTACTGAGCAGGTCTACTGGGCAAGGGTCTAGGGATCTATGGGGGTCAGAAGCTGCTTGCCACACCGCCTATATTTGAAGTGACTCTTTAAGATTTCTTGGTGGTAAGCCCTTCAAGTGACTACAAAGAGATGTACTACAATAAAAGAGTTGTAGAACAACTACAGCTGGACACAAAATGACCACAAAGAGACACAGACTATTACAGAGATAAACAAAATACTGCAAAGAGGCGCAGAATGACTATAAAAAGGCACAAAATGGCCAGAAATGACAAGTGGTCCTTTTGTGTCTCATAAATTTGAGGCCGAATGTCTTGATGCGCTGTCACGTCTGTGCCCACGGGCCCATTGTCATATAATCTGTCTGCGCGCACAGTCAAGACACATGCAGCTTTATACCTTTAAAGCAGACGTAAACCAGGTTCAGTACTCATTATAGTCCATTTATAGCACATAAGTACACACACAACAATTAGATATAGAGGCCTTTTGTGCATTGTGCAACTCTGTAGCTGTTTCTAAGTTTGTCCGCTGCTGATTGCCAACTAAGCAATTTAGCTGCTTTCTTTTTCTATAAGGCAATACTGTAGGCTTGTTGTGTACTGTTGCCAACTAATTCAGTAAACAACATAATTACTGTATAATTACAGCATTAACTTGAACAGCCCATTCAGCAGTCGCTATTGTTTTATATAAGCAGCCTTGGTCTGCATGTTTTACATCACGCTGACTCTATTTCCGAGCGACAGTAATTGTTCTGTTACCATATTAGCGTGTTCGGCTTTTGCTGCTTGAATGTATTTTTTTGTACTAGGGGTCATAACGTTCTGCGATGGACGTGGTGTGAGTTGATCCTTATTTTTGGTACGTGTGTGTGTGTACATATCTTTCTATGGTTGTGTTTATAAATTAGAATCTTTTTAGGTGTAGTTTTAACTTATGGTTAGGGTTACGCATTTAGTTGAAATGGTTTAGGTTAGGGAAATGGCCAGGGGATGCATTATGTCAGTGGGTGTCCTTACAACTATAGTATGACCAATGTGTATGCATGTGTACGTCTTCCTCTGCGCCCACATTATGTCTACTCAATATTCATGAGGCCACATCGGCTGTGAGCGTATTGGTACAGGTGGCCTATTCACACCACGTATCAGTTTGTGTGCGCGCTCGCGTGTGTGTATGTGTGTTAATGAGAGGTGATAAATTAGACTTGACAAGCAGTGCACACAAGTGAGCAGGGTTCAAGAACACTGCCAACTGTGAAAAATTATTTGCGCAGGTGCAGTGCTGTGAACAAGTCTTTGGGGGGGGGGGG